>JAWWES010000018.1:12066374-12146076 GCA_035583135.1 Lophotriccus pileatus | reverse complement strand
CCCATCCCATCCCATCCCAGCCCATCCCATCCCCTCCCCGCTCCCCCTCCCCTCTCCCCGCTCGGCCCGGCCCGGCCCGGCGGGCGCTGGGCGGGCGCTGCCCCGCGCATGCGGCCTGTCCCCGCCGGGCGGGGCTGCGGGGCCGCGCCGGGGCCTCGCCGGGGCCTGTGCTGCGGTGCCGCCGGGCCGGGCCGGTGGCGGGGCCGGGGCGATGCCCGGGGCGATGCCCGGGGTGGCGGCGGCGCGGGGCCGCGGGCGCTGAGCGCGGCGGGAGCATGGCCGAGGCGCTGCGCCAGGAGCCGCCGGGCGGGCCCGAGTCGGAGGCCGAGCTGTCGCAGCGGCTCGCCCGCACCAAGGCCCGCTCGTACGGCAGCACGGCCAGCGTGGCGGCCCCGCTGGCGGAGCGGTACGTGGAGCACCGGCTGAGCGCCGGGGACACGCTGCAGGGCATCGCCCTCAAGTACGGCGTCACGGTAAGGGAGGGAGCGCCGCCGGCGCCGACACAGGGGCGGCGGGGCCCGGAGCGGCGCTTGGAGCCGTGGAATGGTTTGGGTTGGAAGGGAGCGTGAAGATCAGCCAGTTCCAGCCCCCATGCCATAGGCAGGGATGCCTTCCACCAGGCCAGGTTGCTCAGAGCCCCATCCAGGCGGGCCTTGAGCGCTCCCAGGGATGGGGAGCGCAGAGCATCCCTGGAAGCCCGTGCTGGTACCTCGGCATCCCCGCAGCCCGGCTCCCCGGCGGTGGTGGGGCCCAGAGCCGGGAGAGGACAGCAACTTGTCCCATAGAGCATTTCCCACCCACGGCGGGCAGAAAAGGGTGTTCTCCCCGTGGTACGGCGCTGGCTTTAGTTTCGGAATTTGAAATGCTGACATCTGAGTTCATGGCCTGCTCGGAAGGGTCAGCACCCGGAGAAAGGCTGAAGTTCGCACTGCCCAGCCAGGACACGGCTCCAAACTGACAAACACGGGGACCCTGGGATGGGACAGAGGCCCCTGGGAAAGGAGACACACTTGCTCCCGCCAAAAAACCTATACCCACACAACTATTCATCACTGCTTTCACTTCAGATTAATTAAATTTATCTTGAAAAGAACCATTATTTTGAGCTTGACACATAGGCTGTGACAAGGGGAAAGAATTTCCTCCAGTAGCTTCAGGGCTAAACGTTCTTCCCTTATGATCTACCTCCCAGCCCAGAGGTGAGGCACAAGGACCACTGCTTTTGAAAGTGTTGCTTTTCTGCTCACTTTCTAAGGAGAAAGAAAGTTTATTTATTTGAAAAGTGTTGCAAGATTTGTGGCAGCCAAGGACATGTAGAGTCCAGTAGAGTCTACCAGCACTACTATTCCCGACAGAGCAGAGCTCACCTACCCTGGCTTCATCTCTGCTTGTTTGATGCATATATACTGATATGCGTCTTTAGTAGTCCCAACCTGCAGAATTGCTTGGGGCCCAGCACCTGATGAGCATGACACTGGTACACAGTCAGTGTCACACTCAACATCAGCTACAAACAGCACCTTCCAGTTGGGCTCTTTCTAGAAGAGGTACAATACAGTCCCAAACTAATAGGCTCTGACTGGAGTGGTTTCTTTTCCTTCTCTTAGTCTGCAAGATCTACTAAAGCCTTCGATCACCTTCAATAGCATTCAGCCTTTGTGAAATAGGTTAAAAGTCTGTTTCTCTTCCCTTTTGAAAGATTCTGTCACTTTTGACTGATTCTTGTTGGCAACAGAGCTAATGACACTTTGGACTTACACTGGTCCACATTAAAATGAAGTTTTGCTCACTAAGAAGGCAAAGCAGCACATTGGATGTTTGATTTCTTTCTTGGTTTTGGCAGCACTTTCCATAATGGGTAAAGCCTCTGGCCTAAATGACTTAGCCATGTCATTCCTCATTCAGAAGTGAAAAATATAAACAGATTGCTAAAGTAGTAGTTTTCCAGAAAAAAAAGGCATTTCTAAACAATTTACAACTCCTTTCTAGCTGAAGTGAAGTTGTGGATCAATAGCTTTTAGTTATGGACCATAAAATTTGTTTATAGTATGAGTTTAACAAGCTTTTGCTGTGTTGATAATGCATGTAAAGTATATATGTTGGGGTTTTTTTTCCCCAACATGTCATTGGTTATTCAGTTTAGTATTGGTAAATATTCTACTTAAGAAATTATAGACTTCAGTTGAGAAAGGTTAATTGGACATGAAATGTCCCTGAGAGCAGTGCCAAGTTTGGTGAAATCAGCCATTGTGTTTCTGTTTTAATGGGTTTCAACCCAGGGTAGGAATGTATGCAAACATGTTTGCTTTTAGCAAAGTGAAGAACATTGTGTTTTCACACAATGACAAGGACTGACTTCCCCTAAAGAGTCATTCCATTTGCTTCCTACATCATGTATCCTTGGCTAGGAGTGGGAGTTGCTGTAATAGAAACATCAGAATTATCTTTGGCTGCCATGGCCTCCAGTATCATTGTTTTTAGAAGTTTCCTCTGTGGTTTTCCTCGCTGGGAGTTACTTTGTAGCAAGAGACATCCTGTCCAATGCCTGCCTTGGCTTGAGTTGGCAAGAGACAGTGCAGGACAGATAATAATGTCATAGTGGGAGAGAGAGGTCAGTGGGCTTTATTTGGCCTCATGCTCTGCCCTTCACCCCTCCCCAGATACTGGCTATTAATCTTTACAACTTGCCTTCATTATATCTTCCTTCTGGGTAAATTAACACTGGGAATTCATGTTTGGTATCATATTTATGGTTCAGTGCAAGTGCTGTGTCTCTTTTGAGGGGAGAAGAAAGAGGACTATGTTTCATGGTCAGTAGAAGCAGTTTTAATTACTTAGTTCAGCACAAGTTTATACATTAGTGCAGGTTCAGTTAAAGTATTAAGCACGTGCTACAGCTTTTGCTCTTTCATTGTGATAGATCTGTAGATAACAGGCTCAAGTTCAACCTTCCTAGCACTAAAAAAAAAGGAAAGGTCTTGTTAAATCCTGTTCTCCATTCACCTGTGAGTATATGGAGTCATACTGAGCTATATATTGAACGTATGAATTAACCTGCTCAAGGCTGAGGGATGTTCTTTTTAGAACCAAGTACTTTCCATTTCGTTGTTACTCAGTACAGAGGTACACAGTCTCCCAAATGCCATGGGGTGGTACTTTAGTAAGAAATAACGAGAGGTAGAGTTACAGTGAAGTAGGAGAGAGAATAGCAGTACAGTGCATTATTTATCAGCTACTGAAGCATCACCTTCCAACTCCCCTGCAGTAAAGATCTCAGTTTTCAGCTTCTGTATTGTGTTAGAGAAAAGTTCCAGCTAGCATTTTAAACGTTTTTGATACCCATCCAGACAGACAGCTTTTAGAAATTTTAACAGTTGACATTCACATTAGGGCCATTATAAGTCAATTGAAACTTCCTTTATGCTCTTCAGATGATGTTCAGCTTGGGAAAGAACCTTTACCTTACACTGTATGAGCCTAACTAAAAACAGCTTCCAAGCTTCAAGAGCTGGAAGAGTACAGAGCTTCTCTTACTTGTTGTAACTTACTGTGTCACCAGATGTTAGCTATTCAGTTTTTGAAAGGGATTATTAAATCTGAGCATTTCATCATCTTAGCCATCTGCATCAACAGGTTGGGGTTATCTTTAAGCAGAGAATACAATTTTTAAATTATTTAATGGGTAGAAATCGCGTCCTGCTGAGCTTTACGGCACAGTTTTCGCTACATTCCCATACACCTGTCCTTTCTAGAGAAACTCTCCTAATTACTTTTAGGAAGAAAGATTTCATCAGGTTTCCAGGACCCAAGCAAATGCATCCATGCAGGAGACCAGATCTATAACAGCACTGCAGCAGATACTTTCAGCACACAGTGCAGGTCTACGCTGCAGGGAGCAGTTGATTCCAGTTCTGCAAGTGGCCAGACAATCTCACGTCTGCACAGACATGCAGGGCAGTAGGTTCCCTTGGATCCCAATAGGTTCCCCTGCTGGTGTGTGCAGTGTGAGGAATGCACAGGCATGTTAAACCCAGTTATCTGGTAACAAGGATCTTTTCTTTTGCAGTTGGGAAGGACTCCAAGTAGTGCCAAAGTTTAAGAGAGTTTAAGACTGACTGATGGTGGAGCAATTTTCTCATCAGCTGAGCACTGAACTCTAGATACTTCAGACTTTGAAGCAGTGGGTGGCTAGTACTTGGAGCACTCAGCTCTGAGTGGTTATGCCAGCAGCAAGACTCCTATTATGACAACACTTACAGTCTTTATTCTTAGTTTAGCTTCACGTAGTTCAGTAAAAATAATTAACAGTTCTAATGAAAGCAAGAGGTTGTTTCCTGTTCTCTTTATACTTATTTTTAAGCAAGTTTTATTTAGAGGGCATTTACCATTGCAGTACTGTACTAACTGGGGATTTTCTGCTTATTACTGTCACCAGGGGACCAGAATGGTAATTTTTTTTTCCTACTTAGAACTTTCACTAATGAAATCATGAATTCAGGTTATAACAAAAGCATAAAGTCACATAATCATGGATACAGATTTCTGTGCTTTTTAAAACCTTGAAGTTGAGAAATAGGAGGTTAGTTTGTTGACATAGAAGAGAAATTTTGATGAGTTAGAACATAAACATTTTTAGTAGGGACACAGTATAAACATTTACTGGGAGCTTTCCTTGGCCTGTAAAGCAATGGAATTTATAATAGCTTCTCAGATTGAGTATAGAACAAGGGAGTTTTCTGCATTAGTGTGCTGAGAAAGAACGTTGCTTCTGTCACAACCTACTCATTAGTACAGGCAATCTTGGGTAAAAGTACCATAAAAAGTACATAACAGACATGTGATGGCTGTTACCAGGCACGTTCTCACACACATGAGGTTGCTGTTGAAGATGCTGCAGATTCAGTTTACTGAACAAATGCAGGCACTGGTCGGTGCAGCTGCATTACAAAGTGTTCAAGAGTTCCCCTTTCTTTTCACTGCCTGACTCCTCACTGAAAATCAGGACTACATCTGAAGTCTGAATGTGTTACATCAGCTGGGGGGAACAACAAAGATTAGGCATATACTGCTCTTCCAGGGCTTCTGTTGCTCACTGTTCATAACTAACATGTCCTAGAATCCTCAAGGTAGCTTCATTGCCCCTTATTTGGATTCTGCATGCTTTTACCAGAGGGTTCACCTGCAGCAGCTGCTAGCAGTTCTGAGCCTTACTCTAATATAAAACCAAATCAGCAGTACTTTTGCAACAGAATTTTTGTTTGGCAGGTTGTTCATGTGAGCCTGTACAGAGACTGGAAGACTGTTCAAAAAAAGCATCTTTAGGTAGTGCAAGACTTTAGAAAAAACAGTATGTTGGAGTCAAGTCTACATGAAAGAAGCTAGGATGTCAGCAAGGCTAAAACAGAGCATGCACTCTGAAATTACTTTGAATGCAAACAGATTCTTTCCTGAAGTCATTCCTGATGCAAAGAAAGTGTAGGTTTATTATAACTAAAGGGTATTGTACTACTTCAGAAAGGTAGTACTTTATACTTTGGCAAAACCTAATAACTTACATTTTTCCTATCTTTTTCAGATGGAACAAATAAAGAGGGCAAATAAACTGTTCACTAATGACTGTATATTTCTGAGGAAAACCCTGAATATTCCTGTTGTATCAGAGAAACCATTACTGTTCAATGGACTTAATTCACTGGAGTCTCCTGAGAATGAAACTGTTGACAGCTCCCCTTCTTGTGATGAAGGACTAGTAACAGTTCAGGAAGAAAGTAGTTCTTCTCCCAGCCCTCAAGAGCCTGACAATCAGCCCACTGCACCAGAAGAATTATCTGCCAAAGATTTCCTACAGAGATTGGACTTGCAGATTAAGTTATCCAAACAAGCAGCCAGAAAACTAAAAGATGACAATGTCAGGTAAATGCCGCTTTTGGTATTAAGCATCTTAATCTCAACCCTGGAGGCGTTTTAGTCTGGGCTGAACCCTTTGTGTGGGGCTTCTCAGACAGCATCTGCAGCTTTAATTTGTCAACAGCAAGTCTCTGCTATTAGCATGCATCAGATACATTGAAAGCACAGCATTAGCAGGTGCCTTGATATGGCAGTTAGAAAGGCTGCCTCACAATACACGGTTTGGAAATAGCAGTAATATTTTATGACAATAAAAGGTGTGACTGCAGAGCCCACACTTTTCACACTAAGCAGAAAGTAACCTTTCAGGGCCAAATTTATGGAGCATAGTCCCATCATTTATTTAAATTAAGGGGTTCTTTCAGCAACTTTAAAGCTTTTTCAATAGACAGATGTTTGAAGGAGAGCAGTATATTGTGTTTAGCAATTGGACAAGCCTCCTTTGGAGATATATCTTCACAGACAACTCTCCATTGCCAGGACACAGGTTTAGAGTTATAGTCTCTGGGAAGGCTGGAATGCTTTCACATCTTATTAACATAGTTGTCCTTTTTTATTATTATTATTTTTATTGATTATATGAAAGGAAAAATTGCTGTTGGAAGTCAGAACCTTCTCTGTTCAAACTCATCCATTTCCATTGTTACATATGAAGCCATGTAGAGCATCTATCAAAATGTGCTGCTGCTGACTTTCAGATCATTAGATGTATGTACCTAACACAGATTAGAGGTGTTGACCCAGCAGTTAAATTGGGTGACAGGAAACCACAGTCTGTGCCACAGAAAGGCAATTATTTTAACATCCCTTCAACAAAATAACATGGTAATTTACAGAAGGAAATTCACTCAGACCTTGCTGCCCTGTGAGCAGAGCCAATACAGTGAAAGCAACACTGAACAAATAGTGCACTGCTGCTACTAATAACCATTTCCTGTATTGCTTAAGTTACAACTTGGGAAATAGGGGCCTGGTACCAAGTTTCCTCTTAAGAAATAATGTATACAGGAGGGTGAGTTGCTTTCCTACCTCCTGTTCACATTTAGCAGAGAATTTTGTTAATTATGCACAGAGCACAGATTTTTATTGGTCAGGATGCTACAAGGTGCATGAGGTACAGAGCTGCAGGTTCTCTGCTGAGCAGGATGTTACCCAAAGCTTCTGAAGAGAAATAGCTTCCTGTGCATCTGACAAGTCTTCACAATGTTCCCTTCTACCCCACCACATCCAGCTTTCAGTCATGGCCCACAAAAACCATCCCTGCCTTGTCGTCTCCAACAGAGCTGTAAAGGACAGACCCCTTTACAGTCAGGCAGGAAGGAGCAGAGGACCAGAGCGAATGTTTATTCCTTGCAGGCAGCAGCAGTAGAGAGAGACCATTGCCAGAAGCCTCAGGTATTTTTCAGCTATGTACCATCAATGGTATTTCTGGACCCAGACTGGAAGGTGGCAGCATTCCTTACTGTGTCCCAGGAGGCACCTGTTCTCCTTTCTGCCCAGACCTTTCTTGTCCCTTGCTTGGAGCAGGAACCCTTTGAAAATCGGAGAGCCATGATAGTAAAGCAACCTCATGAATATGCAAGTTTTCTATTAGAGTGAAAACCATTTAAGAAGTTAAAGTGCTGTCTCCAGCTGCTCTGGCCTCCTGTATTAGGGTTGCCTTGTCAAAGCCTGCTCAGAATGTGACATGTGCCAACACTGCTGTGTTTCAGTGCTTGTTTGAGAGTAACAAAGGTGCGCCTGAAGTTAATCTACTGACAGCAAAAGTGATATGAAACTAAGGAAACTGCAAGCAGAAGCAGACTATCAGTTTGAGAACTTAAAGAGCCATAACTTCTCACCCTACAGTGAGCCTGATCTGACTGATTATGAGAACCACAGCATCTTGTTTAATTGCTCTTTACTTTGATCTCCCTTAAGTTGCCAAGAATGCATGTGCATTCATGCACTGACTCAGATTAAACCATATGAGGCTGTTTCATAGTGAGAAACTGCCTTGTGCTACAAAAGCAGTTTAAGGTGAATTACACTGTTTAATCACAACTCTTGAAGTCACTCCTTGAAGTGCTCTCAAAGGAATAAAGTATATTAACCTCTAAATTCAGCCACTTTCCAGCTAAAACCTCTTGCTTTTAGGTAGAAATGTTGAGGGGCACATAGTTGCAGATTTAGATTAGATACTAAACTATAGTAGCTGTGCAAGTAGATGAGCATTAAAGGTTATAGAATGTGATCCACTCAGTTTGTGCCAGCTGCTGTTCCCTGCTACAGTTTATGTAAGCATAGGGGTAGATCTACATGCAATACTACTGTTACTAGAGTTTCACTGAGTAAGAAATCATTAGTAATGAATCAGTAATGATGCATATTTACCCAAGATGCAGCTCAAGCAAGAAGACCTTTTTGCTTTGAGCAATGTTTTTATAATAGGCCAAAAAAAAGGTGAAAGGATTAATAGAGTTGTTTGTAACATATGTTGCTAACTCATGCATTGGCGTATTAGGGAAGAATACTCCGTTTTATCCACACATGAAATAAAAGCAACATAATAATTGCTTTTGGTGGTGCTTCATCTTCATAACAGCCCCACATGCTGTTATGCATGCTTCAGGATGTCATGTCCTTGCCCTTACAGAAGGGGTTGGTTGTGGCTGGTAGATACCACAGCTTGGAAGAGACTTATTTCAGCTCCTGTATCCTACTGGGCAAAGTGGTGATGGCAAACAGAAAGGCACAGCACTGCAGTGTTGTAATGCTGTGCTGTTCCTTTTCCATTCCCTGAAGGAGAATATTGCAGTGACTTACCACTCTGCTATTTTAGGCATCTAAAAGTGAAGAAAATTGTTTGGTCATTAAGCAGATACACACTGCCATGTTGGTGCCTGTGGGCCACATAAAATTTTATTTCATATAAAGCTCAGCTCGTTTTTAAGCCATCAGAACAGACTTGTACTTGCTATGCGCAGTTCTAAGATCTACATTAGTAATACTCCCTGGCCATTACTGTGGTTTGGAGTAGTGGTGCAGAGCTCACGTGGGCCAGTGCTGCAGCCTGGGAAGAAGGGCAGAAGCTGTTCCTGCCCACCCTTGGCAGCTGCTGCAGCAGCAGTTCGAAGCCATGGTCAGAGATGTGTTTTGCACCTTACAGCCAGTCACTGCTTTGCTTCACCTCAAGCATAACAACCTACTATACAGTTTTTATGTCCCTGCCACGCACAGAAACCCCTCGTAGTTGGGTGTAACCCAGTGCCTTCTGCCCTCTGCTGACATCTAAGAGCCACATTGAGCAAGGGAAGTGGGGACTAACAGCCTAGATGATGCTTTTGCACTTGGATGTCTGAAGACCTGTTAATACAACATCAGTATTTCAGTTCTTCAGTTGTCTGTGTTCACCCATAACCAACTGCAGCTCATTTCAGCCCACTGTTTGGCTGTTGCCATGTCATTATGTATTTATTCCAATATTAAGGCTTTCAAGAAGAACGACTGAAAGGCTGATTCTGTTAGCCTTTGATTGGAAGGAAGACCATTTTGCTGTAACTCTGCCACATTTTATTCTCTTGAAAGGAGAGGTAAAACAAAACTAAGCAGTACAGAGTAAATTCCAGTGTAGAGCACAGAAAGTAAGTTCACCCGCACTGGATAGTCTGAACTCTGAAAATGTAGAAGTTCTTCATCCTCACACAAATGAGCAGGAGATTGCTACTTGTAACTAAGTTCCAGAAACTAAGTTCCAGAAACTAAGTTCCTGTGTCTAGAAACACAGTGCCCCAGAAAAGTATATATCAGAGCTTGAGAATACACTTTTTGAAATATTTAGTTTCAGCCAAGTCGTTATGGTTGAATTTTACAGTCCTGCAGTCCAGCCTTACAAGTCTGGTGTGTGGATAGGTTTCAGTTCTGGAAAAAGTTTTAAGTGTGTTGTCTTGAGAGAACTTACAGGTCTGAAGTGTTTAGTGGTTATTCAACTAAACATGAATTGTTTGCTTCCTTGCTTTCATGTCATGCCAGGTGTCATGGAAAGCATCTGCAAATGATAGTGTTCCATGGTAGTTTTGAATGCAGCATTGATTATATAAGGAAGGTGCTACTTAAATGTTGTACAGTTGTCATCTGTATCTTAAGACCATCCTTGATCATCCTTCTGTAGCATCACTAACGTAAATAGATGTATTTGTAAGAATGGCTAAAAATCTGTTCACAGTACCATTGTAACCACACATCCCTGCAATAACTACCAGTTTCATCCAAAATTTGGGGTTTTTGATGTTTCTTTTTTTGAAAAGATTGCTTCAAGGCAAAAGAAATATTATGCCTTGGCTTAAGATAATAATTTTGCTGGGAAAATGAGTGCAAGTTACTCAGCTGCTTGGGTAGTTTGTAGGGTTCTTCTCACTGATTCTGTTTTGGGGAGCTATATGAAATTTACGCTGTCGATAAATAATCATGTTTAAAAGTTATCAGGAAAAGCACCATTGGGCTTTTGATATTGAAATATTTAATTTTTACTTATACCATTATTAGACTATTGGAATAACTGTACCTTTGTATGAAGACACATACAATATTAAAAGTAATCCTTAGAAGCTCACAGTGTAGCAACTGTAAAGTCTCTCTGTTCTCACCAAAACACTAAAATTGGCAGCAGCTTTTAGACTAGATTCTCAGGAACAAAATTTTGAAGCTACAGTAGTACAAAACAATGATCTTTGGAGAACTTGGCATGCTTGAATTAGCACTGGATGCTGCACTGCAATAGGTTTACATAACCACTTCTTTTTTTAAAGGCAGTCAAGTAAACAGCAGGCAGACTGATTTTTCCTGAGGATGTTTTAATAGCAACACTATTTCCCTTTACCCAGTCATTGCATTAACAATAACACTTGGGGAGAACTTTTTTTCCCTAAGAAAATCCAAGTGAAGAGTCTCCATGGTGATTGATGCACAGGAAGTACACATCAGTCAGCCCACTCAAGGAATGTCTTTGCAGCAGCAAGACACAGATCCAGCTACAGCTCCTGTTCTTGCTTCATTTGGTCCATCTGTACCTCTGCCACTCAAAAGGTTGAAACAAACCTCTAACTAAGCTTATTTTGTAAAATAAGAAATTGAAAGCAGCAGTACAGGAATTCCAGTATGCCCTCCACTTGTTTATCCCTTACAGTATTTCTTATTGATTTGACAGTGTAGTGTCAAGAATAGTATTTTCTGATGTTCTTGAACTTACACAGCTTTACTTGTTTTCAGCATTCTGTTCTTTAAACGTAACAGGAACTCCAGCGATGTGTAACTGACAGTATTATTCTGCAAGTATTCCTTGGGCAAGGCTGGCTTTGCTTAATTTGATCCTTTAGGAAAACTGGTTACCTGCAGTTTCATTACAGCTTTACTGTTGAGACATGGTATGTTCCTGACCTGATGTTTATGATCATTTTCTTTTTAGAGAGGAGGAGGATGAGGAAGGTCCCTATGCAACTTCTTCATATCACCAGTAGAAGACAGATGTGACGGCCTGAAAACTTCCCATGAAATCAGTTCTTAAAGAACTAAACAGTCAATAATTCCAAACCCAAGTCTTTTGGACTCATCATCTTGATGTACTTAAAAGAAGTCATGAATGGGTAATTGCACTGAAATTATGACCTCTTCTGCCTTCCATAGGTTAATGTCCTTATGCTATATCAACAAAGGGTTTAAGCCTTCCAAAACTAGCAATGGCCTTTCTACCCCTTCTGTGCAAACTGTAGCATGGTAGCAACAATATATCCTTGAGGTCACCTTTATGCAGGATGTTGATCTTTAGTAAAGATTTTGTAAATAATTGTTAAAGTGAAATTTGTTTTAAGTATTTAAAAATATTAAAGTTTGCTTGTAAATTACAAACTATGAAAGTAATAGGAATTTACTTGTTCTGCAAACATAGGCAAGTTTGCTGTGAAAGTTTTGTCTACTTCAGGGCTGCAGACCTTGCCTCTGAACTCTGTG
This sequence comes from Lophotriccus pileatus, assembly GCA_035583135.1. Lineage (NCBI taxonomy): Eukaryota > Metazoa > Chordata > Aves > Passeriformes > Tyrannidae > Lophotriccus > Lophotriccus pileatus. Next base: position 12,134,184 of record JAWWES010000018.1, on the reverse strand, counting down.
TGTGTGTCTGTGTGTGGTTATGATGTATTCCTAGAGAGGGGAATTCAACTTGTTTTGATGAGTTAAAGCCTTTATGGTTAAACAACTGTTTGCAAATTGGATTTCTGCTAATAAAAGGGACGAGTTACAGCCAGAGATTTTTCTTTGTGAGATATGGCATTGGAATATCAGATGTGTGTTTTTGTGTGCAGTTACATTTTGTGTGGTTTTAATTTAATAAAATACAAAAATACCAATCTGTCTGTTCATAGTGCAGTCAGCTCAGTCCTAGCCTGTTATGTGTGAAGAATGGTTTGTCTAGTTATATGAGCTATTAGATACTAATATCAGAGTAAATAGTGTCCTTTACCCTTACCATATAACTCACGCTCCTCAATGAGACCTGTAAGAGCTATTTTCTCTTGTTGTGCAGTCAAGATGAGTAAGAGCCACACTGACAAGCCTTCCCTGTTCTGAGAAGAGATGCCAGTGTTCAAGTCTGCAGGTAGACCCTGCCTGAAGCTCAGGAAGGCAGAATGCAGACTGCACTCACTCTTTGCCCCAAAGTTAGTGTATTAGCCACTTCTTGTAAAGCATCCTGAATTTTTCCCTCAGATATTCAGTAAGCTTCACAAAACTCCCATCATTAAAGACCTGCTGGATCCCCACCGTGACAGATGCAGTTTGAATACAATTTATCATTCCCTCAAAGCAAAACCTTTTTGTGTTATATTAAGAGAGAAGCAGTATAGAAAGTTTCATTAATTTACTAAAACCAGAAGTAAAAATTCCAAGCTCAGCAGGAATTGGTATTTCCCTAGAGCTGGCAGGAGCTCAGACCCGGCAGGCTCATTCAAATCAACTCCAGCTCTGGTCCTAAAGAGAAGGTCTGCAGTGGCACACAAATTAACAAGCAGAGAGAAAGCCCAGAGTGAAGGAAGCACTGATTTTCCTTGAATTGACTGGTGAATTAGTTTTAAGTCTTGTCTCTTTCTTAAATTGGGATTTGTATTTATTCCTCACGGGGTAGTACCTTCTGAGCAGGTCAGAAGCGCAGCAGTCCTGGCACAGCGAGCGCTGCCCCTCCTGCCCAGCACTGACCGAGCTCCTGGCAGTGACACTTCACTCTGGCCCTCCCAGGGGGCTGGAGAGCCTTCAGCACAAACAGTCCCTCACACTATGCACACCTATTTTCCCTGACTGAGAAAGCCATTCAGAAGGGAAGGAAGGGGGGAAGCAGCTCTGTCAGCCCAAACACACCAGAGCCCCTTGAGCGCACAACCGACCCCTCAGACGCAGCACCCACACGGCAGATTTCAGTCCCTCAGCGCCCTGATAACCTGCAGCACCTCTGCTCCCTGGAAACCCCTCCACACCGGCATTCGGTGCAAAACCAGTCGAGACACCCAACCCGTCTGTGCCACACACCATCCTCCTGCAGGGAGGGTTTCCGGGCTGTCACTGCCCACCACAAAGGCCGCCTGTAAGAGCCCTACCTTGCTGCTGCCCACAGATGCCCTTCATGTGCTCCAAGTGCTCCGGGCCGGGCAGAGAAGCCCCAGCTTTTACTTCCACTCCATCTTTGGCTCTTCCAGTCCTGTTTACCAGGCCCCACAGCAGCCACTGTCCTCTGCCCTGGGCCTGCCTGCTCTTTGTGCCTTTGGTACAGCTGAGCCCTGATGAGCCCACAAGTGGCTGTGCCTCCTCACCTGAGGGCACCTCAGCTCTTCCTTGAGCACCGATTGCACAGATTCTGTGTCCTGGCCGCCCCTCACAGTGTGGGCAGAGTACAGGTTTTCAGGTAGATAGAGGTGGTGTGTCATAATCCCTAGGGCAAATATGGAGGCCAACTGCCTGTTTTTTAAGTAGAGGTAAAATACTTTCAGGAGTTGCTTTCCCGTGCCTCTCCCGGCTCCTTGCACCCCTTCACTGGCGGCTCATCGTGGCTGGCGGTGGCCGGGCCCAGGGAGAGCCGGGCAGGCGAGAGCAAACAGTGCCTGGAAACTGTCTGCAATACACTCAGACTGAGTCGAGGTGGAGCTTTACTACTCTTGAAAAGAGTTACGACTCTGAAATAACTAATGTTTTAATGTCTTAATCCACATTTTCATGTTATTACTTAACAAAGTGACATATTTTCCTCTACTTTTTATTTATTTGTTTACGTTACCAGGCATATTTTGCTTCACACTCTGCTTTTATGCCTGGTACACTTGTAGCTTTATTATTTGTTTATATATTTCTACCAATCCTTCAAGGTGTGGTTTATGGCTGGAACAGGGCAATTTCAGGCAGAACTGAAGCACTTACAGCAGATAAAATTCTGTGTTTTGCAGCTGTTTTGCGGTAAGGAACCTGCATGTTTGAAGTTTTGTTTTTACATATTTTTTCAGTCAAAACTTGAAAAGTCAAAACCTGGGCATGCTTGGGCTAGGACCTTTTCCAGTGAAATATGTGGGACATACCTGATATAAAGTGTACATTTGGGACTCAGTTGTAACATGGCTGGAGGCTGCTAAACCCCTGTAAATCCAGCTAACTCAGCCACCAGGTGCTGTAGTTGCATCCAGCATTCTCAGAAGGGCACCCCTGTGGTGTCCCACCCCTTCCTGCATCGAGATGAACTCCTATTGCTCTGTGGTGCAGGGTAGCTTAAAAAAGCTGGGCAGTGGGTAGAAAAGATTGATTCTCCTTAGCACACAACAGCAGCCTTGTACTGCTTGTTGTGGTTTAACCCCAGCTGGCAACTCGGCCCCACGCAGGCACTCACTCACTCCCCCATAGTGGGATGGGGGAGAGAAGTAGAAGGGTGAAAGCCAGAAAACTCACATGTAGAGATAAAGCCAGTTTAAGAGGTAATGCAAAAGCTGTGCACACAAGCAAAGGAAACCAAGGGATTCATTCACCACTTCCCATGGCAGGCAGGTGTTCAGCCATCCCCAGGAAAGCAGGGCCCCATCCCAAGTAACGGTTATTTGGGAAGACAAACATCAGCACTCTCAATGCCCCACCCCCTTCCTCCTTCTTCCCCGGCTGTACACACTGAGCGTGGTGCCACATGGTCTGAGATATCCCTTGGGTCAGCTGGGGTCAGCTGTGCCAGCTGTGTCCCAGCTTCTCGTGCCCCCCCAGCCTCCTCGCTGGTGGGGTGAGGTGAGGAGCACAAAAGGCCTTGGCTCAGCGTGAGCTCTGCTCAGCAGAAACTAAAACATCTCTGTGTTATCAACATATTTGTGTTTCCAGCACAAATCCGAAACATATATTGGCTACTATGGAGAAAATAAACTCTATCCCAGCCAAAACCAGCACACTAATGTAGCTTGTAGTAAAGTGTTTAATAAAGTACAGTATCAGAAACAATAGTCTATTAGAAAAGCTCAAAAGGTGAATACCATATATATTGTACTTGTTACATTTTCAGTGATAATTTAGGAGTGAAGGATTTCTGAAGGATCCAGCAGAGATATAAACAATGCAGAAACCAATTTTTGTCAGTTTAGAACCAGAGACATGCAGGTGTCGAAGATACCTTTCTCGCCAGGAAGAATGCAGTAATTAGATTTACTAATTATGGACTGAACACACCAGCAGGGGATGTCCAGTCCTAATGTGCTCGAAGTGTTCCCTGAAAAACAAGGACTGATCTGTAGTGCAGGTTGAAACTTGCGTCACTCGGTTTGATTTTATTTAGCACAAGTCATGGCCCCTTAGAAAGGCAGGGTGATTCATCAGGCTGGCTGGGTTTTCACTGGCTAGTTCTCAAAGGTGTGATGTTCATCCAATGTACCAGCAATGAAACCAGTACATGAAGCATTCAAATAACAAATTTAGTGGGCTTGGGCAGGCTGGGAAGTGAATCTAATTTGAGGAACCATAGCTGGGACTGCTGGTTTATCCATCAGAGGCTTCTCTGTTCTCAGCTACTCATCAGGTTGGTCCAATTATCTACTTGTGTACCCCAAGTGATGCCCAGCAGCAGGGTAAGAACAGTCCAAGAACACACATACTCTGAAATACAATCAGGTCATACCCATTGTTGGGACTTTTTTTTCCTAAATTATGTCATTGATACTTTGTTGAAATTATAGAATTTGCAAAACTGAGACATTAACAAATATGACACCAGCCTTTTTGTGGACACATACTGTTCATAATCACAGGTCACTACTAGATGACATCTTCCCATTAGTACCAGACTCAGGAGAGACCGAAGTAAGAAACTAATTTCCTATGAAAATTGAAAATATTATTATACTACTCATTATGTTGACAGGAGAAGAAAATTTGGGGTCTTTTTTAAAGTAACCATTGGGGAAGAAAAGATCGTCCTTTTTTGTTTTTTCAAGTGCAGATCCTTGAGCACTGCTGTAAAGGTCTATAGTTAGTTACCACTCTCCTGATGTCTTTCAAAAATCCAAATTTGGGAATCAGTTTGCTTTTTCTATGTGACAGTCACATAAGAGAATAAGTCAAAAGCTGTTGCAGAACACAACTGAGATCACAGGGACAAGAAATTTGGATCTTTGGGAACATTAGCAAATACTGATAAACTAATTAGAGGGTTTGGATGAGAACAAATGCACTGATTCAAAACAACAGGAATTCTTTTTTCCTAATTATTTTCTCTAGGGTTTCTAAGGGACTGCTTTTTAAAGAGGAAGCTTACATTGACTACGTTTTTGGATACAGTTTTTACCTTAAAAAAATAAATCACCATTAGTGACTGATACTGCAATTCAGTGATTCATATCAGGATGTGTATGAGCAGGCAGTGACGTACTTTGTGTCTGCCAGAAACCATTCACTGGCTTATGTGTCATCGGTTTGCAAAGAGCTATGCTGTTACACCTCACTGCCATCACATTCACTTAATATTGGTTATCAATTGAAAATTTATCAATAATCAGTTGATAATTTATGTTTTTCAGGGATTCCAGAATTTACTTCATTGCTCAAATCTCTTCCTCCTTAATCTCCAGCTGTGCTAAGAAAATGAGAAAGGAAATGACCCAAGGAAGCGCTTTAACATTTACAGAACTTTGTGCTGTGCAGGCAGCGCTGTCAGTCAATATCTCCCTTCATTGCAGGCAGATTCCAGCCTCTGCACCAGCTGACATTTTTTAACTGTATCAATCTCAGAGACATCATGAGGTGTTTTTTAAAAAATCGGAGAGGGATAACCTCAATGATCAATGAAGAATCTGTAAGTAAAGTGAACAGGGCTTTCCAGGAGTTCACCTACACAAATAACTGCTGCAGGTGGTAAGTCTCAGGACTTATATCTTCTGGAACTCAGTTTAAAATCTACCTTTCTAAAAAACTTCTTACCTTTGATCTTGCTTTATGAGTTCTTTATACATAAAATTATCCATTCACCTAAAGACAAAAGACCCCATAAGCCATTCTCCCAAAACTGTGTAAGTTCAGGAAGAAGAATGGGGGTGACATTTTTGTTTTCCTTTTTCATTGGGAAGTACCAAATTTTTGGCTAATGACAACACATATAGGCAAAAAATAAGAAAATTTAGAAGATGATACTGCTCCACACAGAGCAGAGGTCAGTAAAGAGACCACAGCCTTGATATCCAGAGATACTGAGATATGATAGATTCTTTAAGTCTTTCTGAAAAACAAGGCCCATGTTCCTAAAAACATCTCTAGTTGCAAACTTCCCTTTCCATGCAAAATAACTTGAATTGCTTTCCTTTTTTTTTTTCTTTAGAGAAAGTAATGGCTATTTACACTTGCTATCAGGATACTCACATCAGGAATTCAACTAATTATGCATGCACAATCATCAAATGGTGCACCAATGTTCACACATGCTGAAGAAGAGAATACAGCTCTGTAATGTGAAAGGCAATGGTAATGTCAAAGATTTATCAGTTAGCTAAGGACACTACAGTCCAAATTACAGAATACTACATAAGGAAATAAAAAAGGATCAAAAAAAAAGATAGTAGGATTTAAACCCAAAAATTCTGAATATAAAATAATATTAAGATTAATAAAAACTTTAATAGGTAAATTATTTTCAAATATTTTATTTAGAGAACTATGAACTATTTTCTAATAATGCCCTTTACATAGTTGCATCTATAGAAAGCTTGTTGAGTGAGAGCAAAAAGATGTGGCATTAAAAGAACTTTCCATCAGAAACAATTGGTTGATCTACAAAAGTAAACCAAACACAAATAATAAATCAAAGAGAGCATTACAGAAATATCGACCCTATCCAATAGAAATTCACTGTCAGAATTTGGTGTTTGGGGTTGATTTGTGAATGTAGGAAAATACAGGATGCAGAGGGTAAATGGAGCACTACAGCTCTTCATTTCTGTCTAGAAAGTTGTCAGTAAAATGTAAACAGAGCATTTCTAATGATATCCTCAAATTAACAGATCATAAGTCACTGAGCCAGGAGTGGGGGGAACTAGACTAGTTTTCTACATGTCTGGCAGCCACTAACTTTTCACAGGCTGCCATAGATGCGTTTAATTACATCAGCCTCCTCCTTGTCCAGGATGCCCTTGTCCACATAAGCATCGGCTTGCTGATCAATGAAATCTCTCAGCTTTGAAAGATCATAGTCTGAAAAATAAGAATTCATTTGCACAATGAGTCATTGCCATTACATTGCTTCACCTAACAAATAGTGTCATTGTAAAGCTTATCCAACAAATGCACTCGATCAAACATGAAGAGAATTCACCCTGAGTGCAGCTTGTGAAAACAATAAATAAACCCTAAATGCCTGCACAAAGTCTTTTTACACATCATGGTGCTTTTAGTATTCAAGAGAAATAATCTCTTGCTCTTGATTGATTGCTGTCAAATGCTAAAGTAAGGATATTTTCTGGTCCAGATTTGATGTTCTAGTCTGCAGAGCAAAACCTGTCGTTGGAACCCCATTATTTTCACAGCTGTCACAGAATCAAAAGAAAATATTAAACAGGCTATTTCTTATTGAAATCCCAGTAAAATTCCCACTTACTACAAACACTGTAGTGAAAATTCAAGAAACCAACTTCCTGAAAATAGCTCAGAATTATACAATTATTTACCTTGATACAGAACATAATACTCCAACTTGAAAAGTACTGCAGTGAGCAGTCTTTGTGACAGTGCTAGTGTCAGGTTTTGACTGACAAATAGACTCTGCAATAGAGTACTGAAAGGTCCCTCCTCCTTTTCCAATGGATGATTGCATCTATACAGCCAGATTCATACCATATGTGTTAAATAGACTTTTCCCATGCTGGAAAACATCACTGTTTTCCCTGAAAAGAATTCTACTGCAAAGCAATCTTTCAAATAACATAAACGGGTAACCTATTGTGCAGTTGTAACTCTGGCAACAGATTCAGTATATTCACACATGAACACAATAAAGTTTCAGTTAGCTACCTAATTTGCTGCATAAAATGTAAAGCCTAATTTGTTGGAATCAGAATTTAATTTGTTAGAACCCAAAGAACATCCATGTTTTAAGGGTTCATACTACGTTACATGAATTAGTATCTTTCACGAGCATAAATACATTCTGATTTTTTTCAGTATAAATTTCTTATTCCACAGACAGAGCCTTCAGAATGCATTCATACTGATCTTGTAATATAGTCCAAAGTATAACACCATACAGCAATACGTGGAAGAACCTGTTTTCCAACTGTACATTCTCAACAAAATAGACAATAATGACTTCCTTTCTTTTTAGGGGTCAGTGATCAAAATTGGATAGAAATAGAAAGACATTAAGAAGCAAACTGATGCCTGCAATCATTTTTACAACAGTATAAGGCAATTTCAAATGAGTGATACAGAAAATTGATATTCAAAACTCCCCACTCCTGCAGAGGTGTCCTTTCCATATCTGAGTTAACAGGAATTTTGCCTTTCACTGTACTGAGGCCAGGATTTCTTGTCTGATCTGCTACTGTCATTACTTAAGAGAATGCAACCTGCTTGTCTCTCCATCCTGTGTGAGTAATAGGGACAAATAGTACCCAGCCATTTCATAATGAGGTTGTGAGATTTCACTCATGTTGACAGAATGAGGGTCCCCAGTGGAAGATATCACAAAATGGAAATGAATGGAAGAGCAAACACTAAATTAATATGATATCCACATTATTCATATCAAAATGCCTGGTTATTTTACTTCTAGAATACTACTTATTAAACTCCAAGTCATTATGTGGAAATGTAATGTTTAATTACTAAACATTCTGTATGGGATTACAACCACTACAATATTATCCAATTCTGGCTAATTTGTTAGATATCTCATGGCAATGTAATTTGATTTTTTTTTCTAGAAATTTATAACCTCTAATTTCCAGTACTTATTTACAACCTATTGTAATTAGAAAAATCAGCTTTGGGTTATATTCCCTGCAACAGCTGCAGCATTTCATTGAGCTGTGAAACAGCTACAGTAAATGAAGTGAGGTCTTGTTTGCATATTCAAATCAAGCCATTTGCCATTGCAATTGATTACAGAATTTACTTTCATTCCTAAATGGCTACAGTTAGTGTTATGAAACTGTAAACTACCTAAGCATTTGGCAAAAAAATCCACAGGTATTAGTTAAATGCCTCATTTCTGTGCTTTAGAGTCCAACTGCAACAGAACACCCAGCAGCTACTGGGGGGAGCTGATTTACACTGGGAAGGAGCTCCTCTTGAAAAGCATTTCAACCATCGAGGCAGGTCTGGGAGATATGAAGGACACAGAGCCTATAGATTGAAAATACGCAAACCAAACTTTGGACACAAAAGGCCATCAGCCCAAAATCCAGGCTTTTGACGTTTCCCTTTAGACCATTCCAGCCCCTCAAGTTTACCAGCCTCCTTATTAGGAAACTGATATTTTTAAACCGGGGAAATGTAAATTAACATTTCCAGGCTTATTAGTCATTGAATGAATAATAATTTCACCTGAAATTCATACAAAGATAAGGATCTACAAACATTTGCCTGAAGAAAATCTAAACCTCTTCAAGTATATTCAGTGAGTAAACCAATCCATGAGTGGGGGTGGAAAAGACTGGCCATTTTAATACATGAATTACTTTGAGAGTTACTTTTCTGCCAGCTCCCAGGTGGTAGCTGGAAGTGGAGAAATGATTGATGAGCACACCAATACCACCTCACCTGCTACTGAAGAAACACACCGCAATGCATTCATGGTTAGATAAGCTTACCCTGACTGCACTTCTTTTAACATGACCCCAGGGGATCTGAATTAGCATTTTACAAAAATAGGAAGTATGGAAAGGCACAATAAAGATGATCTATCAGAAGAGTAAGACCACTGTTCTAATTTTGTCATGACTTACACTCACTTTAAGACTCATTGCCATTGCCAGAGGACAATAAAGATATTTTAGTGCAAATGAAAATCCATCTACACAGTAACGTATATCTCAATGCAGTCACAAGCAGATAAAATGCTATTGATCTGCAGTCACAGCCATTTTCAGACTTCAGCAGTGCAGAAGGTTACTATGAAGAGGAGCAAGGGCCTGACCAGTCAGTATGTGTGATACAGGGGTATAATCACACATGACTGAGATCTAATTACTGTAATGAATACACTGCTAAACAGAATCATTTATTAGAATTAGCAGGCAAACTCTTGAGCGAATATGTGTGTCTGCTGCTAATTGCCATCACTGCCATTGTGAGGAAATGATTTTAGAGATGGAAATTTTTTGCAAAAGCCCTTCCTATTACAGTTTCTATATAGGAAATTGCCTGTGTCGGGCTGCAGGCACACACTCATCTCTGAAATGTAATTCATATACACTTCAACACACAGAGAGGATGGATAGATTACCCAGGGCTAATCTCATCTCAGATCACCCTCTGCTCGGCTGGTGCAAAGAAGGATCCTTCTCGCCAGGCGCCAGTCATAGGCCAGGGATGGATCCCTCGGCTAGGAGCCTTCACTTCCAGAGAGGGTGATGGCAGAACACACAGCCATGGCAGAGAAAAGGGACAGGAGGCTGGGTTTATGTAAGATCTTGAGGGAAGAACTGGTATGGCTAAATAAAGATCTGTGAAAAAGAAGCGAGAAATCCGCTGCTGTTCTGTCATCTCCTGCCTCCAGCGCTCACACAGCCCTGCCTCCGGGGAGGAGTCAAATGGTGGGACAGCTGGTGGGCACACCCCGTGCAGCTGCTTCAGTCTCTGCTCCCTTGTGCGCAGCTTTGCGTGTGAGCTACGAGTCATTCAAGTTGGTTCGGGCTGTAATCCAATGTATTACACTGTGACATAAGTTTGTATCTTAACTATTCCTGGTTATGAAACAAGCACAGTGCTGTTTTATGAAGGCATGCTAGCCAGATGCACCGAGCTCTTCTAGACACATCCAGATGTTTAAAATACATTCCTATCACGTATAAAATCATAATTAAAAGGCATGTTGAAATAGGAAGTGAAGCACTAGACAAACCTGCCACACTGGCAGACCACCAGGTCTCTGTGTTTTGTGGCCAGCAGCCATTCGAGCCAGCTTACATTAATCTGCCTTAGTTTACTATTTTCATTCATTGATTTAACTTTGACATGACCTGTATTATTTAACTTTTACACACTAACTATCACCATAGACAAGCTCAGTTTCACATCACTATTATTTAACTTATAACATAATGCTAAGTCATACACCACAATATAAATTACGTGCTTTGTAATGTATATGGTGCCCACCCCAATGTCAAGGCCTTTCACTTCATACCTTCCTTGTTACCTTGTTTATTGTGTTTTTTCAGCCATTCTATGTTCTTCCTGATTGCTTCCAAATATGCCTCAGATTTCCCTGGAGAAAAGGATGAGAGAGAATTCAGGCACTTACATTAATGATTGATGCAGCTTGCTTAACGGGGTGAAGGTGGTCACAGCAAAGGCAGATTAAAACTATTCTTAGTTTCTGTTTAAAAGCTGAGTCCTGTCAAACTCAGTCAGGCAAAATTCCCACAGATGGCTAGAAGGTTTTGTCTGTGGAAGATTAGTCATACACAGACTTAGGATTGTGGCTTTTTTTGATCTTTATACATAACTTTTGGTGGTACCCACACAAACTGCCTATGTGGATTAAAGGCAGCCTGTAGCTTTTTGATCATCATAATTGTTCGGCAAAGATGAAGCTGTTGAGATAGCAAGGAATTAATTAAGACTGAGAGTTTTGAGTATGAAAACTCCTCCATACAGTAGTGCTAACAGCACATGGCAAACCTGAGACTGTGGTATTTTGAAAGACAAGAGGAAATACAGCTACTACATTTACTGAGAAAAGGAATGTATTAGCATTACCATGATAACTCTTTGTTATAGCTGAAATTTTAAAGTGATGGCTATTTTTGGACCAGAAAGCACACAGGACAGAATTAGTTCAAGGATTACCTAATAAGGTCCCTAAGGAAATATTCCAGCTAATGGATTTTGAATTCTTAACTTGACTGGAGCTTTATTGATGTAATGTTCTTACATTTATCAGGAATAAAAACCTATTGTGATTAGCATGTAGAAGATTACTAGTGCCAACTACGCATGTCTGCTCCCTTCAGTAAGTGGATCCAGTATTAGATATATCATATTTTTGAGCTGGGAGTGTAGTACCTTTATATTAAGTTACTCTGTAAAAGAGCAAAGGGCATTGCCTGATGCTACAAAGAACTAAATACTTATCCAAATAAAATTTCTAAAAAACTATTGGGCTGAAGAAAAAGGAAAATAACCTGAACCAAACTGGAAAGACAAATCTTCAACAGACAAGGAAAATGTGTTATTTATCACCTCCCATGGGTATTGAGGCAACTTTTCTTTCCTGTGAAATCAGACAGCTATCTTGAGACATTTTCCCTTCTATGCTCAAATAAATGACCTGCTGGAAAAAATGCCACCTTCCATCTGTGAGTGGCTGCACTGCTCACAGGACTGACCCAGCTGCCAATGCACTACAATCTACTGCAGCCTTGATTTCTGCCATTCAGAGCTGAGCAGGCTGCAGTGGGCACACAGGCATTCAAAAAAGTATAAGCATTAAACAGCATTGGTGCAAAATAAATTATAAGCAATTTTGTTTAGCCAACTGACTACAAAACATAGATGTTTCTGCTGGATTCTTAGCAATAAGAACTCACTGAAAGGTTTCTGCACTAACAAACATTCTCCTTCAGAAGTTCAGCACAATAAGGAGGCACAGTGTCCTCTGCAGATTTGTTTTGAGATATAGCAGCTGATTTGCACCCAGGTGACTTCAGCACAGTCTAATTCAGCACGTGGGCATTGTGTGTCATGCTGGGGCAACTGGCATAATAACAGTACTACTGTGCTACATTTGCTTAGGGAGACACCAACTTACTGTAATTGGTATCAAAGTTATGTAAAGCAGGTTAATTGCTGATAACCCTTAACCTCTGGCAGTGAGTAATGCAAATTCTGTCACTGCAGAACTTTCCAGTTCTAACTGTACACAAACTATAGAAATCAATGGGCCTGCTCAGGTTATTGAATATCCTGATCATCTGATTTCACTGAAAAGCCACAGATGCAAAGAGGCAAAATCTCTCTGCACTACTGTGTCAATCTGCATTTCATGTTGTTCTGACAAGCGGCCATGAATTCTGTGTAAGATTATGGTCATGCTCAGCAAGGGATATAGTGTCATATGTTTAAAACTGGGCAAATAAGTACAATTCCAAATCAAGCCGTTTTGTGCTGATTTTCAGTGACTATAAACTGAAGATATTTATGCTAACACAAAGGAAAAACAATACCAAAGACAGGAAAAGACTCCAATCACTTGGAGCATACACAGTAGGAAAAGCAATGGCTATTCTGTACCTCTGGACTCTTCACTGTTTCCTGATACATTCTGTCCTTCATTTTTTGTAGAATCCTTCGAAACTTCGTATTCCTTTTCCATTTTAGCTGCTTCTTCCTTTGTACTGTCTGCTTCTTCACTACTCTTGTCTAAAGAAATGACAAGAACAAACAATTTATCAAATGTACCAGAAGCATCTCTCAATCACATCAACACAATCTTTGGCAAGTAAAACATTTTGACTGATGACTGAGCAAGAGCCTCATTGGAGTCTGTCTCAGAGTCGTTTCTAAAGGTCATCTCTACTCCAGACCTCTGGAAATAGGAATGTCTGTTCCTGCTCTTACAACCAGTAGCTGAATAAAGGTGACTACAATGCAATAATACATAGTTCGTAAAGGCACATTTCTTTGTGCAGAGAAAGATTATATGAAATTTACATTCACTACATCCAAAGTTGACAAATAGCATTTTTTCATTATTATGAAAAGCTTTTGTATATGTGTAATATATGGACGCCACTGAAGAAAAGGACAGTGAATATACTTTTCAAAGTTTGGACATTTAATTGAAAATTTCTCTCTTGTTGTGTGTTTAGACAACCAAGCCTGGCCACAGGTCCTTGAGGGATTGTAGCTTTAACCAGCAGTCTGGCTGATACAGCAATTAGCTTTAGCAATATTTTCAACTGAATAAGTTAAAAAAATGTGTTATTCCAGGAGAGAAAATTGCAGAATAGGTACCTGCTGTTAGTTTCATTCTGGTTTTAGTTGAAGGGTTCTCAAGCTTCTTCTTTGTCTGCTCAGCTATCATTGTATCTAAGTTTTCTAGAAAGCAAGGCAAAACAAAACCAAATCCAGGTTATTCTTCCATGAATAAGATGCAGAATCTATACCATATTCTCCCCAGCACCTGAGTGGTGAGTAGAAATCTGAAAAAACAGCCTTCACCCTTGCCTCTGAAGGATTAATGCAGAGCCAACAGTAAAAGAACAAACAAATAGCTTTATGGAATATTGATTGATCTTGTTTAAAAAAAAATAACAACTGAATCATGATAATAGGTGCACCAAATAGAGCAATGTGCCTAAAGACAGTAAAAGTGTGCATATATACTCTGTATTTCAGTCACGTAAGTCACAAACTACAGATAACTATCTGTAGCAATTTATTCTGATGAAAGCAATGAAAGGCTTTAATTAACTTCACAAAGAATACAAGACTATGAAATATGTGCTTCATCCTGGTGGGAAAACTCTATCCCAAACCACTTATATGTCTGGATTTTATACAGTTTCATTGGAAAAGAAGTCTAATAAAATGTTTAAAATCATACTTAGATGAAATAAATATGTAAATTGAACTGATTAAAACAAATATTTTTCCAAAGTTGCTGACGTCAACCATTTACCTGAAAACTCCCTAGAGAGTTTTAGTCTTGTATACAGCTCTAGAAGACTAGAAAATGTATTTCTATGGAAATTTCAGGGCTGAACTCATCTAATTTGAAAGTAAAAGCATCTCTTCATAAAGATGGATGTTTCAGATATGTTTATGTAGGGAAAAAGTCCTTTTGATACCACAGTAGCTATTCAAAATACAGATCATCATAGAATCTGCCATATTTCCTCAGTCACATTATGGACATGGTATAGAATTTTCCTTCCCTTTATCAGCTTTTTAAAGCTTCAGTTAAACATGGATTCAAAATTTGTTGCATATTGGCTAGTTGGTGAGTATTTTTAAGAGACTTGATTTTGAAATATCAAAATTCCTTTTATATGAACAGCTAAAATATTCAGTATGGGATGTGGGAACTGTGGCAGAATAGACATAATAGGGCTAGTAAACATTTTAGATCATATTTTCTGTGTAAGGCCAACATTTTATCCTTCAGCTGAGAGGATCCTTTTTCCTCAGCAAGATACACAGCACTGATACCTAAAGACTAGTTTTTTAGCAAGCATATTTCTCTTCATGGCAGATCAGCATAAGTAATTGTGCCTGCCATCTGATGAGAAATCATATAATCCTGCCTGCCTGAGTCCTCTATATTATGTTATTTACATACTATTAAAATAAAGCAGTATTTGCTGGCACCCTGCCTGATTGCACCCTCTCAATTCTACATCACGTGATGGGTTTTTTGTGACAACTATTTTCATTTTGGTATGTACCCTTTAAATGTGATTCCTGACCTTGCCATATGCCCTAAACAAAACAGGTCTGGGCTGTGTTACCAGCTGGATCAGACATACTGATGAAGAAAAAAACAAGTTAAAATTATAGTGGTGGTATTGATGCCTCACTAATTACTTGATCCAAAGCTTATTGAAAGGACCATAAACATTCCTTTCAGCTGAGCTTAAGATGCTATTTTTTATCCTGAATCAGTACCATACCAGTATTTCAACAGGAATATAAGGATTTCTCTGTTGCAGGAGGCATGGTTTTCAGGTTAGATTATACAGCTAAGAACTTGAAAACCCTTTGTAAACTCAAGTGAATAGATTATTCTCCTTCAGTAATTTATGCAAATGCAAAAATGTCACTGATTTTAGAGTTTAATCTGGCAAAATCTATTAAATTAGGCCTAAATTTAAGTCTAAATATACTATTTTAAAAGAAATAGGAATATTTAAAAGTTTAAAATGTCACACATACATAAGTGCTTTGATTCATAAGTGCCTTTCATGTTCTTTCTTTAAAGAGTCTGCATTTAGGCACTGCTGCAGTCAGTTTCTATCAGCAGAAAACAGAAAAACTTCACCACAAGATAGATTTATAACCTGCTTTGACATCTTTAGACTTCAATGTCTGCATACTGATATTTCCAAATTTTTTCTTACGTTGATCAATTGTTTAAAAGTTGTACACATATCCACAGAGCATGTGCTACTGAAGGCAATAGGATTCATACTCCTCCATTATTTAGTCATTTCTGTAAATCATATCAGGAGTTCTACAGTTTCTCTGAGTCTTTGATCTGGCTAACAATTAAATTTGAGTTGACTCTGACTCCTTTGTCAGTACAGTATTCCTTTCCAGCCAATGCAGACATGAAGTGTAATAAGGCAGTGTTGACCACTAATGATCTGAGCTTTGCCACTAAAGCCAGACTGAACATGGCAGCAACTCTGTTCCATTTTCAAAGCTTTATTTTTGCCAGTAAAGATACGGACAAGTTGACACGACAGGCCTTTTAACAAGGACTACACTTTGCAGGAGAAATGGCGAGGCTGCCTTGCTGGCCGGATGGCACATCAACGTGGATCTGAAGATTTATAAGCAGCCATATTTCCTCTGTGACAGAGGGGAGTTAAGTCTGTGGACCTGTCCATGTTTGTGGGGATTGTTTGGTACCTACATAAATATCCTAGAGAGAATCCCAGTTCTTCCTGAATAGGATTTATTGCCCTTTCCCCCACTTCAGAATTGATGCTTTAACAGCTGGTATTGTTTCAAAACGTGTTTGTACTTGTCATGTGTGGCTAGGCCAGGGCTGAACAATGTTTGCTGTGAGATACGCTGATGGAGTGAGTCATCTCCTCAACTGAGATGTGCTGGCCAGCAGCTAAGCAACTGCATGTCGTGTTTGGAGGTCTAACAAGAATTGATTACTTCTCTGGTGTCGTTTCCCTAGCAATGTCGTTTGCACAGAGGAAGAGTTTAGAAAGGTACTGATCTTTCCACAGAGATGGCCACTTATTTGAAATGGCACTAATTAAAACAACAGAACAATAACCACTGAGCTAATGGAAGTGACCCACGTTGGTAAATAGGTCACTACTCTGGCGGCCGCTTTCCCGGAGCAGGATAATCTCATCACTGGAATCAGACACCCGGAGTCAGGAGATCTGGTTTCTGCCTTGCCTCACTTTCTAATTCGTGCTTTGATCTGGGATGACTCACTAAAGCACTCATCCTGCAGGAGGGCTCCCATTTCGAGTAGGCATTCTGAGGCATTCTAGGCCCAGTTTCTACACACTGATGGATCCTCTTAATTGCATCTGAAAATGCGAATTCACAGCACTTTTGAAACTCTGAAGTCCTTCAAGATGGATATCCAAAAATCTGAACTGCATAAAAGCAGAATGTTTATCTCTGGGAGAATGCACTGTGGCAATACCATCTAAATCCATGGAAAAAGACACTACATGAAAAAAATATTACAATTTAAATTACTTTGTTTTTATTAGAGGGGCAGAAACTAACATAACCATTTGAGTATTTAATGGAATTGGTAATGGAAGCCTGAAATGGACTCTTCTCTGTTGATAGATTCATGGTGTTTTCCCTGTAAATTTTCCCAG
The DNA here is from genome assembly GCA_035583135.1 of Lophotriccus pileatus. Classification (NCBI taxonomy): domain Eukaryota; kingdom Metazoa; phylum Chordata; class Aves; order Passeriformes; family Tyrannidae; genus Lophotriccus; species Lophotriccus pileatus. The sequence goes on along the minus strand of JAWWES010000018.1, from coordinate 12,117,061 downwards.
AACAGTCTTTTTCTTCTGAATAATTGTCTTGTACCCCGGGCAGTTTCACATTCTATCCTCATCAAATTGACTGAAGCTGAGATTTTATGTCATTAAACCTCCGCAGAAAGGCCTGCTTTGCTGTTCTGTTTCCATACAGCATAAAAAGACTGTTTATTAAAGCAGAAAAGGGATCATCAAAGTGCCTGAGATCAATTTTAACAATAGCTAAAAAATTAGTTTACTTAATGAGTTCATACACTACAACTGCTTCAGCTGCAAAGCTTTGTGCTGACGACTGCTTGTGTGAGATGCACATACTGCAGGCATTAAAAAAGCACAGCTCTCCCAGGGCTCTTCTGTCTCCTGCAGTAGATGATCCTGAAGAGTTTGCAAGGCCTTTTTCCATCTGTGAAAAATGTCAGGACAACACAGCATTTGCTTGTGACTGTTCTGTGGGAAGAGTGTATCTGATTAGTTCCTTGGACAAATCTGCCTTTTATTTTACATGAGTGCAGGTCCAAGAACTGTCAATATCCACTGGATTTTCACCAGTGTAGCCAAAAGCAGAGTTGGACTTTTAGTCAGCTCATATACATATCATGCATATGTCACATAAACTGCTAAAACTGTGATGAACAGGAGAAATCCCTCCACTGTGGAAATACAGATGGGTCTGAGCCTTGCAAACCTCCTGCTCCTCTCTGACTCACTGCATTACATATCAAGATATGGCATTTCCTTTCTGAATCTTCCTGTTTGACTGATTTGTTGTGATGGTGTGTCTGAAATGTAATGCTGCCATGAGGAATGACATGTCAGGTGACAAACTCCAGGTCATGGCATTACTTGTAAATGGATTACAGGCAGGATAATCAGAGTGACTTGAAATTAAAACAGCAGCAGTATCACTTGGCAATCAGGTTAAAAGCAACTCCAAAAGCAAAACATAATTAAATAGATGTGTTTTTAGGTAAAGAAAGCTCTGACCAAATCTCCTTTATTATCCTTATTAAATTCCCTACCTCATGGACTATTTCTCAGATTTATCCTTTCAATATTCTGCAGGCATCTCCTTTGCATTATTCCAGGTCTCTTAGAGCTGTGTGGTGCAGTTCTTTCCTAATCCTTTCCCATCCTGAAGCTGCTACATGGCCTGTGCACACATTTTACATGTTTTGATTGCGTGCCCTTTATGAGCATGATGGTTTGGGACTGAAGCAGCACAGAGCCGCCTCTCCTGCAGGAGTGGGATGTAGCTCAGTTTTGAAAGTTCAGTGACACCCTCTTTACCCTGCACCCACATAATCATCTCAAATCAGAACTTATGGGCTCAGTGCTGTCAACAGAGACATACTGGATTCAGAAAGTAGGGGATTTTATGCAGCTATTAAATACAGTGCAAAAAAATAAAAGCATTGCCCTCCTTTAGAAACACAAACCACCTGGTAGGATGCAAAACCTAGATTTTCAGGAACTAAGCAATGCACCTGTCAAAATAGACACTTGGAGAAGATGGAGAGTTCTTGCTAGGTATCCAGTCTGGAAAGCATATAGGAGGCAGTGAAGGGAAATGGAAGAAGAGGCAATTTGTTTGCCAAAAATAGCTGCAAATTTAAAGGGTAGAGAGTGATGAGCAAAGGAATGAACTGTAATATATGTCTTTGGGTTCTTGAACACATGATTTGATAGTCATGTAATGTGGTGGGAAAAACAATTAGCGATACTAAAACTACTGGATCTCTCCCAAAACATATCTGAGAAGATTTAGAGCCTATGGATACTGAAAAAACTATGCTCTCACACATAGTCACCCTCAGGTGACGCCCAATTTATTGCAGTGTGTAGTGTCCTGCTTCTTAAGACTTGTGAGATCAGCTGCCATAGCTACCCATTTGTTTTTCTATGCAGTGAGAGTCTTAATGGGAGAAAATAGGCCATAAGATCTAAGTAGTGGAGGAAAAAGCCCAAATGCACATATTTGTGCAAATGCAAAAGTAGCATGGGACAGACATAGATGAGCCTACAGAAAGGAAAGCTCAAGCTGCAGTGGGGTCTGCAGCCAATGTAATTCCTAGATTAGCGTCTTTCCTGTCTTTGCACACTCTCTATCCCCACATCCTTTTATCTTACTTCACCTTGGGTTTAACTATGCACACATACTTTCTAATATCACTGCTGCTCCTCAGGATTCAGCTCACTCTCACCATCTGAGGTGCCCCGATTTGTGCTTTTCAGATATAGTACAGTCTACTGGCATCTGTGTGACCTTAGTTCATCAGATACAAAATAAATAGCAGAGAAAAGAGAGCTGTCTGAAATTAAATGACTCTCACTGGCAGCTGTATGCATCAGTCATATAATAAAGTAATACTGGGCAAGGAAAATCACCAAAGGAAATTCAGATAGGGAAAATTTTGCTAAATATTTTAATGCTTGTGAAGAAAACCTACAGTAGCAAGAAAGAGCCCTCTGAAAAAAATAATTAAACAAAAAAAAAAAAAAAAAAAAAAAGAAGGTGTTTTGCATGAAAGGTTCCCTGTATGAAGTGCTGTCAGTGCCCTTCATTGCCCAGGTCAAAATGAAGGGGAGAACAAAAGGTCCCCATGACACTGTTCATATGCCACTTGTAGCCTCTGGCACTGCTTTAGCCACACCTTCCCTCAGCCCTTTGAAATCCCAGTCTGTATCAAGGAGCAGCAGCTTATGGTCACAGTGAGGAGGGGAAAGATGATGCCAGTCTGGGCTGTGATCTGCTCTTTGCCTCACACTCCTGGCTCTGTGCCTGTTCTTGGCTGACTAAACAAATAGCAGGATCAGACCTTTGGCCTGCAGCATCTGTGCTGAAGAGAACTTCAGACATTATCACATTATTCAAACGAGTTCTCCTCTCCCAAGAAAAGGCCAGATTGTGTCTACTATGCACTGACCTGTAATGGGGAAAGTGCAGAGCTTTGCCTTCACCACAAGTGGAGCTGTGGAGGACACCATAGCATGAATGCAAGAGGAAGAACGGCTATTTCATATTCCTTAGCATGGAGAGGCAGGGACTTAATTAAAATCAACATAGGAGACTTTCTGCCTCTTCTGTTTCACCTGACTTTTTTCATGCAGCCTCAGTCTGCCTAAAAGAGAGTATTACAGCAAAACAATATCCCAACAGCTCTTTAGAAAAGGACCAAAGTAATGAGTGTTCATATACCTCGGCCAGAGTTCACCAATGACCCATCCATCTCCCTATTCCTAGTGCCTCCTGCAGTTTGCTGTTCTTCCCTGTTGTCCACGAAGAACAAATGATATGGGGGTGGAAAAGGTAAACAGAGACATCTGTTCATGCTCATTTCTAACCAACACAACCTCCCACTCAGTCACGGGGGACAATGTGGGTTCTGAGAGTGAGTCAGAGCCAAAGGGAGGAGGTGTGAGAGGTGGCTTTGGTTTGGTCTATGGAGGAAGGCAGCTGTGACTCAAACACTGCACACTGATCAGCTGGAGCCATTTCTCTGTTTCCTTCCTAAATAAAGGGGGATTTGCTGCCCAACCAGTCTGCTATGAGCTGTGTGTGGCACACTGTGGCTCCAGGAACCTGAATGCTTCATTGTATGGAGGTGAAAAGTGCGATCCCCTTCAGAGAGAGCAAGGCTACAGAGCTCTTAAACTTAATTTTCTTCCCAGTCCTTTGCCCCTTTCTTTTCTCCAGTTGTGGAAGATACAGAAGCCCTGATTTAGAAACTGGAAACAAAATGACCAACCTTAATCATAAGATGTGATAAAATATGCACTATATGCAGTATCACGGCAAAGTTTCTATGGTATCTGTGAGATAGATCTTTTACCAATGGCAAAAGTTTGTGCTACATGTACTAGGCAATAAATGAGAACTCCACACAAGAATATAATGTGCATGTAGCTAATTTGCATTTCTAGGGTAATAGTTCATTGGATAACACAACTTTCATTTGGCTGGGTTGGCAGTGGGTAAATTTGCTACTAATCTGCTCTTGTAAGCAGAGCACAGCACGAGAATATAATTAATGTACTGTGTAAAAAGAATTCATATATACACACTGGTGCCTCTTAAGACTTTATCTATCATCTCTGAAAGCTCTATTTTAGTTATGGTCCACAAGCCTCTAATAACAAGTATTTCCTTAGAATGGTTCTAAAAATCTTATTAGTGGAGATGATTTTCAAATGTGTCCGAACAAACTGGCAGAAAGCATTTGTTCCTGTTTCTAAGCTGACAACAAAATTATCAAAAGAAATGCATTAAAAAACTGTGGTTTACTTTACATAATTACTAAAAATGGAGCTTTTACCAAGACGGTAGTGGATTGATATGCTTTCATTTTAAAACTAGCTATATAGTCTGGCATACACAGGAAAAGTCACTTGTCACATAAAAAATTCCTCTTCTTTGTGTGGCGTAGATGAAGCTTCTCCTTAATATTTGTCTGGTCTATGATAGATGGCTCTGATAGAAAAGCTATCAGAGTGAATCTCCACTGTGACATTACACAGCAGACAGAAGGAAAATGAAGTATGATATTATTCACAAACTAATATTCAGACAGTACAAGGAACTGTGCAATGCATGGCTTACTCTGCTCTGCTCAAATCAAAGGGAGTTTTGCTATTGGCTCAAACAGCACTTTTTCTCTTCAAGCACTTAGCACCATGAAGGACACAGTCCTTTCAGTTCTGCATGGAGTATCAGCTGGTTATGCATCAGTATCAGTATCAGCTATTTATGCAACATAAACAGTATATGGATGCCATGAATAATGAAATATTTTATGCTGAATCAGTCATGACTTATCTGAAAGCCTCTTGCTGCTTTCTGCTGGTCACTATGTGGAGTTATTCCAACTCTTCCATTCCACTCTGTCACTGCACCCTTGCCAACAGCCACATCATTTCAGTAACTGTCCCAAGTCCTTCTCAATACTCAGCCTGTTCAGTGATAACAGTCTGTGCCTCCGGCAGGTTGGGGCAAGCAAGGGGAGTTCAGCTGTTTGGGCAGCATTTGCTGGATGCTGACAACAAACCCAAAGTTGGGTAAACTGATACCACAGTTGGGTCTCACTCATAATCCACCTGTGTAACTATGATCCTGTGTCATGATTTATTGACTTATGCTTTCTGTACCAATAATGCTTGTCCATTCTTTTAATTGCAAAAGGGATTCTAAAGCAGCTTTTAATCTTCAAAGGGCAGATGGGTTTTCTAGAAAGATTTATGAAAGCCTTTGAGCAGGCTAGAAACATGAGACTTTCGCTCCACAGGAGAATTTGCTCCCTGTACATCAAGATACAGAATTCATAGCTAAGAAAGTAAAGAGTGATGGAAGATAGTGGCATTTTGCCACAGCAGGGAAATTATCAAATATGATGCATTTCAGCTGAACACACATTTTATTCTCTCTCTTTAATGCTTTTAGAGCTATACTTTCTGAAAACATACTGGAAAATGTAGGCATTATTTTTTTTTGTCTTTCATATATATGAATATGTTGGTTTTGGCTTCCAGTGTAGATTACATTTAGCGTATGGAAAGCTTCTAAACATGTATTACATAATACTGAATAAGTGTATTAAAAAATGAACTTAGTCTTTGTGTTTTCATGTGTGTGTGCATCAGCATTTTTCTTGCACCACACTGCAGCTAGATCCTTTGTAACTTAAAGCTAAACCTAATAGCATCAGTCACTGCAGCAGGAAAATACTTTCCCCTGGAGTAAGATACAATGATGACATAATGCTCTGGTTTCCAAATCCCAAGCCAGCTGTTACTGGTATATTCAAATTCACTGTCTCTGCACCCCTGTGACAGGCAAAAAGGCTTGTGACTTGATTCAATAAATTATTTATTTTTTTGAATGTATAATTCACAGACATAGCTTATGCATGGCTCCAGACACAGAGTGGGAAAAATTAACTTAGGCAGTTTCCTACTTTAGTAGAATGGAAAGAGGATATAATCCATCTGCACTGACCCAGTAGGTATTTTCCACCAACCGGCATGGAATTTGCTCACTGATTTTGGACTGAGAGAACAACAAAAAGCTGCCAATTTTTAAAATTGATTATTCTCTCTGAGACATATTCATACTAATTCCTTTATCTGCTATAAATAAACACAGCTGGGCATCAATTCCCTGACCCAACCTGCACCAAGATACACAGTACCTATCCATGTATTACTTAGTATATAACTTTTAATTGAATAAGAGTGGCAATAAAATTGCTGCTATGCTTAAGGATAGTGTAAGAAGCTAACATGCTCCTGTGGATGCTTTCCTTGAGTATTTGAGAATATTAGTTCAATAAATGAAGATCAGCTTTAAAGTAATTTCTCAACAGCAAGTCTAAAAAAAGAATCCCACAGAAGCAACTTGAGACCTATGAGAAAGCTTTTTCCACTACAGTAAGTTCCTTTGATGGAGCAAAAAAATCCATCTCTGCATTTGCAAGGCAGAGTCTGGATACATCAGTTGATAGTCTTACTTTAAATCCAGACTAAATCAGACCTCTGAAACTCTTAACCCTGCCTTCTATACTGTGTCATCATGGCAATTTGTTTCCAGGGTTACAGTATTTATTTACTCAAAGTAAAGCCAATGTGAACAACTGCTCTGAATTTTAGCAGGAAAAATTCATCCCTAGTGTAATTCCATTATCTAAGTGGCCTTGTGTCAAGGATGAATGTGGCCTATTAAGTTTTGGCACAACACTATCAGTGAGGGCAATATCTACTCAAGTCATACTATCTTCATTTGTAGAATGACACTGAAACCACTGTGCTTAAAATCCACCATTTATTTGTGTGCATCTTTCTTTAAATGCACAGGAAGACAGAGAAATAAAGAGCTGAACTGTAGCATAACTTGTCCAGAATTCAAGGACTTCTCATGGAAGATAAAAGGATAGCCTTGATCAGAGATATAATGAATTTTTTGGAGAGGAAGTGCAATCATGTACTAAATGTGAGTCATGATGGACTGGATCTTTTATATCCAAGTAATTGATAATCAATCTGTACAGTTACAGTTGCATCCATCAATCATGTATCTGCAATGGCTCAGAGCAGACAAGCTGGAGAAGCCATGAAAGATCATTGCCAGTCCTATCTCTCTGACAGGTTGATTTATGAAGCTGAGAAATTGCCCTGATGTAAACAAAAACTTTTCAGACTAAGCCAGACCATGAATACTTCAGAAAGACTAGAGGTTTGTGCAGGGTTTATGCAGATGAGCCCTTCTTCTGTAGGTCTGCTTGTTTACGTAGAAAGGCTACCAACAGCAAATGAAAGAGAGTTTGTCAAAGCCAGGAAAGGTGTGTAAGACACAAAACAAAACAAGAACAAAACCAGGCTGTTCCAAATTCCCTCTTCAGGAAATTACAACGATTTTACAAAACCTACATAGCCACAGACTCTAGAATGGATCCAGGAAAGAGTGCTTCAAAACCTACTCCTGTGCCAAAATGTAACACTCATAGATGGAAGGAGTTTTACATGGTAGACAATGATCTATTTTGGCTACTTACATGTGACAGGTTAAAGGAGCTGAAGTGCTAGATAGTTTTTGGAAAATGCAGGTACCTGATTCACCTCAATAGAACACAGAAAACCCTGATCTTCCCCTGACATAAGGTCATTGATATCAATTGTGTTTCACAGGTGTGAAAGTGTAATAATCCTCTAAATACATATCTGATAAATTACCTTCCCTTCATTAGATGGAAATATTAAAGCAGTATGGAATTAAACATGTTATAGTGAATGATCAATCATTTAGAGGTACAGCTTTAAAACATTTAGAATGAACAAAGCTGAAACAGGTTTTATAAGAGCAAGGAAGATGAGAAGATAACTATCACTGTCGGTAGAGTAAGAAAATAGCATTCTCACCCAGATAGGAAACTCCTTCTTCTGGTGTGATTGTTCCATATTTAACCATCATCTTCACAAAATCAATCAGGGTTTTCATGATAGTTATCAAGGTCTCCTTCTCTTTTGTCTCTGTCTCTGTGTGAGGGGATGAAGCAAAACTAGTCAGAGACTTCAGGCAACTTGGAAAAATTCAGTCCTGCAAACTGTGCAAACTTCATGCATAAAGAATGACCTACTCACTGAAAGAGAAAATGCTGTGCTGGATTAGCAAAGAGAAGTTATATATAAACTGTTCCTGCAAAGAATAGCTGAATATACTTTAAAACTTCAGCATTTAGTTCTTTATAGCTTTGTGTCTTGAAGGGCTGTGTTATGGAAGGCCAATGGTATTAATTCCATTTTACAGCTAAGAACACTAAACACACTGAGATGAAGAGATCTGACAGTCCTAATTGCTGATCAGAGGGTTGAGTTTTCTACAGTTTCTTTCATTTTTCTTTTATTTGTTTGTGAACTATTTTGTGGACCAGTCTGGCTCTGTATGAGTTCAGAGATCCTTTCTCCTACAAGTTCCATGGGTTTGATGATAAAAATAAAAAGTGTTTCAAATGAGATTGTTACCACGCACAAGCCCATGACTCATGTACCGGGACAATGTCATATTACATGGTTGAGAGGATCATGACTTCAGGAAGTGATACAAACAATTATTTTTATTATAAAAATCCATTCTTGCCCACACTTATCCATTTTCTAGCTTTTCTTTCCCCACCGTGTTTACCTGCTGAACAGTATTACTGCTATTTCTGCATCAGCAGCATGAAACCACCCCATCACACAGTTGCACAAGCTGTTCCCACTCCCCAGATTATCACAGAAGGACCTGACAGAGCCAGGGGCACTGTCAGTTAGGGACAGCCAGAAACACACTCCCAGACTTGGCAGAGGTCCAGCCACTCTGAGAGTTGCTGAACAGGCTTTTTATTGCTGCCTGCAATTTAACACACAGCTGTAGGGTGCAAGTGAATCCCTCTCCTCCAGCTTGATACGACCCGACAGGTGAACAGCATAAAGCAGGAGGCAAGGCAGGGATGTGCAGCCAGTGGGACCTGGCTCAATTTGCTTGATAACCTGCTAAACCCAACATGCCTTTCTGCTTTGTGAGCAGAAAAAGGAGAAGAGCTAGCATACAAAACCACCATGGGAAAACGAAAAGAACAGGAAGAATATGAAGGCTGTAGGTTGGACTTGAGCAAAATATGCCCTCAGGTTTTTCATTTTAGCTCTCCATTCAGGTGTTTATGGGGACAGTTTGAAGCAATATTAAGGCTCCTGCAGGACAGGGAATCTGCAGAATAAACACACATACACACACAAATAAGTGTGTGTGTGTGTCTATGGCTGCAGAGAGTGGGTGCTGACAAAGGGGCTGTGGCGAGGTGCCACAGTCCTGCCTGCAATGACTGGAAGGCAATGATGTCCAGCACCGGAATCAGAAGAGACATACAGAGCTTTCACTGCAATAAACAGCAAACCTGTGGTTTGTGAAAAGGCTGGAAGGCTCAGACTCATTTACTGGTACCACCACTGTGAGGTTTCTGCTGTGGCTTACTTGTACCTCTGTTGGCTTAGAAGACACGGATGTTACTGGAATGATCTCTGGAGAAAACACTTCGCCAGTTTTACACCATGTCCTTACGGGAATGAAAAGAATTCAGGACTCCTGAATCACACAGCACAAGATGGGAAGTTTTGAGTGCTCTTCCTGCCAATGTTTTGCCATCAAAATCACGAATCAGATTAGTTTCTGCTATACATCTTAGAGAACATTTTCAAAGCACGTGGTCTTGCAACTAGGGAAGCTGTGGGGAAGGGAAAAGACTAGGAGAAAACACAGAGAATCTTAATTTTCTAAGTTTTTTCCTAAATAATTCTGTAAATATGTGATGAGCTCACCTGAGTTAAGACTTTTTAATAGTGCGTAAAAATTTGGAAAGTATTGGAGGTCTTCAAAATTATCTTCAGAAGGCAGCTCATTTCTTCTTTCCAAGATATTAGATGATGACCACGTGTTATCCAGTGTATCATCAACCTCTTCATTAATCACACTGTCCTGATAAGATCTGCTTGATGTCTCCACAAAAGATATAAAAAAAGATATCTATAAGCACATTGTTTTGGTGATAGAGTTACTAGAGCAAGAAATTGTATCATAACCTCATGCCAACATGTTCCTAATTGCAAGGTAAAGACACTAACATTTTCTCAAGGTTATTTCAATTTGACGTCTGGCTTAAACCCCAAAGTAACTCATGGTTCATTTTTGTATCTAACAGAATTTCTTTAAGAACAACTTTAGTTTCCAGACTGAACTAATTATTCCCTAAAGAAAGCAGTGTATTGGTTTACTAGTACCATTTGGCAAGGAAGACAAAATTATTAGCTAAGAAATTACCATTCTTTCTTGTTGCTTTTCTTTTGTATCACTGTCTGCTCTGCTTGCAGGGTAATCAAAATCTTCAGACTCCTTCTCACGATCCTTTGCTTCATTTGCAATTAGCTGTTGTAAAACCTCTGCCACTTCATCCTCCAGGGTATAGGCCTGACTCTCTGTGATCTGTTGAAATATTTGTGCAGAGTACTCATAGAATACTGTGCTTCTCCTAGATTAAACATCAATATGAAAGCTGAGCTTTGCAAATAGATTGCTTTAAATATGTTTGCTTCACAAAAAGCACAACCAAATTAGGTGTAGTATCTTCACCAATGTGTTTGTATACATGTATATATATGTGTGTATACATGTCTATATTTATAAAAACACACACACATATATATATACACACACATAGAAACTCACACCAAATATGTGTGTGTACATAAAACCCACCCATCCACAGATACAGCCTTCAACAGTAAAACAAACCTGTTTAGGGCTTAACACAACGGAGAGCAGCTTGAAAGATTGAACTGTGAGTGTGTCATACCTCCCTACATGTGTGTACATGTATGTGTATATAAAGTACGTATGTTCTGCAACACATCTATGTACAGCTGAAGAACTACAACACAAGACAGTGATCTAGAAAGGGAAAAAAGCAAACAGTTTTCTATGGCATCATCAAAATGTTTTGTCTTTGCTTTGTAACAGCTGTCACTTGAAAAAAGAACTCTACTCTGCCTCTGTCCCACAGCTCCCTCTGTAATCAGTGGGGTGCAGCATGCAATAGCTAACTGCAAAATCTTGTGCAGAAAACATAAGGTCAGTATTTTAAGATACAAGGACCCCATATGGCAATGGCTAAAGCCATTGAGACATCCAGAGGTCAGAGACAAATCCAGTCTTGCTAAAAAGCAGTAACATAATATATCCTCAACAAACCAGCAACATTATATGTTTGCTCATGACACTAATTAATAGATGGAAAGGAACGAGCTCAGACCTTTCCCCCTTAAACACAGAAATTAATAATAAAAAAGAATTCAGTGAAAATTGGAAGAGAAATTAAAGGAAAAATGAGGGCAGACATGGGAGGAGTACAACCAGTGAATGTTTTCTCAACATCAGAAACATTCTGCAGTTTGGCCTATTTTGTTGCAAAGCCGTCACAGGAACAGCAATGTTATTGCAGAACTAAACCAGTGTGCCCAAATGAGTCTAGAAATTTGCCTGGATCCTGAATCCCATTAATTTTCACTCAAGTCAGTATTATACACGGTGTTTGTCCAAAATGTTTTTTAAGAGAGCATTAATCCAACCCACAAAACAGCTAAATGAAGTATTAACAAGATACTTACTAGCCCCAGATTTAGAAGTTTTGAAACAATCTTGTCAAACACTCCTCTGTCATTTTCCTCATAAATTCTTGCAGCAATTTTTTGAACAATGTCTTCAGCAGTCAAAGGAGTGCCATCTAATTGATGGAGGCCATCTGGATCATCTGAAAGGATTACAGTTTAACTGCGTGCTGACTGTCCTAACTCATTTGGATTAAACATCTTGTAAAAAATATCTGCCCACATCTTCTTCTCTTCAGAACAAGGCTGCACTTTTTAGACACACTAGGGCTATACTTTGATACACACTTTGCAAGCCATTATATCAGTCACAGTGAGAAGTTCTTTGTGTCCATTTCCCACATCTGAAAAATGTCTTTCTGACTGGCTCTTTCGAAAGAGCAGAGATGAATGTTAGGAGCTTACCCTCCTGTTTAGAGAAAAAATTGTAAGAATGAGAGAGCACTGCTCCCATATACACTTACATGTACTTTCCTGGTATCTATTTTCATTGTATGGCCACTTAAATGAAATCAAATCATGACAAACTGGATGTGACCTTCTTGTCTGAATTTCAGAAAATAAACTTTTAATTATGTAATTGTTACTTATGGCAAATAATTTCATAATAACAATAGGAGAGAGAACAAGATGAGTAAGCTTTGGTTTGTGATCAGCATACTTTGATATAATTAAAAATATCCTGAGTTAAATGCTGCTTACAACTCTCAGAGGACTCACTTAAACTACAAATCAATTAAACACTCATCTAGCAAAGGCAAGTATTTTTTGGCCTTCAGTAATCTCTTTTAGCTTTATGATGAGGAGAATTATCTAACACTGCACATAACATTTGAAATAAATATATGTGGTTTAGCTGCATGTAAAAGTGCTTCTTCCTCTCAAACTAGAATAAATATATTTTCATTTAAAAATGTGTCCCATTTTCCTTCCATCAAATCTAAATTACTAAAAAACATGATATAAATGACACAGTTAGATTTTCCTCCAAGGAAGAAGACTGAAAATTGAGAGCAATTCTTTTGTACTGTATTTCAAAACCTAATTGTAATACAGCAACCTTCCACAACTGGAAATAATTGAAACTGCACTCCAGTAACACACAGAGCTCATGTTTGGTGCTGAGCACAACATTCATGACAGCAATCACTTTGCAAGAGAGGTCAAACCTAGAAGTCGCTGAAAGATGATTGTAGAATACCTTGGAATTTATAATCCAGCCCACTTTTAGTGGAGTCATAGTCATCCACAAGCCTGCGGTTCTTGGTGGAGTCCGCATCATCAACGGCCAGTTGCTGTTCGTACAAAGAGCTTCTAATTGACTCCCTCTCCTTTTCATTCCTCTCTCTTTCTGCTACTGATTTTAGCAGGTTCAGGTCATCAACAAAGGAATAATTCCTGAACTCTGGCTTATTTTCTGGAAAATATATCAATGCACACATAACATAAAACCTTATACCTCTTTGAATACCATTCTGAATATTGCTATAAAACCAGGCAAGATATTTTACCTGTGGGAGCTGTTTTCCTATTCTTGTCTGCCTCAGCTTCAGCAATCTAATATACAAAAATAAAACAAATGAAACAAGAACAGGCAGAAGGAATAAAATGTGTCATTTCTTCATTTATCAATATCAGCAGAAGCCTTAGTGCCTGATTTTCACTCTTATTAAGAAGTTTGCCTGAATAAGTAGAACATGATTAAGCACTTGGCACTTTCTGTCAGTACCACCCATCTCTGATCAGAATCACATACTACAAGAAGCTGCAACAGACTTCCCATTTTTAAGATAAATGCCAGTTACATTTTCCTGCTTCATTCCAAGCTCATTCTATATTCCCACAGGATGTCAATACAAAGGGGTGGCACACCTGTGAGCTGTTGGAACTAACAACCTGCTTTTGGAATGCTGGACAGTGAAACTCCATATTCCAGTTTTTAAAAATTATTGAAACTATATTTTGTATCCAACACCATCAATAATCACTTTACTGACATACCTATTTTAACTCATCAGGATATTCAGGGATTCAGTACCTGAAAGGCTCAAAATATTATGGGAATACCATAACAAAAAAAATTGTAAATATTTTTTCTTTCACTCACCTGTTCCTCCAAAGGTCTTTCTACACTTAATTGTCTGTTGTGTATAGCTTTATCTAGAATAAACACACACACATGTATACTCAGTTATACGATACATGCAACTACAAAGGGCACATTTTTTTCTTAATTTATAGTTTTCTCCCATAAAAAATAGTGTCTTATATAGGATGCCAAATGCTGGTTCTTGAAAAAAAAAAAAAACAAACAAACAAACAAACAAACAAACCACAAAACCAGTGTTCCTAGAAGAACGAGAACACAATTAAAAAGTCAAACATTTAAACAAAGCATGATTGGGGCAGAGGGAGAGGTTCTGCACAAGATGTAATAGGTATAGAGATACAGACTCAGCAACCTCCTTCTGATGAGAAAACTCATAGGTTGGGGAAAAATGCTGGAAGAGTCCGACTAAAATAGCAATAATCGGATTGGCACAACCAAGAGATTAAAAATCTCTTCCATCCAGAATACCGGGGGAGTCAGGGAGCAAGAAAGACTCGTGCAGACGCCGCTGTAGAACGGATGAAAACACTGCCTGGAGAAGACCGAAAAAATTCAGAGCTTTTCCCTATACCAGCACCTAACCCCTCACTTTAATATCAGATTGCAACTTCAGTGATCAGCGTCGGGAATTTTGCCGCTTTAGGACATCATCGCTTTTCGCCGAGTGGAAGGAAAGTTTTCTCTGCCCTCCCTCTCCACCCCGCAGAACTTTCCGCACCCGCAGACCCGCGGAGGGGGCTCCGGGGCAGGCGCTTACCTCTGCCCGCGGGTCTGGGGAAGCCGTGAGCGCGGCTCGCCAGCAGCGACAGCACCTGCACGGCGACCGCCAGCCGCAGGAACATGGTGCGGGGATCGAGGCCCCGGGGCCGCCGGGCGCTGTCCGGCCCGCGGTGCTGAAGCTCGGGAAGGCGCTGCCCGCGGCTCGGCCCCGCGTCCCCGCGCCCGCAGAAATGGTCGGGCCCGGCCGCGCCGCCCGCCCCGGGCGCGGGGAGGGGCCGGGGCGGGCCGGGAGCGGAGCATGCGCGGCTGCCGCGGCCGGAGCTGCCTCACGGGGCCGGGAGAGGGACCGGGGGGTCAGGGGGGTGCGGGGAGGGGCGGGCAGGGCTCCGGAACGGGCTGCGGGCACGACCGCCCCGGCGCGACCACCCCCGGCAGCGCCGTCAGCCCCCGAGCGCTGCGCTGCACCCGCGCCTGGAGCTGGAGAGGTGGAATTACTCCCCTCAGGGGAGGCCTGTGAATCACTTCCATCTATTTCATCCCTTTCCAGCAAAGGCACCGTCATCAATCTTTATCATCTTCCTTTCACTACAAAGAGAGGACATCGCAAGTTTAATCATAGCTCGTCTCGCTCTTTTAAAATTTAGGATAAAAAAAAAAAGCGCAAATGACGATAGGCATCATCAAAAGACAATAATTCTCAACATTTTCAGTATTAAAGTTTAGCCCTTGCAGGCACAGAACACCAGCAAGTCCCTAGGGATCGGGGGAAGACATTTTCGCCGTTTCACGGCAGAACAAAGGATCGCAGCGGTAGCTCTTCAGAACTACAGGGTCTGCTTCCAAAATAAATCACGGTGGTTTTTCTTCGGAAAAGACCTCACCGTTTTCTAGTCACAAATGCATACGTGCAGTGGGCAGCTGAAAACACTTCAATATTAGAAATCTCAGTGCTTGCTAACTGTTAAAAAAAATGGCTAAAGATTATGTGAAGAGATGGAAAGGATCAGAGCTTTCACAACTGAGAGCCAGGAACACAGTGAAACTGTTCAATCCCTTATCGATATATAATATTATTATAGTATAAGCTGTGGAGAACACACAAAAAAAGTAGGAGAATGGTAATTAACTGGACCACAAGCCATAAAAAAATGCATTTTTTCCCTGTTAGCAACCACTATTTCATACTCAAGCCTTTGCATGTAATTTAGATGAAATTGTGAAAAAAACCCTGATGTTCTACTTTACATCAGACTCACTTCTATAAATTAGTCTTCCACAGATCCAGAGCAATGAAAATAACTTTCAGAAATGTACTGGTAATGCCAGAATCCTTACCTATCATCGGGCTTCTATTCTTGGAGCTGTACCAGAGTTAGGAATTACAGGATATTTTGGATAAAAACCTTTCAAGCATTATGTTGTACATAAGAAAAAAATAGCCTTAATTACACATTGCTTGGTAACCTACAAGGAAAACTATTATACTAACCAGAACCTTCCCTCACTTTAGAAGCACAGAAGATGGGCAGCTTCTACAAGGAAGAGTGGGGTAACCTTTTCCCCTGCCATCTTTTGCAGATGTGTATGTACAGCAACAGGAATTCAAAACTACAGGATATTGCTGATATAGACAAATGAAAAGATCAATTCTTACTTCAGTGTGGCTTTATATTCTATCCCAGTTTGGTATTGATTCAATGGTTCATTGCCTGTTCAGTGTTCTCAATGTTACAGAAACATGTACTTTCTCTCCATTTACCCTTCCTGATATTTACTTCTATTCCACTCAAACACTTCCCACAATGCATTGTAAATGTGCATCCATTGCTAAGACTTTTCACATTGAGTCATTCAGACAAAAGTTCTGTACAATACAAAAGCAATACAAAAGTATTTTAACCTTGCTGGAATCAAGGTAGCTGTAAAGCAATGAGATCAGAAAAGGAACTCTCATTGGAAAAAAACAGTGCAAAGAAGATGCAGGTCAAAAATACACCTGTTTATGTAAAATGTCTCCATATGGCTTTTTGTGCATAATGATACATCTAATTGTGTTCAAATGTGTTTGTTTTATAGGATGCACTTCTGTTTATGTGATAAATGTTTCTATTTCTGTGAAATCTTTTCCATACTATTTCCCAGATCCATACGGTTTATTTCCTTAGCACTAAATCAGCTCCTGCTTTGCCAAGCCTCTCTAACAAAGAGGGATGCAGAAGGACTCTGTAGGGGCTTGGACAGATGGCAGGGAGAGAAGAGAATTGGAAACCTGCAACACCATCACCAAAACTTTGGACACGACCCCTTTCCCTGTTCATGGAGAACACACAGAGGCAACACACTCACAGACAGCTGAGAGCACAGAGCACACCTGCCCTGCCCCGCTCTGCTCTGGCACTCTGAGCTCCTCACTGGTGCCCTGGTGAGCTTGTGTGACATGTGACAGATAATACATAATCTCTGCTAATTATGACAAAATAGGTTTAATCATCAGAGAAAAAAAATGGGTAAAAGTGCTGCCTTTGTTTCTTGTTACATCTGTTTTCATTTGGCATCATTTATATCATCTACTACTACACGCTCCTCTGCCCAGAGCAGAGACAACATGGTGCAGAGCATAAGCTCTTCTATTTTGGATTCTATTTTGGCTCATATACAATCAACCCATTTTCTATTCTAGAACTATTTATTTGCAGTGATGATTCATGAGCCAGAAAGAATACCGCTTGCCTATCAGATGCCAAGGAGAACTTGCAGGAATGACAATTAGAATGTTTCTTACTGTGGTGAGAGCAGTTGATATCAAGCCTAGAGAAATAAATGAAAATTCAGCCTTTCAGTGCTATTTTTGCAGTTGTTTTATAATCACACTTCAAGGTTTTTCATCTAGATGATGAAAATAGGAGGCAGATAAAAGCAGGAAAAAACCAAACAGGCCGACAACCTACCTTGCCAAGTTTTTGCCTATGTGGTAGACATTCCTTACTTTTGTTGATTTGCATTTTCTACTTTATCTCAGTTTATCTCCTTTTATGCAAATTATATACTAAATAATCTAGTGCTTAAAAAGAAAAAGTTGTTGGAAGGTTTCCTGGGGGTCTTTATGCAAGGCATTAGGTATATCTCTAATCATCTGACAACAAGCCATGTATTTTGCACATATGTGTGCACTGTGAATAGTCCTCTGATTTCAATTCAATCATCAACAGTATGAGAAATTAACCATGTACAAGCCTGAGGGTTTGTTCCTCTTTGGCTTTTTTTTCTGATAATGAACTAATTTATAATTCTGATGGTCAGCATGATTTTCTGGCCAGATATATGTTGGATATGGAGGGATACTTTTTCCTTGGAAACACACAGCTCATAAGGGATTACTTCAGTTTCCTCACCACCTTCTCTAGAAAAAAAAACCCCACCTTTGAACTGAAATACGAATCAGAAAATGTCAACTAATTTTGTTTCAGAAAAGTATATGCAACTGGAAAAGGCATATGTGGGTTGCCAAAATGGAATTAAGCATGCTAAACTCTATAGATACAGTGTTATTTTAGTCTGCTGTCTTTGGTGGGACGACTGACGCACATATTTAAGTGGCACTATGCTTTCCCCTTGTTCACAAGAAAAGCAGTAAGTGAAAAACAATTCTGTTAGAAAATACAGCAGAGACTATCTGAATATCTTTTTGCAACAAGCTGAATACTACCCATATTTGGAAAGGCATATCCCAACAGATCAGGTAAACACGAATGGATTAGAGGCACTTTTTCCCTTGTCATGTGAAGTATCTATGTTGAAGTTATTGGTCACCCTTCTTTCACATGTTCATTTCCTTGCTTTGCCAGTGAATGACCAGTTCCATTCCAGCCACAGTCCTGCAGCAGCCATGGACCAGAGGGCACATCACTGTGTGTCAGAGCAGAGCTGGGGTGTGCCTGTATCTGACGAGGAAAGCAGGAGCTTTTTCTGCTAATTGAAATCACTTCTCTGGGTACCAATTGACCAAAAGTAACAAGGCTTCTGTTCATTTAGCATCAGCGACTTCTCCTGTTGAGCTACGGTGCCATAAAACTAACCTTCACTGGAAAGGCACAGCATTACAGAATGGCAAAAATGGTATTTAGAGAGCCAGAAACCCCTGTAATCTTGAACATTACCTTGAACAAAGGTAAGAAATCCTTTGTTTCGTTTGCAAGAGCAGCAAATGCAGAGGCAATTCCCAGGAGCTCCCTGGTGAAAACCTTCCTGAGAGACCAAACTTCTGCCGTCGGAGAGGGAATCACCTCGGGAACAGCCCCCTGGGAGCCTCTCGGCCACGACCGACCTCTCAGTGTTCCCACCCTCACTTTAAGAATAGTATTTGTCCTGTTTGGGAGGTTTAGGTTGGACACCAGGAAGAATTGCTTCAGAGAGGGTGATTAGATACTGGAACGGGATGCCCAGGCAGGTGGTGGAGGCACCGTCCACCGGAGGGGTTCAAGAAAAGACTGGATGTGGCACTTGGTGCCACGGTCTAATTGACACCGCAGTGTTCGGTCATAGATTAGACTCGATCACCTCGGAGGTCTTTTCCACGCTCACTGATTCTGTGACAAACTGCCACACTCTGCTCTTTCGTAACCCGCCCTTAAACGTCTTTGTTCCGCGATGCTGCCAGCAGGAGCTCCCGCGGCGGTGGCTCCGTGCCCGGCACACCCGGCAGCGCCCCCACGGCCCGCTCCGAGGGCGGGTTTCCAGCCCCTCCTGCGGGCCCGGCCGGGGGCGGTGCGGGGACCGAGGGCCCGCCCGCCGATCCCCGCCCCTCAGGGCGCGGCACCGCCTCCCGCCCCTCAGGCCCGCCCCGGAAAGGGCCGCCCGGGCCCGTCTCTTCCGGGGCGGTGGGTCCGGCATGAGCGACGTGGTGGAGCGGACGCTGAGCGCCCTGCCCGGTCTGCTGGGGCAGCACGACCCCGGCACCGGCCCGGGCGGCGCCGGCGGCCCCGCCAGGGTGTCGGCCACCTCCCGGCTCGGCGGCCTCATCCGGAGCATTACGGCGCTCACCTCCAAGCACGTACGGGCTGCGGGGGCCGGGCCGGGCTCCGCTCCCTGCCCGGGGAGCCGGCGCGGGGCTGGGCTGGGCTGGGCTGGGCTGGGCTGGGGGCTCCGGGCACGGTGTCTCCCCTCGAGCTGGGTCTGGCTGAGCTCTGGACCCCGCGATAAGGCTTTGCCGTGCCGCGTTGAGCTGCTCCGAGGGCACGGAGCGGGCAGGCACGGCCACACTGCAGTGCTTGAGCAGCCCCTGAGCGAGGCACCCGCTGCTTTGGGAAGAGTGGGGGACACTTAACACATCTTCTGTGGTTCTTATTACGTATTTTGCCTACGAAATCTATGCGAGATTTGAACTCTCTCTTCTAGGAAGAAGAGAAATTGATCCAGCAGGAACTAACCAGTCTGAAAGCAACAGTTTCAGCCCCCACCACAACACTTGTAAGTTTATTACAGGCTATGAGAACAGCACACCAAAGGTGAAGGACAGCAGTGTTCTCACTCTTTTTGCCAGGTGGATGTACAGGTTATCTGCATTATAGATCTTTAATCATCAGCATTAAAAGATACCGATACATGTGGTTTTGCAGCGTAGTTAAAATAGTGAGAACACTGTGGTTCTGTTTCGTGTGAATAAACTGTAACAGGATGGCACCGAGCATCTGTTGTTCTGTAGTTTCTGAAACAAAGCAGATGAACTGCTTCCATCAAATCATGTTCTTTGCAGGCTGATGTTGTTCTTATAATTAGTTTGTGCTCCATAAGAAGCTGTGTTTGTTGTATGTGCTGTTACCGTGTCTGAGTTGCAGGAGATGATATATTCTGATTTGAGTTAGTTAATGCTTGTCTCAGTCCTGTCCAGGAGCCTCTTTTTAGGGGAAAAAGTCAGGTTTTATCTGTGCATAATAAGAAACCATCCTGGGTCAGGGTAGCAATTGGTGAAAAATAATTTGTGTTAACAGTGTGATCATCTGAACGCTTCTGGTTGTTCATATTCATTATGTCGGTCATACTGAATGTACTGTTGATCACATGCATGCTAATCAAAATAAGAATTTTTTAAAGGATCATATGTGGGAAGTTCTGTCTTTATAGCAGAAATTGATATTGATTTTTCAGAAGAGGTTCATAGCAAAGAAAAATCACAAATACCCTGATTTTAGAAAACACGTGAATGAACATATGTTTCTGTCAGATACAGTTCTCTGCTTCATCAGAGCAGTGAAGAGGAACATAAAACATGGCTGACTTAAAACTCTCAATAATTTATATTTGCTATTTCAGAGACTGATGAAAGAATGTATGGTGAGACTCATCTACTGTGAAATGCTGGGGTACGAGTCTTCCTTTGGATATATCCATGCAATCAAGCTTGCACAGCAAGGAAATCTTTTGGAGAAGAGAGTTGGTATGTGCATGGAGCTGTAGCCTTAATAATGTTCTCAAATTCTGTTTTTGAAGTTTCTCAGGATTTACAATCCGTGTAAAAATACAACTTACTTAAAATGTTCCTCTACTTTCTTGATCTTGTTTCATGGTCTCTTAATCTTTGAAATTAGCTAAATCCTTAGTTTTTGTGGTGCTTTCTATGTGCTTGAAGCACAGAAGGCAGGGGAAGTGATTTTTATTTTAAATCGTCACAGTTTCATTGTGTTGAATTGCGGCACCAGTAAACAACTTAATAGAATGTTTGTTAAACACATCAAGCAGAAAATTAATTTCTCTCAAGATCTGTTGGTTTTTTTTCAAGTACTATGGTACAAGATTATATAAAGATGGTGATGTCAGACATCTGTCAGACACATTTTCTGTTTTGGTGCTTGTAGGATTACTTTTTTATTATTTTTTTTTTACTTTGTAAACAGTTGTAGCAAATGAAGCAACAAATAGGGAGATCCTTATAGCATAGGGGCAGAAGTTCCTGAGGAAATCTGAAAGTTTAGTTCAGATTTCTTTGAAATTTCATGCCACTGTGATTTCCTTGCCTGCCAGTGTGGCTATTAACTTGTTTCCAGTAGATTTAGTTTGAAGGATCTTTCAGCCTGTCTCGTTGGAGAATTTCTTTGCAGTTGCTGACTCAGCTGCCTAGTGAAGACATTTCTTCTTGTTTGCAGAGAAAATGGTTTAACTCCAAGCAATACCATGTCTGCATACACAGAAGGAAGGCAATGTCTTGCGAGATATGCTTGTTTGATATCCTCTGTTTGAATTTCATCTGGATCATCTACCCAAGTGTTGGAGTTTCTGAGAAAATACAAGTGATGAATTAAAGCTTTCCCCTGAGTAGTGAAAGACAGTGTACAGATGCTCTGGTAGGGATTGGGAAACGTTTTCACCAAACCCGGGAGGGCAGGTTGTCAGCTGTTTTGAAGGAAACTTTGTGACTTCTCCAAGTGTCAAGAGCCAATGTGTTTTGTTATTAATAGGTTTGAGACCTTGCTATGCTAGAGCTCTTTTGGAGAAGTGTTTGGTGAAGCAGCTTTTTTTTTTTTTTTTTTAGTATAAGTGGCTTAGAATTGTCTGGACAAAAAGTGCCCTTAAGCTTTGATCTGGTAAAAGGATGTTATCAAGAGTATGTAGGGGGAGTTTGGTTTCTTTGTTGTTGTTCTGCACTTATATGTGATACAGAGGATGATCTTGTCAGTTTTTGGTGCAATATACCAAAGCTTGTATTGAGGAATTGTCGGTTGAGTTGTTTACCCAGTGTGAGCCTCCATTCATGAGAGTGAACTCTGGTTTTGTGTGTGTGCTAAGCTGATCACAGATATAGGTTCATAAGCAGGTAAATCAATCTGATAGCCCAGACAATACAGTGATTTATATCCAAGTTGTTCATTTTGATCCCTAAACCCTGAATGAACCAAGAATTCTACAAGATCTGTCTTTGTAGTACAGATATGACTGAGTTGTGGCACACTCTCCCTTCTTAAGTCCCTTGGTTTAAAAGGAAGAGGGGTCTTGAAGGAAAAGCTTTCTAGCAAGTTTCTCTTCTGGGGTTATAGAATGATTTCCTCCTTGTTAAGAAATAGCAAGGGAGTTTTTGGCATAGGATGGTGGATTTACTCTTCTGTATCCCAATTTGAATGTAGAATTTATTTGAAAAGAAATTTTATTATTTGTAAAAAAAGAGAAACGTGGAAGTGCACGTTTTGTGTAGTCTGAAAGTAGTACACTTTGCTCTGTGCAGAGAAGATACTGGTTTTCCAGGAAGTGATTTCTCATGGTGCTCTTTACCGCTCTTTAGCTGTAACACTATTGTAATGTCTCTTACTTTTCACAACTTAAGAATTCTTAGTTGTTGAGCTTTACTGCAACTTGAATATAACTGGTTTGCCTGGAAGTAAGAGAAAGTCTTGGTATTTAAAACATGAGCAACTGTCATCCAACTAAAGTTTTTTACTGGCTTTTTGTAATTGCTTAACTCTTGTATTACAATCTTAAGTTTTCTATCTTTGATTTGCTTATTGCTTGAAAATAGTAATGGATTCTGCTTTCTTTTATAGGCTACTTGGCAGTTTCTCTATTTCTAAATGAAAATCATGAACTGCTGCTTCTACTTGTGAACACAGTTGTGAAGGTACAGTGTTTTTGGAGGTAAAAAACCCCACAAGGACAGGCTGC
Organism: Lophotriccus pileatus; assembly: GCA_035583135.1. Classification (NCBI taxonomy): domain Eukaryota; kingdom Metazoa; phylum Chordata; class Aves; order Passeriformes; family Tyrannidae; genus Lophotriccus; species Lophotriccus pileatus. The sequence goes on along the minus strand of JAWWES010000018.1, from coordinate 12,093,915 downwards.
CCAGGGCAGTGGTAGAGTCACCATCCCTGGAGGGATTTAGAACACATGTAGATATGGCCTTAAGGACATGGTGGACTTGGCAGTGCTGAGTTGAAGGTTGGACTTGATGATCTTAAAGGTCTTTTCCGACCTAAATGATTCTATGGTTCTGTAAATTTAACTTGGACCAGTTCTTCCTGTGTTGTCACACAATATCTAAGCTATGTACTAATTAGTTACATCTTCCTCTCTTAAGTCGCTGTTTCTTTGGTTAGCAATGAAAACTTGAAATGGCTTTTCCTGTCTTTTTAATTTAATCTTGGCATTCCTGCTGTTGAAGCCATGTTTTAAATTTTTTCAAAGGAGGAATGCTGTAAACTTTGCCTTTATAAAATATACCTCAACTCCAGGAGGAGCCATGCACGCATGGCTTTTAGGTGATGGCAAGTACCTCTTGCCTTCTTTGAGTTCTTATGACAACTTTGACAGAAAATGGAAATGTGCTTTGGAGTTTGACTCTGGAAATCTGTTACCTAATAGTATTTCATAGGTGTTGTCTCTTACATGGAGCGATTAAGATGTAACTCTTCTGTGCAATGATTACTTTTATAGTAGGCCAAAGTCAGATAAATTTTAGATTGAAAGTGATGGTCATTTTGTTGCTGTGATCGAAAATTGTTTCAAGTCATATTTTTAATTATTATAAAACTCCTAAGTGTGTAGAAAAAAGTGAAAAATGAGGGTCCACAAAGAACTAAACCAAAATGAGGACTAAAACCTATCTGGGGTAAATGGACAGAGCAAGTTATGTTAACTGGAAATCTTACTTATTTAATTTGTTTTGAAAAATAATTGTAGTCTAGTGTTTCATTAATTCATCCATCTTTTTTTGGTTTAAGGTTACAGTTTTAATTGTATTTTTACTAGCTTTAGTTGTATTTGGAACAGACTGAGTTTTTATTCTTTCTTTAGTAGAACGCTACATGTAATTTTCATTTGCTTCTTAGGCAGTAGGTAGTATTTTAGTGTACCAATACATAATTGGCAGTATTATTATTGAGCTTGCTTTTTGCTTTTTTAAATTCTTTTGGCTCAGTCAAAGGCATTAGAGAGAACACTGTTGAATTCTGTGAGAGTGACTCATCCCCCTGATCCAGCTGGGGGCTCAATATATTTTTGAAATCATCCAACTATTTGAATAAACAAAAATTGATTGTAGCTCCATGTGTTAATCCTACATTCATACTTTAAATGTACACATCTCTATAACCAGTGTGAGGAGATGCCTGTTCCTTCTTGCTGTATAAGAGGAGAACCTGATGAGCTCAGTGAGAGCTGACACATCTCAAACATGAGCAGACAGCAGGATGCTGGCAGTGGCTGGGCTGTGTAGGTGGGCTAGATCCAGCCTGCTTGGGAAAGATTTGAGGTATGTCTGTTTGGAATTTAAAAGTCTAAGTAAAAAACTACTGTCTTATTTCAGGACTTACAGAGCACTAATCTAGTAGAGGTCTGCATGGCGTTAACTGTTGTCAGCCAGATCTTTCCCCGGGAGATGATTCCAGCTGTTCTTCCCCTAATAGAAGACAAGCTCCAGCACTCTAAGTATGTATTCATTTACAGAATTTCAAATGGCCTTGTGTGGTTGAATAACTTAATTTTGTAGGTAGTAAACACACCTGTGTTTTCTCCGAGTTGGTCTTTCTAACCGTTGCCTTTAGAAATTGTTACTCCCAGTTTTATCTCTTGGATTATAATCTTGTTTATTTGCAGCCTTGACTGAGTACTGGATGGGTATTAATTTTTTTCATAGCCAGTCTTCATAGGTAAATGCGGTTGAATTTATTTCCTGGAGTCCTTTACGAACAGGATTGAAGAAGTGCTTGTGGAGTAGGTGGAGAAACAGATTAGGATTCTCGAACTTTACTGATACTTTTTCTTAATAAAGCTCTTTATAGAAACTTGGATAGAAGTGTATCTACAGATATGAACACCCTTGACTGAATTGTTTGAATCTTAGTTTATAATATCCCATACACAGAGGATAACACTATAATTGTGTTGATTAGAAAGAGAACTGTAGAATGAACTGACTCAGTAACTTCTAGACTTGTATTTTTTGCAGCTGCACATACCACCACAAAAGATCTTTGCTTTGTCACTTCCTCACTTAGATGGTATTTACAAAGTCATTTGTTACCAAATATGTAAAACACAGGTTTTCATCTCTCTGCATATCATGGCTGGCCACTTGATTTTACAGTGCTCTAGAAATAAAAAGTGCAAGTTGTTTTGTGAAGTACTCAGAATACACAAGCAGCTTCATTTTGCTAAGTGTAAATCTCATTTCAGGGAAATTATCCGAAGAAAAGCTGTTCAGGCTTTATATAAATTCTATCTCATCGCTCCTAACCAAGTTCAGCACATCCACGATAAGTTCCGGAAAGCCTTATGTGACAGGGACGCTGGAGTCATGGCTGCTTCTCTGCACATTTATCTTCAAATGATTAAGGTAGGCAAAGAATTGGAAGCACAACTGAACTTGGGAGATATTTTTGTGTGTTCTCATTTTAAGTCCACAGTGTACTGTGCAGAAGTTTTGCAAAAAAAACTTACTTGTAATCATTAGAAAAGTTAATTTATGTGATCGTGGGTATCTGTGTTATATTTGTTTATGCCAGCTCTCTGTTTAGCTTGACGTATCCACTTCTTGCATGATCTGAATGCTCAGCATCATTGGATCCTTAGCTGGAGGGTCTCAGTTCTTCAGTGTGTTTAAGGTTTTGATGGAATTCGCTTGTAAATATGTTACATTTGCTCCCTTTCCAAATGTGTGAGAAAAGAGCATAAGTTTAAAGTGAAGAGCTTATGCGTGTTGCATAATGAGAGTAGAAGTTTAATTTAAAGAAACGGAACCATCAGCATAGATATTTTGATCCTACCCAAGTTTTGGATTGTTTTTACTTTCAAGTTGCTGTAGCAAAATGTTTGAATTGTATTTGGTTTTCATTATGTAGGAAAACTCATCTGGATACAAGGACTTGACTGGGAGTTTTGTAACCATCCTAAAGCAGGTAGTGGGAGGAAAGCTCTCTTCTGACTTCAACTATCACAGTGTGCCAGCACCATGGTTGCAAATTCAGCTTTTAAGAATATTGGGGCTGTTAGGAAAAGATGATCCAAGGTAACCAGATTTTTCTCTGTAACTAATAATTTGAAGGTACAAAGAGTACAGTCCCAGCCTGAACCTAATAGACAGCTTTCTGGTTTGGATTTGCTTGGTTGGGGTTTTTTTTAAGAGGATTTCAGTGTTGAAGTTCTTATACATTTGTTGTTAATCGAGACAGTGAGCAAACTAGTTCTGCAAAATTTGTTTCTTAGCTTCTGGATTGGCTAAACAATTGATTGTGGAATATGCTTAAAATATGTATTTTGCTGGGACTTCTGTTACAAGTTTACCAAATAACTGTATGAAAATCCAGAGAAAAGCTATTTTCAAAGTGCTGCCATTTTGTGAGGACCTAGTTTTCTGTGATTCTTTTCCTGGTGTTCTTTTCTTTTAATTTATACAAACAGTAGTGTTTTTGTTCTTGTGATGTGGTAAATATCTTTTAAATCGCTTTTGAAAGCTGCAAACAGCTTGTCAAATGCCATTTAGGAGCATGTTATAGAGCTCCTCTGTGTTAAAGAGAATTTGTGGATATGAACAGTGTTCCAATTTCAATGCTAGTCTTTGAGCTGTGTGGCAAAATAAGACCACATGCTTATTAGTACTGCAATTAATTTTAAATATTTTTTCTTAAACAGGACAAGTGAATTGATATATGATGTTCTAGATGAATCTTTAAGAAGAGCAGAGATAAATCATAATATTACATATGGTGGGTGAGGTTATTTTGTGTAACTGTCAGTCTTTGAAAAGATTGAAAATTGTGAATAGTTGATTGTGCCAAAATACTTACATAGTGCTTTAGAAAAATCTAATTATTTTCATAATAATATTCTTGAATGTTCAACTAGTAAATAATAGAACAGGTGATACATTGCTGTACAGTGAGTTTTTTTTTATCATTGAAGTAAAAAAAAAGATTTTTATATTCAGGTAATTAATTTTAACTCAGAAGCTTTAACTATGTTTGCATGGGCCTTGCCCTTAAATACAGAAAGTCACCTTCTTCATGAAAGCTCTTATTGAACATTGCTTAAGTTAAAATAAACAATAAAAGAAAAGCCTACTGATACAGCTCTGGTTATTAGAAATGCTTAGATCTTCTTTTCACTGCCCTGAGAAAGGCTATAGGTGGTGTGCAAGAGTGCCAGTGTTTGATCTTTGCAGCTGTGTAGGGCTTGTCTTCTGGGCACAGTCAATAAACATTACACCTTCGGAGCTCAGGGATAGTGCTGCCTGTGACAATATGGTTTTGGCACACATCTCAGTGGAAAAGTTCTAAAACAGAGTACAGGGTTCATTATGGTAGATGTTCATTGCCTGCCAGTAGAGAAAGCTGGTTTTGTTGCTAGAACAAACAAAAGGAATAATTGCACTGTTGAGTTCTTTTCTACTAAAAAATTGAGCAATTTTTTTTTTGTCTTTGTCTTCTCCTCCCCAGGTTTTAATACCTCCCCAGACACCCAGATCTGATGCTCTAGAACCCTACATTAAGAGCTGTTTCACTATTAAAAAAACCTGACACCCCCATTATTTTATTGTTAAAGTAAAGCCCTGCAGATGTTCCAAAATCCCCACTCTAATGGAATGGAAAGAAAACTCAGACTTTGTTAAAAAAACACAGAGGGGTAAATAAAAAAACCAGCATGGTTCAGAGTTGTAGATGTCTTAAGACCTGCTTGATACATATGTTATAAAGCACTGTGGAAGCTTTACTTCCACTAAAAAAGGGAGCTTTGGGGAAGTATTCTTTTAGTAAATAATAAATGAGGAAGCATCTGTCAGACGTTCAGAGTATTCAGTTTACTGCTTCTATTCTTTTAGGCAAGAACATACAAGATACTGGGAGGTGTGTTGCCTTGTAATACAGACAATTTGCACTTGCTAAGAGTTAAACATTAAATTTGTTTTAAGCACTTAAAGGGCCAAAGTGGGCAGTTCATTATGATTTGTACAAGGACGTAGGATTTAGGTATGTAGTTTTTGCTCACCTATGATTAAGTGTTTTGTAAAACCATTTGATCCAAACAAAAGAAAAATGTAGTGCTGAGTGATTACTCTTTCTTATGTGAAGTAACTGATTATTGTATGTTCTTCTTTTGGTTGAGTTATTCATATGCTAGTCTTCCTCAGATTTAGTTTTGCAACACTTTAAAAGAGTAGGGGCTTGTCTACTGGACAGTTCAGTTAGTGACTGAATTACAAGAACAACTGAAAATTACATCATGATTTTAAGCCCTAGTTAACTTGGGAGACTAACTCGATCTGAATCTTTGCCCAGATTGTTGCCACAAAGGATTAATTGCTTTTTATGTGTTGTTCAGTTTACTTCTAGATTTTTCTCAAACAACTCTACGAAGTTTTTTGTTTCGTGTTTTCATTTTGTTTTTTTTTTTTTTTATTAACAAGACTGTTCTTGGATGATTTTGGCTGTTGTTGAAAGCTAAGACATCATATGAATTATCAAAAGATATTCTGTCTCAAATCCTTAAGAGTTGCCCATTGGCTTTCTGAAGACTGTTCCAGTCCAGTGCTTTGAGCAACTATAGGAGACTTCAAGGTTGGAAGAACTTTAAGGACAGAAAGTTGTATGGACAGTGGCAAGGGCTAAAAAAATATGTATATTATAAAGGAAATAGACTTTCATCCTGTTTTTCTTTATGTCACTGGGTACTCTGTGATTCAGTTCAGTGGGGGTGGGACAGCTCTCTAGTTCATTGAGACAGTCACTGAGCTTGTTTGTTAAAAAATTCTGAATTATAGAAGCATTTAATACACACTAATAATGTGTCTTCCCCCCCTTGCAGCCATCTTATTTGAATGTGTCCAAACAATTTATACAATTTATCCCAAATCTGAACTACTTGAAAAAGCTGCCAAGTGCATTGGAAAATTTGTATTGTCACCCAAAATTAATTTGAAATACTTAGGTAAGGATACCTGATTTCATTATCCTGTTTTGAATGTGGCCATGGTAGTATGCATTGTCTGATATCACTTGCAATCACATTCTAGGTTTAAAGGCTCTGACCTATGTTATTCAGCAGGATCCTAATCTGGCCCTTCAGCACCAGATGACAATAATTGAATGTCTGGACCATCCAGATCCCATTATTAAAAGGGAGGTGAGTGAATTTCCAAATGTCAAAAGTTAAGTTAATTTTTAAGATGGGTGATAGTTTTTCTGAAATTTCTGAAATTAGTATTGTAAAAGGCATATTATCTTTGAGTTATTGTGAGAGAGTAGTTAAAACAATATTAATGTGACAAGCTGTGTAGATAATCAGTGCATTTCATTTAAAACTTGCGAAATAAAGATAGTTGCTCAATTTGGCATTCTGCTAATTTTACTGTTTGTCTTCTTCCTTTTTTGTGTCTTCAGAGCCAACTGATTCTTTTTGCTTTCTCTTGCAGACTTTAGAGCTTCTCTATAGGATTACAAATGGACAGAATGTCGTTGTCATAGTTCAGAAGATGCTTGACTACTTGAAAGAAAGTAAAGAAGAATATACTATCATCAACCTAGTTGCCAAAGTAGCAGAACTAGCTGAGAAATATCCTTTTATTTTTCTGAGCTAGCTGAGAAATATCCTTTTATTTTTCTGAAACTTTGAAGTCAGAGCTCAGGCAAATGTAACATGTATACCCTTCAAAGCATCTTTCATGATCTTTTGGAACAGGATACAACTGTGCTATTTTTAAATTCAAACTTGGAAGTCTTACACTAGTGGAGGAGGGTGTGTGTAATTGTGATGATGATCTATCAGAGAACTAACTCTTCATTGGTATATGGATTTGAAGAATAATACACTTTGATAGAAATAAAGAAAAGATTCCTTAACAACTCCAAAGAGACAGAAGTGCTGGTTAGGGATTGGCATATGGTGGACATTACTCTTAGACCTGCCACTGCATGATTTTTCTGTGTGCATTTCTGTCTGATAATTTGAGTTGTAAGCACTTTTTAACAGAAAGCTACCTCACCATCCTATTTTACACTGCTTGGAACAGAGTAGTGTACAAAAAATAAGCTGTGTTGTCCTGCTGTATGCAAAAATAAGGCAATTATCAATGTTTCTATACTATTGAAAATGTCTATTCGGTAGCTGCATTTTCAGGACTTGAGGGAAGGCAGAAGCAAACTTTCAAAGTTAGCAAGGGGTGATCAGATTTTAAATATATTAAAAAACTTTTAAATGTGTTAAAAAAGCCAGTAATGCTTTCTGTGGAGTGCTTAAAAATGTTCATTGTTTTCATAAACTTTGTAAATCAACAGCAAAACACTGCTGAAAATAACAGCTTTTCTGTCATTGATCCAGTGATGTTGAGTAAACAAACTCAAAAGATTATGCTGGAACCCCAGCACGGGACAAGTGTGAGCTTAAAATAGGTAGTTCACATATGTGAACATGTCTGTTCCTACTGTGTGAGGTCTACTTGACTATTTTTTCAACAGTAACTCAATATTTCTCTACCTGACTACCAGTTTCCATGAATTTTACAGGAAATACTTTCTAAAAGATGCAGGAATATTTCCTCTTTGGTTAGATTGAGCTGGTATTTGACCTTTAGATCCCCAATGTACTGGGAAGATTGAGATGGATGTTCCTTAGGAAACACACAAGTAAGAAACACAAAGTTATGCCTTAGCACTTCATTCCTTGACATCTGGACACGTATGCTCCTAACAACGAGTGGTTCATCCAGACAATGAATGCTGTGTTTTCAGTTGGAGGTGATGTTGTGCATCCTGATATCCCAAACAACTTTCTGAGGCTGTTGGCTGAAGGTGAGCAACTCCCTGAATGCACTGAAGAATGACATGTTCTTTAATAACCTTAAAATGTACTTCAAAATATTTGGTAGGATGTGTTATTTGTGTTTCATTGAATTTATGTATTGTTTTCTATCTAGGATTTGATGATGGAAATGAAGATCATCAGCTACGGGTGTATGCAGTGCAGTCTTATTTATCATTACTTGGGGAAGAAGATGCATTGTATCCACAGAAATTCCTTCAAGTTATGAGTTGGGTAAGGTAGACACATGGTCAAAATCCAGTACATGGATATGAGGAAACTGTCAAAGGTGGTGATGTTTTTAATAAATATTTATCAGACTCTTTTTTTTGCTTGAAATCAAGCTAATATGCTGAAATCCTGTTTTAGTGACCTCTTTGGTGACCAAGGACTACTTAAGCTGCAGTTTTGTAGAAAAGCTGCCTGTAAGGCAGGTGACTGTTGGAATGGCTTAGCAGCCACCTGAACCTGGCTGCACGTTGAGAGCCTTTCTGTCTTCATGAGAACTAGGCCAGATGTGGTTGTGAAATGCATTTTTAGCCTTGCAAATGCCTGCCCAGGTGCTGTGCTGGTGTTATCTGGTACCTGGGTAAGCTTCAGCTTCCACCCAAGGGAGAGGCTGCAGTGCGAGCAAATTGTGTTTTGTCAGGGCCTAGTTACCTTTAGCTTTCTTTCCAAGACAGCTGTTGGGTTTTTAAGAAGCTAAAAGTTGGAGTCTGCTGAGGTAAACACAAAGATAACTTCAAGCCTTTGACATTTAAAACACAAAATGGTAAAGAAATAATTTAGAAGATGTTTAAATAATAATTTCTTGAATGTGAGGTGGATTTTATAGTGTTATTTAGTACTATATTCTAATTTCAAAACTGAAAGCACTGCTCTATGTGACTCAGTGCATATTTTGTCTGTTCTTTGTGAATAGGTGTTGGGAGAATATTTCAGTCTTGTTACAGATGTTGATCCAGAAGTTATTTTGACAAAACTACACAGCCTGCTGAAGAAGACTTATGTTACTTCTGAAACTAAAGCGTGGATAATGGCTGCAGTCACCAAGATAGCATCACATACCTCCTGTTCAGAAACAGTTGACAAACTAATCCAAGAATTTAGCAGCTCTCTAGATACCTGCATAAGACAATATGCCTTTGAATTGAAACATTTGTGTGAAGACAAAGCACTGATGAAAAATTTGCTTCCCTTTGATGCTAGTTGCAGTGATATGGTGGTAAGACAGCTGCAATTTTTGTTTTCCATGAACCTCTTTATAGTTCAGGGGGTTGAATATTTTGGTAAAAAAAGTGTTTTCAAAATGAATGGTATTTGCAGTTCTGACTGGTGCAAGTCTGCTTAAAGTGAGTTTTCAGGAATACTTTTTCACATGTGGTGAATCATAATGTTCTATAGTGAAAGATAAAGAACCACAATGTTTAGTAAGCTGGAGTTGCTTTTAACAAAAGTATCATTTCACACAGTGGTTTATGTGTAGTTGTCTTTTGGGTTGTTTTTTAAAGACATGGTAGGCCTGCTCTGATGATAAGACACAATATTGTAGTGGTAACACCAGGCTCAGATATAGCAAATGTTTTCATTGCCTCTTCACTCCTTTTAATTCTGTGTAGGTAGATGCTTCCTTATCTTTTCTGGATGGGTTTGTGGCTGAAGGACTTGGTCGTGGGGCAGCACCATATAAGCCTCATCACCAGAGGCAAGAGGAGAAACTTTCTCAGGAAAAAGGTGAAAGTTTATTGTATTTGTTTTAATAGCTGGTAAATCACCTGATAATATTAACAATTTAAGTGTGCAGTTAATACATTTTCTTAAAGTAACAGTACCTTAATACCTCTCTTGTCTATAGACAAGAGCTAGGTTCAATTTCGATTTTAGTTCCACATCGGTCTAGCTGATGGATATAGACTGTTGTTCTGCATGGAAGAAAGTTTTATTATAATCTATAATGGTCTATAGGATTTGAAATTTATGGGGATTATTAAAATGAAAGCCTGAGAAGTCCAGCAGTACAGGAATATCTATTTTCAGAAAATAGAATTCTTTCTTACCTTTTTTATGCCTCATTGTAATTTTGTCTGTCTTGCAGCTCTGAATTTTGAACCTTATGGGTTGTCCTTTGCTTCAAGTGTGTCCTCATCTGGTGTCACCGGCAGACAGTCCCCCACTGGTTTATCTTTTGGTTCTGATACATCTGGTAATAGTGCTGAGACAGGGCACAAAGAGTGAGTTAATCTGTGTTTGAAATGAAGCACATTTAAGCTTCTGTTTGTTGTCAGTATCATGTCTTTGCTGCTTCATTACATGGAACTAGAAAGAACGGAGTTGAACTTGGAAATGTCTGTCTTGTAAAAAGAAATAATTCAGATAATGGCATCTTTATAATTACTAGAAAAACTAGCGTGGTTACACTCTTCTTCCACTTTTTTCACAGACTACAGATTGGGTGGTAGTAGATGCAGTAGAATGGGGACAAAATTACCTGATGATGAAATTACTGTATTCCCATTAAAAAAGAAAAAGATGGCAGAGAAAAAATACTTAATGTGCCTTTCAAGGAAACTTTTTTTAGGTAAAAGTGAGGCTAAGATTTGCAGCGTAAGATGCTCCTTAAGTTTTAGAACACTACAAACTATTCCAGGTCCATAACTTCACGCAAATTAAAAAATTAATTCTTGTTCCTGTAAATTGGTATGCAGGAAACCTTTACAGAATCTTTCAGGGAAAATGTCTTCCTAGAACCTCTCCCCTGAGGAGAAAGATAGATACCGTGTTGCTTATATTCACTTTTTAAAAAATTACTCCAATATATTATAAATGTAGTCTGAAATTTTGGGTGGAGATGGCAAACACAGTCTAGTAGTGGTTGCAGGTGTTTAATGCTGCTTAATACAGGTCTGTACTTAAGTATTGTATAGCCTAGTCCAAGTTTACATTTGTGGGATGTTTTAAAAGTATTGTAACATTACTAACATAGAACTTTGTGCACATGCAAGTGTTCACTTATATTCGGTGCTCACTGTGTCTGTCGAAGTCCCAAAGTTGTGAATGGTGTTTGAGTATTGGTGTGTTTTTAAGAACATGATGATCATATGGCTGATCTTGCTTTGCTTTGTTTGCTTTTTTAGGACAAATACTCTGAAACTGGAGGGAGTCCGTAAGCTGTGGGGAAAAGAAGGTTATCTTCCAAAGAAAGAAAAAGCAGGGAAAGAAAACGAGCCAGAAACAGTTCCTTGTGGCAGCTTATTAGCAGGACAGGCAGGTGACCCTCCTGTGTTGAGGTCTGATCAGGGTGCCAGCCTCACTGAGGAAGACAAAGAGAAGCAGCAGTTAGCATCAACTTTATTTGTTGGGCTGGGATCAAGTGCTGGTGTCAGTCTGGTAAGTGGCTCTTTTGAGACTTAACAATTTAAAGTTTACATATAGCCTTATTTAAAATTATAGATATTTGTATGCAAATGAAGATCGAATTAGTGATAAGACAAATTTCCCCTAAGTAACTGAAAAGCTATTGAAAATTACTTTTGCGATCTGGTAATTTGTTAAGAGCATGAAACAGCTTGGATATTACTTGATGAAGCAACATCTGGAGCAGATCTGGTTTGGTAACTAGAACTTCCCTCTGTTTATGTGTTGTGCTTCAAGTTTAAGTCACAGTTTGCCTGAACAATTGTTCCTTGACCCAGCTTTGTAGAGCTGTTGCCATTCATTTGGCAGTAAAGCCAGAGCTTGATACCCCTATGTCAAGACCGTTTTTAATATGTGCATGGTAATATCTGGAACATAAGAATTCACCATTAGGTGATCTTTATAAGGCTGGCATCGTATTAGCCACCTCACATCTTGGCATTTATCCCTGGTTAACCAGAAACTATTTAGCTATGCTTGGTTTTCAGTAAGAGGTTTTAGTTTGTTAAGAGAACCTAGAGTCATACTTTCATTAGAGACTAATTAAGTACCCTGTAAGAAATATAACAAAAGCCTGAATCCATTAAAATGTCTTGAATCTGTTTGTATTTGTCATCTGTATTGATTCCTTGTCCCTGCTCACTGTTTCGTTGTGTTAATAGTAACAGAACTGGTTGCTAGAAACTTCTCCACTCATTTTTCATTTTTATCTTCTTTCAGCTGGGGAAAGTGGATACAGCTACTCAGAAGTTCAAAAGGAAATCAAAGATAAATGAAACTCAGCATAGTGAGGAGGCATCAGGCTTCAAAAATAGTGGTGCTTCAGATTTTGGTCCCTTACTTGATACAGTACCTATTAACACAGAAGACTCTGAGGAAAGTACAGACACAATATTAAGGAAAGCCTCCCTGTGCTCTTCAGATATTGTAGAAGATAATTTAGTGTTTGAAACACCTCAGTCCCTTAAAAAATCTGTGCTGGATGACAGACTTACAGATAATAGGCTGTCGCAGTCGTCTTTGTTTGCTGATAGTAATACTGAAATTTTACAGCCTTCTCCAAGTGCTCAATGTGAAAGTGCCAGTGAAACACCGTTGGTTCCTTCCTTACCAGAAGAACTTGAAGAACTTCCTCACTCTGAGGTAGTGGAACTTTGTCAGAGTGATGCCTTAGCTCTGTATTTATGTAAGGTGTGGACAGATGACTCTCTATTGCTCACTGTCTTAGTTTCCAATAAAACCACTTCTGCACTTAATGCTGTGACCTTAGTGTTTGAAGAAACAGAACACTTTCAGGTAAGAAACTGTGTTTCCGTTGTATTTGAAATGCATGTGGAACTTCTTGCTTTTCGCTTGCATTTCACTGTGCAATGCTTGCTTAGTTGTGCCTTTTTCCAAAGTATTTCCTTAAAACCTGTGGTTACAGCTGTTACACATATTCTGAAGAGCAGTGAAAGAAATCTCAATATAAACTTAATTTGGTTTAAAAATTAGCCTCTCACTTTTTTAATTCACCTTGACTTAGTTTCCTAGTGCTTGCCTTCATATAATAAATACGTGTGATTTCTCACTTCTGGATGCAAAGACTGAATGCAAACCTAACTGGTTGTACCCAGAGTGGGACGACTTGAGTTACTGAAGAATTCACTGTGTAACTTTTTTTTGGTCTGGGTGTGACTATGGGGTTTGTGCTTTCACTTGGATTTACCTGATAGGCAAACATGATACAGTTGCTCCCCTGACATAACATTTGTGTGGGTTTGCTTCAATTTTTTTCCACTCCAAAGCTACCAGTCATATTTCATTCTCATGCATTCAGCTGATGGTGAAGAGGAGTTGGTCAGTTTATTTTTTTGGCATTGGCTGCATCTGGGATTTAACTAGGGTTGGTAAAAGCATGTTAGAGTCTTGATTTCATGTAAATATTTGGAAAGATAGCTAGGAATTGCCAATCAGCATGACTATCCACAGAGTTTGCTAAAAGAAACGCAGAATTATTAAACAGCAAGTGACAACTGGATAAAAGAATTAAGCAGGAAAGGAACTGCTAATTGGTTTTGGAGTTTTTTTCCTTTCCATTTCTGACTTGAATCAAACCTGTCATTGATTGAAAGTGGGCATCTCATGTCTAGTTTTTTCTTGTGCTTCTCTTAAGTTCCCAAACAGACCACTACCATGGATAGAATCTATGTTACTGGTTTGTTTGGAGGGGCTGGGGACTGCTGAGTAATCTTGAAATCATCTTTTTTATTAGGGAGGATTTCTCAACTTCTTGCTTTTATTATATAGCCTGAGGTATGTTGCAAGTGCTGCGTGCTTATATTTTGGGATTGAACTGTAGAATTCAGGTTCTTGTTGTTCAGAGGTGAGGGAAGCTGATTGTCAGAGATGAGTTTCACCACTGTTTTACTTCTCATAGAATGCTTGTAGATGTTAGTTATTGATTTCTCCTTCATGAGGGCTGAGAAATAGTAGTTCTGTTCACTTGTCAAATAGTCCAAGAAAAACCAATGAAAATAAAAGGCACTTACACAATTTTATAGCTGTATCTTAATCACTTGCACAACTTGACAGCAAGACTTATGTTCTATATTCCTTTTAAAACATCACATAGATTTTGGAGAGTCCCACCCACCAGTTTCCTGTAATTGAAGCTCAAAGTTTGGAACATTGCCAGAAATGTGTGAGGATGAACAAAATCTCTACCCAGGGAATTCTTTCTGGCTCTGTTGATTACCAGTCAGAGATGGAAACTCGCCTTGAATTTTCAGTAACTTTATCACTGATGGACTTCATCAGGTAAATAAAAAAAGCTGCAGTTTTTAAAAACACCTGGACTCAACTCAGTATTAGACAAGGGCAGGATGATTTGGGTATTGACTATGAAAACATAAGGCTCCTTCTTGAGCAGCTAGTTTTAATCTGAGATTACTGTTAAAGATCATAAAGGCTTATTTTACACTTCCAGAAAAGGGGCGAAGTTCCAGCAAGAAGTACAAATCCAGTGAGAATATTGACAGTAGCTGCAGGTTAGAATAGCCTTGGACTACAGAATGTGTTTTTGAGGAGGCTGAAAACTGAGTGAACAGAAGGGCATGCTGTTTTAAAATATGGCATAATGTAAACATGTCAAACTTAAACAAGTGATTTGAGTGCAGGGACCAGAACGTTATATGAAAAGCTGACAACTTTTGCAGGGGAAGAAGAAAGCTCATTCTTTCAATTTCTGAACACTGCATTTATTTTAGGAGTAGAAAAAACAAGTGTCCTTTTTTCCAGCAGACTTTTCTTTTTGAAGTGAAATCTGTAAATTTATTCTTTTAAAATTTAGAAATCTAAAGCAAGGAATAGAAAGTTTTTTAAATGTTAAGAGGAGTTTCTTTAAACTGAGTTTGCTTTTTGCTTGTCCAGTTGCTTCCAGATATGATTTTTTTTTTTTTGGTGACCAAATATATTCTGACTTACATATGTCATTTTGCTAAATATATGTGGTGATCTTTTTAGGCCAATGGAAATGACTACAGAAGACTTTGGAAAGCTGTGGTTGTCCCTTTCCAATGATGTGAAACAGAATATAAAAATGTTGTCTTCCCAAGATTCCCTTTCAGCAGCCTTGAATACACTGCAACAGAAGCTGAAACTCCATATAGTTGACATTATAGGTAAGTGAAAGTATACTACATATAGTATACTTAGATTATATAACTTTTTCCAGGAAAATAAGTGCATGGAAGTGAGTATCTTAGAGTTTGAGGCAGGGGATGTTTGGCAGGACAGTAAAGCCGGGGCTGTTTTCCTGTGGACTTTGCCTTCCTTGGGGATCTGTGTGAAGGTGATGTAAAGATACAAGTGTACAACAAACAGTAGATTTTACAAAGGAGGAAACTTGTGTTATGGAGAGTTTTAGATAGGACAAAAAGAAGGGAATGAAGCTGTGGGACAAATATGAAGCTGGGATTTTAGTGTGATTTGTGGTAAGGTGTTAGAGGAGTTAGAGGTAAGGGTAGAAGAGGACAGCAGAGGTGGAGTTTGAAAGATACATTTATGAAGTATCCTGTAGCAACTGTTACTTGTTACTTCATTTTTCTCTGTGGTCTTTTTTGTTTTCAGGTAATGAGGGAATACTGGCATGCCAGCTGCTTCCATCTGTGCCCTGCCTGCTGCACTGCCGGACTCACTCAGGGATGTTGGCTGTGTGGTTCAGATCACCTTGTGCTGCTCTTCCAGATGGTTTGCTCTACCAGTGTCAAAAGGTGATGGGGGAATCCTAAAAACAATAGTGCCTGCCTTAATCTGTTTGGTGTGTGAAAAAGATTTATACAGTTGCACAGATAATTACCAAAGCTAAACCAAGATACTGCTTCTTGAAGTATTAGGAGTTTCCTTCCAGCTGGCATATGTCACGTGGACTTGTGGGGGAAGAACAATGACCTAAGTTACGCCTGCAGAAACATGCTCAGGACTGTACAGTACATTAAAGTATTGTAACCTGTTTCAGTGAAATGTATATTTCTTAATTTTGTTGTAAATGACCGAAAGTATTTATTTTTATTACGCAGCTTTTATAGATGCCAACAATTACTTCTCATGGCAACTACTTAAATATGATTTTAAAGAAAAACATATTTCCATTATAAGGTCAGACTTGATCAGTTATCAGGATCATCTAATTTTATTTTGGTAATTTTTCTAAAGCTATTTTTAAGCACTGCTGGCAACAAGACCCATACTGGTGGTTGTATAAAGTAACTTATGTAGCAACAAATGTACAGTTTTAAAATAGTCGAAAGATTCTAGGGAACAAAACACTTCCCATGATCTTTGATATTTACCATGGAAGGGGTAACATCTAAACAGGTGTTTGATAGGAGTCAGGCATGAGATGATATGGAAGCACCTTCTGGGGGATGATCTAAGGCCCAGGTTAGTCCCTGTCTGCAGTTCTTCCTGCCTCATGTTTCAGCCTTATTCCCTTTCCATGGGGGTCTGTGACAGTCACTGAATATTTGTGCATCTCTAAAGCAAAGTTTGATGTGAACCAAGTCTGAGGTGACTGAGCTGGGGGTAGTTGGCTGTGGACATGCTTTGGCTGTTGGGTAGTGAACATGTTCATTGCTCTCCAGTCAATCCTGTAAACTTAATCTGGCCAATATCTC
The DNA here is from genome assembly GCA_035583135.1 of Lophotriccus pileatus. Classification (NCBI taxonomy): domain Eukaryota; kingdom Metazoa; phylum Chordata; class Aves; order Passeriformes; family Tyrannidae; genus Lophotriccus; species Lophotriccus pileatus. The sequence continues at coordinate 12,077,398 of JAWWES010000018.1, read as the reverse complement.
TGTCCATGAAAATTCACATGGGGAAAACTTTCGTTTATTTTTACTTCTAATTATTTATAAGCTCAGTATGACTTCTGAAACCTTTGACTTGCACAGATGTTGTGTGTGCACTGCTAGGAACTGCAGCAAGGCATGAGAGATTAAATCAGAGCAGCATACATGGAAACTGTGTCTGAGGAGGTTGTTTTCTCTTCCTGAAATAACCTCACAGTCTTGAAAAGCCAGCAATCTTAATTTATTTAAATGCTAAATGAAAACTAGTACTGCTTAATATTATTTATGGCTGCTCATGTTTTCTATTTAAAAACATCGAAGGTTGTACACACAGTTCAGACATGGTATAAATGGATTCCACAGTGGAATTCTCTCCTTTGTGTGTTTGATAGTAACAAGGAACCTCTCTGTTATATTTCAGCATAACTGATTCTCACCTGATAAGCACTGGTTGTAAAGAAAAATAAAGTATTGTTACTTTGATGTTTTGGTAAATGTTGATGAAATTGTCGTAAGAATGTTCCTGTGCTGATAGTTTGGGGTTTTTTTAAGTCGAGCTACTTGTGTTATCACAAGTATAATTGTACAAGCAAAGCTGTTTTTATTGCTGTTTCAGTACCCTCTTACTGAGGAATTTAAAGTGCACTGAACCTGTAAATATATTTAATGTTCTGCATACTTCAATGTTTACTTGGCACTTCAAGACAGTTTATACAAACGAAAACTGATTTATAGTGGAATAATTTCCAGCAAACTATTTCCCTGCTGGTAAATTGTGTTATGCAATTGGACTTCTGTAATCATAGGAACTATAATACAAGTATCTGTTTGTGGCCTATGCATTCAAACCCTTTCAGCAATGAGATGTTCAATGTCCTAGTGTTTAAAAAAAATAGCATAAGACAGCAATGCCTTCTGTTGTTCATGTAATGTTCTTTGTAACCTTTTTCACTGTATGAATAATATATGTGAAAGTTGTCAATATTCTAATTGCTTCATGGTAACACCACTTAAAGCAGTTTGCAGGGAATTGTACCTGTGTTGGTCTTTTTTTTTGGACTGCTCAGCAAATGTTGTTCTGAATCTATCACCATCTTTGCATTTCTTGCGGTTTAATAAAACTCAGTTTTATAAAAAAAATAAATAGCCTAATTATTAGCTTAAATGTTCCTTGCCACCACATGTAGCAGTGTTTCTGCATATTAAGAACTAGGTTCCATTTTAATTGCTTCTCTTTGCATCTGGACAGTGAAGAAGATTGTAACACTACAGAAGTTTTGAATCCATTGGTGATTTAAATATCCTGTGTCTCACTTGGAGATACCAGAAGACTGCAAGACTACACTTTAGATCTTTGGAACAGCTTTCTGCATGACAACTCACATTATCCAGATCTCTTTTAGGACTTCTGCCAGATTGTGTGTTTTGGTTTTAGGCATCACAAGAGACTTGAGTATCTCTGGTTATTCATAGTTGACAGCAGTAGCATTTTTTTAAGTTCAATGCTAACATAAGAAAGCATTGCTATAGAGTTGGGAGCCTGGGGAGTTTGCCATAATGGCTGAACTGCAGGTGGCTGCAGCCCTGGGCTAAGTCAGGGGGCTGGTTTATGGAGAAAAGCTGCCAGTGTGTAACAGGAGTCCTGGCTGAGCTGGGGAGCTCAGGCCCTTGAGAACCTCAGCAGTTCAGTGCTGGAAATCCTTCTGATCTTCATCCATCATCCATCTGTTTTTGAAATATGACTTTGAAATATAGATAATTATACGAAGGAATGTTTTTCCATCTAGTTCCATATTGAAAATCCTTTTGTGAGTATCTTCCTCCTCCATGGTGTTCTCACTTACTTTTCTGTGTGACTTGGTAGCTCTTGAAGCTTTAAGCTGTTTTCCAGGAAAGGGAAATAAGGTGCATAGAAACAGGCTAGAAGGAAGAGAGCACATAGCCAGTTTGTATGAAGTTTACTTTCAAGAGGCAACCAGAGGCCAGTCAGTATAAACTGACCTTTCTGAACTGGCAGGTTAACTCACTGTTTTACTGCTGTGTGCCATGGGCAACTTGGACTTCTGGACATTTGGGAGTCAACAGGTAAGTGATTGTATTGGATCCATATTTCAACTGTTTTTTCAGCTTCTCCTTCCTTACCCCAAGTATTTTCAGGTATTTTTAATGGAACAAATACTTTGGTAGGAAAATGGACCGAAGTGCAGCATGGCAGTATGATGTAGAATATTTTCCTAAATATAGGTCAAATCTCTTGTGTTATATTACTTTCTGCTAGGTATTCCTGAATCCTCCTCATCTTTTAAGGACCCAGAAGAGTAAATTTGTGTAATGGATGGCACTATCCTGAGGTTTTCCTGTACTTCCAAATAGCTCATAAATGACATTGATGGTTTCTAAATATTGGCAAGGTGTTTATCTCCTATAGAATCCCACCAGTAGTTTTTCAGCATAAAAAGGTTTTTCTTTGTGGGTAAGGCTGTGCATTGTCTCTTTCTGGCATTGATTTATGTAAAAATGGAAATAGACGCACTTAAGTTATCCAGGTAAAAGTTGCTTTTGCATTTCAGTTGCTGTGGTAGGAGTTAATTGTGCTTTACCTCTTGGTTCTCTTCAGGGTCAGCTATTTATGTGCCTTTCTGTAAGAACATTTTTCTAGTGACAAATCAGGTCACATGCTCAGTGTGAAGTGCTGCTCAGTGGTACAGGGACCATTTCATTAGAGTGCTACAAGTGGTCACTCCCATGAGAGTTTCTTGAACATTAACATTTTTCTCTTTATTACATAAAGCTGGTGGTGATGAAGCAAAGAATATTGTGTCCTGCCATGATATGATTCATAAAATTAGCTTGACAGCAATACTTTACCAGCAGGGAGGTTCAAAGCACCACTTAGGAAGATTGCTTTAAACTCAGCTTTTAAGGTAGCTGTCAGTTTTCTCTTTGTGCCAGCCTTTAATTGCTTTCACTATAATTGCCATGTGAGTTGTTTGCAAATCCTGAGCTCTTTCAGCCAAAACAGTTTGCCTTTTCTGGGAATAAGGATGGGAGAGTATTTTGCTGTTGTTACAACATTCTGGTAGATTCTAGCACCTCTGTGTTTAGGGCAGGGCTTTCAAATCTGCCAGGGGTGTGTCTTCCGTGTAGTTTAAATCACTCAGAGCTAAACTGAGCTAAATACATCATGGAAAACGTGCAAGAAGGTGCTGGATAGCGAGATCTTGGCCTGTGCCGTGCTCTGCCCCTGGCCCAGGCTGCCCATGTCTCTTCCAGGCACCGGCTCAAGCTGAGCCGAGGGAGAGGTGGTACCTGAAGGCAAGAAGTCTGTGCCATTTCCTCCCTGTGGCTTATGAGCGAGTTTCTGAGCTTGGTGATGGTGTGGTTAGTGCAGCAGCCCTGAGTCAGCACTGTTTGGTAGCTCAAGTGCTGGAGGACTTTGTGGAAAAACAGAAATTCCATTCCCTGCTGACACGTGCTGGTGTTGGGTGCACGTGATTGCAACAGGGATGGTAGAATAAATGAATCAAAAGGATACAAAAAAGGCAGTAATCACACATTTTTAATCCACAAATGTGATAATACATAATATACTTAAGGTGACCTGAACATTGCCCATATTTTGGCAATGTTATTACATACCAAGCTACACGTACAAAAGTAAACAATGAATATACAGGATACGCAAGTATGAGAAATACTTGAAAACACCTCTTCCTTTAAGGCTACGCAGATTATTTATAAATAAAACAACAGATGTTCAGCTGGTGTGTCTAAAATACCAGAATCTGAATATTGATACTTGCAACACACAAAAAGTCACAGGTACAGGATATCCCTTTCCTTTGGACATCTTGAATGTTGAATAATCTCTTTTTCTGGCTTTCAGTGAAAGAACTTAAATTTGTTTGCCACAGATGAAACACGCAAAATCTGACGTGTGTGCACTGGGACAGGAGCACTGGATACAATAAATATTGTTGAAAAGCATCAATTGACAAGTACGTGCTTGGAAGAAATGCAGGTAATGTGCATGTAAATATGGCTCTGCAAGTGGCTGAACTTGCAGTTCCAACTATTGGTACCTCACTACTGTTTTGCAAAGGAGTTATTCACCTTCACTGCTACTAAATACACTTTTTATGGTTAAAGGAAATAGGTGGGGAAAATTTACATTGTTACAAACTGCTCTGCTACTGTCTTTCATTTTTACTCTGCTTCACATGAGTTCTGGGAACAGATGAATATCCATCTAGCACAGCCCAAGTGAATATATGACCTGGGTATGTGTTCTCAACTGTATGAAGGTGTGATAGTAAAAATTGTTGTTGCAAGAGATAAGATACAGTTATTCTGAGGTGAGGAAAGACAAAAGAATAATAAAATTTTTTGAACAGTTTTCTCTACCACGATAGTATTCAAGAGTTTAAATGAAATATATTGTTTTTCTTATCTTAAAGTAGTGAGTGATCAACCCTGTAAGCTTCCTTAAAAGAGAAATGGCTTTCAAATATATTTCCTTGTCTTTATCAATTTTCAAGTACGTGCACATCTGTATTATATATACATGAAATGGAAGGTGTTACCTCTAGATAATTGCATTGTCTGCTCTCTGTGCCAGATGAAAGGAGAGGGTACCTGATACTGCAGTGTCAGGAGCGAGAGCTGGAGGATAAGAAGTAGAAGGCAAGGAGAGGAGAGATTTCTGAACGTGCTTCCTTTACCCTGGGTCAGTCAGCACCTACCCTGATTCTACAAGTGGCAAAGCTGGTGTATCTGCTCTGCTCCCACCCTCCCTTCATCCTAAAAGGACTGTACAAACCCCACTTTTTCTTGGCAAAATGTTTTCAGCCTGAAGCCGTTTAAAAAAAAAAAAAAAAGCCACTGAAAACATTCTGAACAAAACTCATTCCAGAAGCTCCCCAGAGTCACTAAGGCTGCTCTCGTTTAGCTACTGTGGATATGCTACACTCAGAGGCACTGCAAGAAGAGTGGATGGGCTTTCTGTTGTATCCCATCTCTGATTACTGTAGGCACAAATGTCATGGGCACATTAAACCAAGAGTGGTATCAAGGCTGAATACTTTGAGGACAAGGGATGGAAAGGGTGGTGTCTGTCGTGCTTCTCACAAGGGCAATTTCAAAATCTTCACAAAGAGTATTTTATTCTGTCAGGCAGAACAGTAAGAGCACAAAGAGCAGCACAACCTTAAGCCTAAACTTGCCTGGTGGTACCCAATATACAAACCCTGAGCGTGGGGGAACTGCTGGACTGCTTTAGTTTTCTGGTTACCTTTGAGCTTCAACCACTGAGCTCATTTTCAAAATTAAAATTAAACCAAAACTCTGATGAAAATATTGCTTCCTAGAGCAGTTCTTTAAATTTTCTCCCACTTCTCCCACTCGGTTTGTATGATTTGTTATTCCCCTAGACTTACATACCATTTAAATTAAGAGAGGTCTTGTCGTATTAATTCCTGATCCCTTTGAAAGGAGTGAACTCAATCCATTACAGCCCTACTTTCTGTCAAAGCTTTTTCAGGTAGCGTGGAAATAATAAAAATATACACACCAAGGGCCTGGGAGTAAATTCCATGCGTTGCTCATGCCTTCACCTGTCTATTTTTACATAGCCATGCATGCGAGTTTCCTTTCTTTTCTCGTGTTCAGCCTTGAACACAAAGCTAGCAAGATCCTGCTGTATAGCAATCTCTTTCTGAACAACACATATCAGCAGCCTTGTTCACTCCGCTCCTTGAGAAAGACTGGATTATCTGAACAGAACATTAAGATTGATAGCTTTCTGATTTAAGTCTTCCGCTTCATCATGAGCCTGGTGAGCACTTTCTGGGCCCTGCTGGGGCTGCAGTAATACTGATGGGAAGGAAGCTCGCTTGCCTACCACGGCTCATGAAGGGTGGCCAGTCCTAGAGAGAAGTTTTTGTTTGGTTTCTTGCTTCTGCGCGTGGTTTCAAAGAACCTTCTCATCAAGTAGTTTGTTGATGCCGTTGCAGATCTTTTTGAGGTACGGCCGACAATCCCCATCCAGGCTGTACAGGGCAGTTAGAAATTCCACATCCGCAAAGTGGTTGAAGACGTGGTTGATGCGCCCGTGGGACCGCGGGGTCAGGTGCCGACCCACGAGTTCATGCACGAGGTCTTTGCACTCATTGAGAAGTTCTGCAAGCACGTTCCTGTCAAAAGTGTACTCTACCTCGTAGAAGCTGACGATTGTCATGGCAGTTTGGTTCAGCTTCTTCCTGAACTTGTCTACGATCTCCAGCTCTTCTTGGTTGAACTGATTGTTTCGATAGAGGATCCCGATTTTTATTGCCACTTTAATCAGGTCTTTCATAATTTTATGTGCTTCCTTTTTGTTTCTTGTGTGTTCCTTCGTTACTTTGTACAGCTCATCAAAGATTTCACTGCTTGTGTCATCGATCAGCATGTTAGCCATGGTTTTGGTTGCCATTTTACTCAGAATCTTCTTCTGGGCTTGCAATGCAAGATTCTTGGAACTGAAATAATCAGGACCTGGTTCGGGATAGAAAAAAGGGAAAATGTTTATTTGGTGAATTAATTTTGCAATCAGTTATGAAAATTAGTACCCACATGCTTAACTGACATATAGTCATGACTGTGGTAACAGGAACACTTCCAACACATTATTTCCAGCTAGTCTTGGGGTTTTAGACATTCAGGTCTTGCTGTCACTTTATTTGCTTGCACATTAAGAACAGAATACTCTGGCAGGGGATATCTTTTGCTGATGCTTTGATAGTCTTTTAATTTTGAAGTTCAATATTAAAGCTTTCTTAGCAGAGAGATCTGCTGAGATGCTGTAGTCAAAATAGTGCATAAAATATCAGAGACAAGCATAATGAGATACTGACAAGCAATATGTGAACCTTAGAGAGTTACACTTTGGTCACTGGGAGGCACTGTTGTTCCACAGTTATGCTAAGCAGCATCTCACATAAGGGCTGATAAAGCGGATCCATAAGCAAGGATTTATTTTGCCTTGATGTCTAATAGTAACAATGCCTTCCCCTTTGGTTACCACTTTGCGAAATTATAGAATGGGATTTTTGTAAAACATTGGTGCTGCTGTGCATGTAGTTCCTTCCAGCCAAAAATACCTGAGCTATTTGCTCTACATTTATCAAATAATTATCTTGGATTTTTTTATCTTTTACCCATCTGTGCAAGTTTCACTCAGCAGAACACCTCAGCACATGGCTACTCCTGCTGGGCTTTATCCCATGTGTTTCTCTCATTCTTGGTAGAGATTAATTTGACCTTCCTCTGTTTTTCATAATAATGTTGGCTTCTAACTGACCCTATACGGAAAAAGTAAAGGAAATAGGGATATGAAATAATCATCCAGGTTAATATTGGGCCAGTGAAGTCTCTGTTGGACCAAAGGGCACTTTATCACTGCAGCCAAGCAGTGATGAGTGATGAGTGGGTGTACAGCTGGTGAGTTCTGAGTGATGGCAGAGTGGCCTCGTTGGTATGGGACACCTTCCTCTCCTTTCCGTCACATCTCCTCTCAGTATCTGCTCATGCAAAGGAGGTGCCCTTGTTTCCCTGCCAGCTGGAGACCTTGCTCTGCTCACTGGGAGACCAGAGCCAAGGATGGAGGTAACCGCATCCTTCACCAGCTGCTGGGAAATCAAACCACTAAGAGATTAAAAATGACAATAAAAATCAAATCTTCCAGTGTTGATTTGATTGTGGAGCCTGAGTGAGTCTTAAGCTGGTGAGGTGAGCTCCAAGGCCCTTTCCAAGCCTCAGCCCATGAACGCTGTCATTCTGCAGTGCAGCCACCGTCTGACCCATGGCAGCCTCTCCTTCCTCCCTGTGCTCCCTCCATCCCTGCGTGAGGAAAAAAGGGGTGCTGGTTGCCAGCGCTCACTTCAAATAAGTAACGCTCTGAATTTAAAGTCCTCTGTTAAAATCCTTAATTTTCAAGTTAGGTGGAATATTAAAGTTGTCATCTTTCTTTGTGTGCTACAGCTGTACTGCAGAGCAATGTGAAAGAGTAACATTTAATTTCAGCTGAACCACCACCTGGAAAAAATAATTCAGTGTGCTTAAAAGAATTGCCTGTCATTTGGAGAGAAAATTGTGGGGCTGAGCTGCTGTCTGAAGGAAATAGAAAAACTGTGATTTAATCTAGAAATGATAAAACCAGGATGAAAGCATTCTTTCACTTAGCAGTACGTGGGTATATAAATAGTATCCATGATGAATAATTATGTGCATTTGACACAGTAAAATGGTAGATTGTTAGTGTCTGTTTCTGTAGTGTTTCTATTAATCAAGTGGATGCAGTTGTTCTGTATCTGTTCTAATCAAAACCTCAAAATAATTGCAGTAGATTTTTAGAATATTAATTTTGCTGAAGTTCATGACACTTCAGCCTCTGTGTCACTTTCACCAGGTGAGAGCCCAGCTTGGCTCACGCTGCAGGGAGAGCTCTGCAGAGCTGTGGCAATTCTGCAGCTCGAGGCAAAGCCAGCAGTCGTCTTGAGCAAAGCACCATATCCCCCATCACACCCCCCATGGTTTTGGGACACCAGTGCATCACTGGGGGACCCAGAAACAGCACGACCACTAGCACCTTCTGAAACACACACACATCCAGCTGCTCTGCCATCTATGTGATCTCTGAGAGACAAACTTGGATGCTAAATTAGCATGTAAAAGCTTCTAATAAAGTTATTAGAAGTGATGGTTGTTTGGCATGAAAAAAAGCATGGTTCTGATGTATTCTGTATCCAAAGCCCTGCCTCTCACCCACAAAACTGAACAGAGTGTGGTCTTCAAAGGTGGCTTTGTTTCCCCATGACACCCTTGGGTCCGGTAGCTCAGATGACGATGACAGCTCCCAGTGAAAGGTGCAGGCTGTGAAAGGGGCAGCACAGCCAGAAAGCATCGGGCTGAGTTTAACTGAGTCTTAAGGCTGGAGTGGTTTTCCATGGCAATTCCCAAGTGTGGGATCTGCTATTTAACAGCGTGAGACTGAGCTCCTTCTCATCTTTCTAGAAGTAAAATGAAGAAATCTGTTATTGCACTGGAGCTGCTAAACATTAGTGTATTCTCCTTTCCTAGTAATTTCACAGGTACTGAATTCATCTATGTAGTAGTCTGGAAGTCTCTTACCTTTTAAACAGAGTTTGAGCACACACCGATCTCACAGAATATTCTGAGCTAGAAGGGACCCAAAGGACCATTGAGTCCAGCTCTGAAGTGACTAGTCCATATGGTGATCAAACCCACAACCCTGGTGTTATTAGCACCATGCTCTAACCAACTGTGCTATATCCTCTCCCTCCTCTCATAGCTCTTGCTCTCCTCTACTTAAACCAAGACCCCAATTTCATGCCTCCTATCCCTCCTCTGGCCCCCTCCCCACATTGTGCTCCTGTCTCTCCAGCCAATCCTACCACAGCACCTCTAGCTTCCAAGCCAAGCTAGCCCTCAGAAACCAGGCAGATCCAAATACTTTGTGCTTTCTCCCGACTCCTTCCACGATCTGTGCTGCTCTCTGTACTGTACAGTCTGTGGGAGCTGGTAATCATGTGCTCCATCCCAGTCAACTGTAGCAGGCAGGAGAGGTGCCACTGGGCTTGGTGGGGACACAGATCTGTAGCATACTGTTGTGTTCTGATAAATACAGGCGCTGCAGCCACTGCCATGGTCCCTCCACCATGTCAGGGAACTGCTGAGAAGCTCAGGAGGAGGACAAGGGGTGCATTCCAAGCTGCCAGGGTGGGCATTGCTGCTGGGGTCAGACCTGTGTGTGTGATGGGTGAGGGCAGACTACAGCCATCAGCTCCTTTGTGCAGTCCAGACAGTGGTGTGGGGGCTGCTCTCAAAGGCTGTGCTCAGCTTTGCTCAGCTTCATTTAAATTCAGGGTGCACTGGAGAGTGAGAAAGGCTGTTTGGATGCATTGCCTGGATTCTCGCCTCCAAAATCACATCGTGCTCAGACACCCAGGTGACGCCTTGCCTTTCAAAGATCACAAGTGTTTCAGCCACATGATTACATTCAGGCTTTCATGGGGACAGCAGGTTTACTGTGGCAGCCTTTTCTTACTGCAGCACATTGCTCACTACACAAAATACATCTTCACCTCCTACATACAGCAATTCTATTTTCTGCTTCCTTTCATACAGCAAAACAAATCAGCAACAACATTATAGATGCTATTAGCTTTCAGGAACATTACACCAAAGCTAAAAATGAAAAACCATCCGCCAAGCATACTGCTTTGTTGGGTAATGATTAGCTTCCATTATAGAAAATATGACATCTTAGTCTTTACCAAAGGAAGGGCCAGTTCTGCTTCAGATCTGCTCTCGCCCTCTCTCTGTCATCTAGAAAGCTCTGTATGATAAAAGCTATTTAAAAAGCCCCTTGTGATGGGGTTGATCCCATAGCAATCTTCCACCCTTCAAGAAGTGCAGCTCTTCAGCCCTGTATTTCCCCTGCTGTGATGCCCACAGAGGGGATGGCACGTGCCCAGCTGTGGGCAGGAGGAAGGGGAGAGGCTCCCTGTGCCCAGGACACACCACTCCCCATCAGTGACTGCCCAGCTTCTGGCACACGGTGCTGAACATGACAAAGATGTCTCACATCCACTAAACTTAATAGCAGGATTGCTTAATAACAGAGTTGCTTAATAACAGAAGTGCAGAAAAAGTTTGGCAACTCCAGCGAGCGGATGTAAGAGTTTTATATTTTAGGAGTTTTTGAGACTGAAATGCAAGAACATCTGTAATATTCTCGAAATATTTTGATTGCAGATGGCTGTACCAAGTACAAAATGGTCAGAACTAAATGCTCAGCAATACTATTTTCATGTAAATACCCATTCAGCCACTCTGTACAAAACAACACGGCAAAACCATTCAACCAGAAGATGCTCGCACTATGCCCAGGGGAGATGTCATGGTTTTGCTTTGTGCTGCTACAAGGTTAAAAATTGTTCCTTTTTTCCCTTGCCTGGTTTTGGGGGAGGAGA
>JAWWES010000018.1:12007554-12066274 GCA_035583135.1 Lophotriccus pileatus | reverse complement strand
TTAGGGGGAGGAGTTTTGGGTCTCCCCTGTGGTTTGGTCTCAACAAAACACTTGTGTCCCACTCAAACGCAGACAGGAGAGCATGGTCAACGTTTGCTGAGAGCAATTATGACATGGAAACAACCTCCCTGAGCACATGAATCCATTTCCCTCCCAGTCAGCCACTTAGTCAAAGCCATAATACCATTTTGCAGCCAGGATATTTTCTCCCCTGGCAAATGGCTAAAAGTCATGTTGAAGTGAACTCTGAAGGGGCTGTGGCTCGACCACAAAAATGGAGAGAGAGAGAGAGAGGGAGTTAATCTGAAGAGTTTCTGTGGAGTTTGTCCAGTGCATTTTTTATTGTATTAGCAGGCTGGATTGGAGAGAAGGGACACAAAAGGAATTTCTTTGGCTCTGTGGCACCTGTGTGGTTATACCTGACAGGGAGTTGTTGTTACCCCAGCGCCTGCTGCAGCTTTTACTGGGTAATGAGTTACCTCAGCCATTGGCTTCATCTACTCTGAAGTGAGAAACACTTGGAGATGTGCCTTGTTTCCCACCTACACATAACCCCAGCTCCCAGTAGTTGGTGGTGGCTGTGTTTTCCAGCCAAGTAGCATACGTGTAGGGGGCACTGAGTTATCTTGAGAGCATCCTTGAGAGGTGAGTTGAGCTGTTTTAAGCTAAAGGTCTGAGATAAAAACGTGTAGAGGCTGCAGGACTGCAGTGGGCTCCTGCAGCCTGGCAGGAGGGGGAGGTGATGGGAACCAGAAAAGGTCCTTGCACCTGTGCTCCAGCTGTACTGCAGGCAAGCAAAGGGCTGACTCTTAACTGAACAAGACGGAAATGCATAAGAAAATAAAGATGATGAAGAGGCTGAAATATTTTTAATACCCCTGAATCTTCACTTTTAAAATGCAACACAGCTTCTGCAGCAAGAGGCAGGCTTTAAGGAGTCAGCAATGCTGCTGGAAATGTGGGCTTCCCTCCAGCTGCAAGCAGTTGCTCAGGCTTGTGGGAGATGTACTAAGCCAAGGGCCAGGCATCCTCTCAGAGTTTGCTACAGTGTGAGATAGGTGGGTCATGAAAATTGTTGTAGGAATGGACTGTTTTAATGACTAGTGCGACCCAGTTTGAATGCATCTGTGTATTTTAATTTGGTGATATACCTGCCTCTGAGCCTGGAGAGTCTGGGAATGCCAGTGAGGAAGAATGTCAATGAGGCAGCTGTATTGTTAAAGCTCTTACAGTGGGTATCTGAATGGTTAATCCGGTGTTGCTGCTGGTGTTGATAATTAACTGGGGTGGCAGCTTGTTTTATTATAACATAGAGTTACTTGTAATGGCTCTTTTTTCTTGACATAAATACAAAAAAAATCTAGTTGCTTAATTTGTAGCATTCAGGAAAACTTCAGCACTAACAAGCTGCAAATGTGTGTGTTTTATTTATCCTCCAAGTATCATTTACATGTGATAAGATTGACTGGAAAAGCAAGCTGCAGAACTTTGGGTTTCAAAATAGCTCTGAAAGCAGACAGGATAAAAAGTCCACTAAGAGCACTTCTCCCGTAGTGTTTTAGTCCTGAGCAGCCTGGGCACGAGCTGTGAGTGTGTGTATTACTCTTGGACAGCTACAGGATCACTGCAGAAGAAACATTCAGTGTTTCCAGTAACTTTAAGCCAAGAAATCCAATAGACCAGATGGAATATATCAGCTTTCAGGGAGGGCCAATTTAAACATGTGTAAGCACCGGGGGCCCAGTGCTCAAACTTTAACACTTCTAAATTGTTCCCGTGAACATAAAAGGGTTGCTCATATCCGCAGTGGAACAGGAGATTACAGACTGATAATTATACGACCCTGGGAGAATGTACCAGTATCCAAACAGCTGAAAGCAAAACTTGGACATGCTGGAAATGGCAGAAACAGCCCTGTACAGAGGGAGCATGACTGAATGGAAAAGAGACCATTTTTTCCTTTTAGTGCTTTAGATGAGCAGCAATTATGCTGCAAAAAAAGCGCTGTCTGGGAACCTAGAGACTGCAGACTCTGACGGATAGTCTTATTTCGGCAGCTGGCTTGAATCTGGCATTTACTTCACTAGTACTATATTACTGCTACATACTGGAGTTGCCTTTCAATACCTGGTGGAGGTGATGGCAGGCTGGGGGGCCCCCTCTGTAAAGAGTAGCTGTGCAGACCGAGCACAAACTGTTGTTCTCCTCTGGGTAATGCCTCCAGGAACTTATCCAGGGAAGAGGAGCTCAGCTGCAGTTTCCATCAGCTCTGCTGGAGTTGCCAAGAAAGGGGCTGGCTGAGCTTTCCTCCTGGTGCCCCTGGTAGCTGGCTGGGAATTGAACTACACTGGTGTGTTCTTCTCCTGTGTCTGAAGGCAGTAGCTGGCAGTGGTGTCTGGATGACAGCACTGTCCCGGAGCTGAGCCTGGCCCACGGTGTGGAAACCTTCACAGGCACTCCCTTGGATCAGCTGTGGGCACAGCTGACACCATGCTGGGATTCTGTACAGCTGCTATTTGACATTACAAATGAGACACTGCACTTGGTCGTATCCTGAAAGCTCACATCCAGCTTGTGAGAGAGGAAACCACTCCCTGACAAAAGGGCTCAGAGAGGATCATCTCTGTGTTGTCCCACACAACCAGCGGCTGTACCAGGCAGCAGCTGCTATGGTAGGAACCCAGCCCCAGGTCCAGCCTGCCAGGGACCAGCTGGGCACACACAAGCAGCACTCACCTCTTTGGAAGTGGCTACTAAAGCTCTTAATTTTATTAACCTGATAACATATATCAGAACCAAAGCCGGAACGAGGCCGCAGCACAGAGAACAGCATCTCTGCAGAGTGCCTTTCAAGCGTTCGTTTTCAACTTTTCACTCCCATTTTGCAGTGTGTGGGAAGGCTCTGCCAAGGCAGCAAACACATCTGGTTAGCTCTTGGCAACTGGCAGGGAGTGTAAATGATGCAGAGCCTGCTTACACAGCACCCCGGGGTACATGTGTGGAGTGGGAGCAAGGCTTTGCTCTTATCTGAAACTGCTCAGGAGTTGCAAGTCCGTCTGCCAGGAGTGATAGTAAAATACTGTGGTGTTTGGTTTTCTAAGCTTTACTGTGCACCTAAAAGAGGTTTTGATAAACTGACCACTGTATTTTATAAACAGTTAGAAGTCTTTCAATGTCTGCTCATTATGTGATGGCAAAATACATGGAGAAGACTGAACAACCCTGCCCAAGAAAATTCTGGTTTAGCTCTGCCTGACACTCAAGAAGAAAAGCCTCCACACTGACAGCAGAGTTTTGAAAAGGGAGGATTGGTTACTATCTATTGCAATGTTCTTGTATTTTGAGACAGGTGTCTATGATTATATTAGTATGTTTTTTTAAATGCTAGTTTTGGTAAAAAGAAATCTTTTAGAGTAAAGAGGCATGCTGACATACCACAACCACCACAGCAGGGTCTCAAGAATGAACAGCTCACCAAGCCCAACAGACCACACTTTGGTGGCACTAGGGGACATCTTGAATTGTTCAGCAGTTTTTGGCCTTCAAAATGTGACTTGTTTTTTTCATTATATGCTCTATAGTGCATCATGGGCAGTAACTGCCAAAGACTTTAACTTCAGTGTCTGACATGTTGTGTTTAGTGTCCTTTGCCTTCTCCACAATTACCACATTTCTTACACTGTCTTTTCAAGAAGACACTGCATTGAAAAAATAAGCTATCCTGGGGATTATGTAGAAAAAATATCCAGTTAACCAAATGATGATTATCTCTATAGGAAAATTATGCTTGTTTTAATGTCTGGCCATGTAATTTGCACAACAGGACAGTAACGAGTTCTTTGATATGTGCTAAGGGACTGTTTATTGCTTAGATGGGACAGAGGCTCTGGGGGAGCATCAGGCATATAATGAATGATAAACAATAATCTTGTTAAGGAAAAAAGCCTCACAGGCTTCTTTAAAAGGATTCAACCATTGTGTTCCTCCACACAAAAATAAAAATTATCCTGGAAAGAAAAGATTTTCTTGCCCAAGTATTATTTGCCACTGAAACTCTTACAAGTCATGTGAAACCTCTCAAGATCTTGCAGCTGCCCTGTTTTATCCAGATGCAATTATTGTAGCAACTTCCCTTTGTCATGATCTTGCTCACAGTGTTACTTGATCATCAGTTTCCAAACTGGTAGATTCTGCTTTGAACACAAACTTGAAGAGATGTGACAATCACACGAGGGCTTTCAGTCCAATTTCATGAATGACTTGGATTTTTGATCAGGGTGAATAAGGCTTTCCATATATTCTTTTAACCCCTCCTCTGGCAGGGTGAGGGAAAGTGGAGGGCTACAGAGGCATCTGTGCTTTTGTGGGCTTGGTGCTTGGCAATTACCCCAGGCACCACTCCTGGTTAACAGGAGGTTCAGATTTCCCTGTGCTTCTGCAGCTCAAATGCTTTCTACTCCCTCCCTGTACAGAAGTCTCTTTAGCATGCAGGAGCTGGTCGTTCCCAGTAGGAACAAAATAATATGCTGTTAGTAAAGCAAGGCCTGGCAATATCAGCCCTAAATATTAAACACGGCCTCCGTGCAATCTGTATGCTTTAAACAGATAAAGTGCAGCTAAGGAACAGGCTATTTGATACTGCTTCCCCGATTTCTATTTTTTCCCCCACCCATTTCTCATCCTTTCAGGAAGAAAATTTTGAGGGTTTATTTTTGTGCCTTCAAATTGCTTGCTGTTGCAGTACACTGCTCTTTCTCCAGAGATAAAACGCCCTTGCCTTTTACATAGAATAATTCTATTTTTGACTGTAATATATTAAGAATAGCATGAAAAATAACCACGCCTAAGCTCTAGGGATGTACAAAACTCCATGAGAAAGCAAGCAGTTGGGACCCCAAGGGTAGCTAGTCTGAAGATGCTGTGAAACTCTGAGATGACATTTCCCTGTAGCTTAATATGAGGCTGAAAGAAAAGGTGTGGGGGGAGAAGTATTTCTTCTAAACCAGGTCAAGCTGAATAAACTTCAAGGAACCCACCCTGTGCTGCAGCTGTGGCAGGTGTCCAGCTGCTGCTGAGCAAGTGGGCTGCCCAGCTGTGTGAGCTGAGCTCCCTGAGTCCAGGGGAGAGGATCCAGCACCACAGAGCTACAGCCGTCCCATGCTGTCCAGACACTCCCCTCCCTGGGACAAGGTGGGCCGTTTTGGGTGTGGGAAGCGCAACTGTAATTCACTCTTCTTGTTTGTCTTTTAAAAACAAGCAAAGCCCCCCAGCAATAGTACTGAGTCTTCTTTGCTTGGAGTGCAGGGACACGGTGAGAGTGCTGGGTGGGTTGGGGTAACACCCAACAGTGTGTGTGTGCAAACGAGGAGAGGCCAAGGGAAGAGGGGGGTGGAGGAGAAAGGCTGTTGAAGCTTGGTTTAAGTTAATGGCATCTGCGTATCCAGCAAATGAGGGATATATTTTCTTTTTATTAACACTCTGTGCTATTGTTTTCCTACCTTGGTATTTGGTTGCTTGACCACTTGGTTTTGAATTAAGAAGGTGATGGATGGAAGGGGAATAAAACAACGGCAGAGATCAGGTACAAATGGAAATGTGACAGAGGCACAGCTGTGACTATAATACAGCTGGAAGGGCAGGATCATGATGTGAGTACCACTAAAGATACCCTTTTGCTTCTATCAGACCCTCATGTTGCAGCAGGTTTGACATTCTTTGTTTCAAGTGAGGCATATCTTATGACTGACTTTTTTAAACGGATCAAACAACAACAACCAAAAAACCCCAACAAAACAAACAAACCCCTCAACCAAATAGAAAAATCCCACTAAAAAACCCAAACCGAATCTGTTGCTAGAAGAGGTTCTGCAGGTGTATAAGTCAATTACTAAAGAAATCTTTTTCTTACCCCTCCTCTTGAGTCATGTTTAGTTATATTGTCTATGTCACAGCACCATTACTTACAAGGTATGTGGGTGCTACTTGTCTCTTGTTATAAATACTGTGTATTTATAACAGTTTTCACTCCCTCCATGAAAGCAAAGGCCTAGATTTGTAAAGTTACCTAATGTATCACTAACTGCAGCCCAAAATTTTAGTTCCTATTCTGAGAATATGCAGGAGGTAAAAAAGGGCTACAACAGATCTGGAAGAGTTACTGCAGCTTGTGAAGTCTTTTTGGGGTAAAGAACATGCTCTTGATTAATTCACCACTCCCACTACCCATGTCCCTCCTCCTGTCTGAGGAGCATCCCTGCTCTCTCTGCCCCAGGGCTGTGCCCTGCTCTGTGCCCCACTGCAGGGTGCACAGAACATCAGCCCTTCTGACCCAGGGGTTAAACTTCACACCCACAGCAGGTTCTGGATGCAGGTCCGTGCTGTGCCCGCACTGCCAGGGCAGGGAGGATTCCATTACTAGATCTCACTGCCAACTGAAGCAGTTTTGTTTCACCTAGCCCCAGTCAGCTGATGCTCTGCTGCAGCTTTATGAGCCCAGCACAATACCAGATGGGAATGTTGCTTGTGCAAGTCCATAAAAGACCTAAGGGCATCCTTCCTTTCTGAGTAAGAGCTGCTGATAATATCAGTGTCCAAATGGTGCCTGCTCTGGTTTCTTTTAATTCATTTGAAGTATTTTTTTTCCCCCTACTAAAAGTTTAACAATTTCCTTAGAGACTTCCAACAGACAATCCCACTGTGGCCTTGCTGAAACAAACCCTGCTTGAAGTTTGATTATAACCAGGATGGATATTGTAGAATCCACTTACAGTGAGTTAATTCAATGATATAGTTACAAACAAACTAGTGGTGTTACAAGTTTAAAACAGAAAATTATTTTAATTTTAAATGTCATCCGCTTCTTCTGGCTGACAAGCAAATGAGTAAATTCCTTTTCCTTGCAGTTTAGGCAACAGACAACAGATTAAGAATGTTCTATACTGAAATAGCTGCTCACACATGAGCACTTGAGCTCTGCATACCTTTACAAGAGAAATCTAAATTCAATGTGTCAATACTTTTGTTCCAGGTTTGTTTTCAGGCTGAAAGTGCTAGAAAAGTATTTCTTAACAACAGCAAAGCTGAAACTGAAAAGACAAAAGTCATGAATATTTAGAAAGAAAAAAAGAGTCTACTGTTCAGTGTTGTTCCCCAAAGAGGACAACAAGACTAGAAGAGTCCTCATCTACTTATTGTTTTAAACAATGTTTTACTGTTTGCCTGGTTATTAAAAAAAAAAAAAAACCCACAAAAAACCACCAAAACAAACCAAAACACTCCAAACACATTTTTACAGTTGCAGAATATTGGGCTGTACAGAATCCTTGACTAACTTATTTTTTCTTTTTTTTTTTCCCCTTCCCCCTTTCCCTAGAGGAGGATTAGCTGCTGGGGAGATAGCCAACCCAGATTCTGAATGGAAAACTCCTGACCAAAGGAAAAATTAATGCTGGTCAATGCAGCTGGGATTCATCATGCTCTCCATCTCTTACAAGTTTTTTGCATCTGATTGGGGATTTACTGGTAGGAAGAAGGCACGTTGCCTCATGCCTCAGATGTGATCTATAACCCTGTTTAAGATGAAGCCTGATTTGGACTTTATTATATCCTTTGGGTGATCTGCTCTGCACTTCTTGTCTACAGTGTCAGGTCAAGCATCTGATCAAGATGCATGAAACAGTAAGAATGGAATATGTGATGACTTCCATCCCTGTGGAAGAAAAGACACAGACTAATACGTATCTATCTATCCCACATGATCCAGACCACCTGCTGTATTCTCCAGACTTGCTCTCTGTAATCCTCTCATAAAGGATGACAATTACAATACAAGCTAAAGATTATTTCCTGTGGAAAGATAGAAAACTTGGGAATGTAGATCTGCAGGTCAATTCTGCTCCTCCTTGGTTCAAAATCTTCATTAATAATATCTGCCAGAACTTGTGGTGTCTTTATGTCTTACAGTAATGAAAGAAAAATCCTGACTTTACACTGGAAAAAAAAAGAAAAAAAGGAAGAGAAACTGGACTACAAATGGTAGTTTCCTTGTTATGTGTTTAAATTAAATTACTAAGCATGGTATCAATACCCTCACAGTGAGGTAACTGACCCAAGCAGTGTAAATAATATCTGACAGCCAGAGCTCCTGTAGAGGATAAATACTAATGAAGATACTCTGGTTTTGCACTTTTAGCTTATTCACTGTGTGTATACATACTGCAAAACACATCGTGCCAGGAGGAATATCCTGATAACAGGGATGCTTTTGCTGTCATCAGGGAGTTGATAATAACAGTTTAACAGCAGCAGCTGTAACCACCCTCAGTGCAGAAGTTCACTCTGAGAGCAACTCTTTATTTCAGGAAAGCAGAAATGGAAAAGATGCTGGCAAAATACTGAAGTGGTCAAGACAGTTCTTAGAAGGTCTGTTTCATTATTCTGAGGCATGTGAGTAACAGCAATGTGTTGTGTGGGGTTTATTTATATGTATGTATGTATGTATCCTGATTACATAACATTGCAGCTATAAGGAGTCAGGATGGAATTTGCAGAGGAAAAAAAAGCAAAAATCACTGCCTTGATGTTACCTAAAGAAAACCCTGAGAGGACAAACCTCAACAACAAGCACAGATAAGCAAAATGCGCCATCCCTCATGGTTTCAATTCTGTGACATCTCTGAGTACATTTGTACTGAGTTAATTTGTGATGATACCAGACGTGTACTGAAAGTGTCCAGCTGAATATCCAGGGGCATGCAGAAATGTAACTTCTGCATACAACAACAAACATAACTTCTGAACACAACAGTCTCTAGCGAGAGATCCATAAGATCTGAGTCAAGTCCAGCCTGACACTAAGAGAAAGAAACGCAGCACAGCACACATGTTGTTATCACCTCACTGTTCCAGCTGCCAGCAAAGCTGCTGCCCTTGTATCTGGTTATGGTAACAGAAAAATAGACAATTCCACAGAGCTGATGAAAAACTGTGCTTAAGTACAAAAACTTACTCCACCAAAACAACCGCTACTTCTGAAGGGAATTTGGTCAGTGTTGCTGTTTCTTAATCTCCAGCATGAATTTTTAGTGCCTGTGATACATGCTGAAGAAGCTGAGTCACTGCCATGTTACTTGTCCTTCTGGAGCCATTCTAAGCATGGGCAGCTTCTTCAGGCTGATCTGGAAAGTACAAAGGTGAGTTTAGACCACTCTTATCCCTCCTGGATTTGACATGGAATTCAAAGAGTGAACACCCTGTGGAACTTTCTCACCTGAGGGGGAATACCACTTAGTTTCCTCTCACTACTTTGTAGGACTTGGTAAATCCTTCTTTCCTAGAGAATTAATCTTGCATTCCTTAGTCTCTCTAAGGCTCTGCTGGGTTCTTTCTGCCTGAAGAAGCATGACAGAATCCACTTCTTCCTCAGCTCTCATCACTCCTGTAGGAAAAAAAAATGGATTTTGCCCAATCTTATGTTTCCCATTCCACTTTTTGTACAACGAAGAAAAATGTAAATTCCTTTCTTGAAGGGAGACTTGAACAGTTGTGGCATGTCTGATGCCCACAGAGAGGACTTTCTCAGCCAGGGATGGGCCAGGTCTCTTGGACCCCGGTTCTGGTGACTGGTCCTATTCCCTTTAGCAGGTGGGTCTAACAACCCCTATCACATGCTTGTCTACAGAAATAAGACTCCTATGCTCATGCATTTTGTAGGGTTCAGTTTTTCCTGCAGCAAGGTCTATCTGTATCTCCTGTGCTCCTGCAGCTGCCACTGCATAACCCAGGGGCACCCACAGCTAATTACACAAGAAATGAGCAGAAAGCAATCACTGCTGCAGAGAGCCTTTGATCAAATGAGACATTTCTATGCTTTTAAATAGAGACTGGAGTCTTTAAAAGGAATGACTGTATGCATGTCATTCATTCTTGTTATTTCATACACCAAAATAATCTTGAGGTTCCTGTGGGTTTGCACCATACAGCCTAGACAGTGATGATCCAGTGTTTGTGCTCTGAAAATAGGTATTGCTCACAGGGGATGAACTGGTAGCAGGAACATTTAAATAAACTCTATCATCAAGTTAAGTGATACTCTAAAATAATTGTTTTACTTTTACCAACAGTCATTATTAATTTAATGAAGTTTCCCAGGATGATTTAAGGCAAAAGAGAGAACCTTTGCAGTCCTCCCCATAGAGACATCACACATTACATATTCAACAGGGAAGGTCTGGAAGAGAAGCCCTTTTGTTTATTCTTATTTCATTTTAACTAATGCTAATCTGAGCCGCTAGTGTCATGCTGTTAAGCCCTACACTTCAACATATTTGAAGCTTTCTTTGGCAAATAACTGAGCAGCAATTTAGCTCAGCAGGCCTCACCTTAGTGGAGCTGGTTTTGCTGCCAAACTCAAGAGCTGGCCTGCTTTTCTTTTTTCTTTATTTTTTTTTTATTTTTCTCACCCAAGCCTATTCAAATAGTTTCTTTTGCAGCAACCTGCTCTCTTTCTCTGGGCCTGGTGCAGTTGCTGAGGTCCCCTTGGCACAATGTTGGCTTTCCAGCTGCCTTTGCCTTTGCTCATGTGCGTTTCTTCAGCTTCTGGCAGCACTGGTCCCTCCCTAGTGACAGGTCTCTCAAGGTCTGTTCCAATGCTACCATCATCACTCCATCAGCCAGCTGTCTGTCCTTTCTTCAAGCCTGAAGCCAGGTGATGATTTACCCCTTGCTACTTTTCAGTATTTTCTCCCCAAACATTAAATACTCTCATGCTTACAGAGAAAACACCTGCAGAAGCTTTACCCTTTCAGCAGTCTTAACAACCATCCCTCCAATGCAAAATATGCTCGTGATAAAACTGCATTTTCCTGTGGCAAATGGACAGCCCAGTGAGCCCTGCCAGACTCACTTCCCACTGTGTGAACTCTCACGTAATGTTGCTTCAGTGGACATTTATTTGACTTTAATGTACACAGAAATTGCTTGTGGAAAGCTTTTATGGACAAAATAAAATTCCCTGTCTCTTTCCTAGTGAGATACAGCCTAGAAATCCAAGCAGCATGTTGTGGTTTGCAAGATTTCTGACAAATTGGACATTGGGGTAAAAATAAGACAGTCAGCTGTCATTGCCTGTGCTCTGGTCCCGTGTTTATGCTCAGGGCTGGCTGATCCAGCCCTGATTTTCTTCCTGGAACTCACACAGAGGATATATCCCAAGACAGTAACCAAGGAGAGATTTGTATCCTGTGACTTTTGGTGAAGTGAGGCTATTAATGCTACGAACACAAGTCATAAATGTGATGATATGCCACAACGTATTCAGGGCAGCACTGAATTTCTTAATCTAGGCAGTTGTAATAATGATACTGCTTTGTAAACTGGTCAAATGGAACCTGATAAATCTCATTAACATCGTGATGAGTAAGGTCCATAAAATTCCAGAGATGCTTGACAATTCTACAGCAATCTGCTTTATTCCAGAATAAAAACTAGAGCAACATGATAAAAGCAATGTAGTATTTTAAAAGCGTACATTTGGATGTCTTAATTTGGATATGCCTGTAATGGCTTCTTCTAGTGTCATTTAATTACTTTCTTATTTTACATTTACATATAAAAGCTCTTTATTTTACAATCAGTGAAGCCATCTACATTTGGAGGCAGCTCTCTCCTTTGTTTTCTTTCAAAGGAGAAATTTACAAAAATTGAGATAAATGGCCAAGATGTGGTAAGAAAAAGTTACCTGGAATTGTGCTCAGATGAGCTACAGAAAACAAACTGTTTAAAGAAAGTACTTGCATTTTCTTTACAAAGGTAAAGGAACTGCTACCTTGTGGAGGAACGTTTGCTGTGTGAGGATCTGCCTCTGAAATGCTTGTTGATCTTAAGGTTGCATATGAACAAGAAAATTCTACCTACAGAATTCTTTTGCTATATTCACAGCTTCTTAAAAGAAAGTCTTTACTGATATTAGTGATGATGGCCTAAACTGGCCATGTAAAATTATGATGTCACACATGATGACATGGAACTTATTTTTCCATGACGTACTTTGGTTTGACTCCAACCATTTCTCATCCAGGACTCACTTAATATCCAGCAGGTTCTCTTTCCTAATTCTTTCAGGGGGAACTTGCGATTTAAAGGGGACATATTCCAATCAAACGTAACTCTTTTGATTCTCCTCATTACGTTTCTGAGGATGTATTGTCTCTGTACAGGATATTTGGTGTTACCATCCTGATTTTCCACAGCTACCAGAACATAATCATGCATTGCACAGTGGCTCCTGTCTGAATTAATGTACTGAATTCAAAAATTATGTCTTTGTCATGCTCAGAGTCTCATCCTCCACACTGGGGACTGAATCAGTAAATGAAGAGAAGGACTATTTTCCTATTTCTTTTAGTTATGTTTATTTTTCACTATGACAACTTCTCAAACAGAGAACAAGTTGAAATCTTCTTGTGTCTGTTCTTGCCTCATCCCCTTTTTTTTTCCTTTTTTTTTTTTTTCTTTTTCACCACAAAATAACACAAATCACCTGGAATATGGGAATATAAATTACTTGTGTCAATGGCTAGATTTAGGAGTGACTTTTAATGGCATTATCTCTCCTGTATCTTCAGAAGTGAAGAGACAACAGGTTGCCAAAAAAGTAAATGAAAAGAGATAGGAATGGAGAAATGTGTGCAGTGGATGATTAAAAAACCCCAAAGTTTTGAAATATAATAGGCTAATTCTACCAAGCTCTCATGATTTCTAAGATCTCCGATCCTCTTAGTGCTATATTATTTCTTGATATCATTGCATTGGCTAGTGAATGTGTCAAATATGGGCAATTACAATCACACTCTTTTTTTCAAGTCCTGCTTATGTAATCTTTTCCCCTTTCTTTGTTATACAAGAAAAATGGACTTTCATCTTCAAAGGTTTATGTGGAACCTTTAAAAGATTCAGTGAGAAAACTTTCCTCTGATTCCTTGCAGAGTTTGCAACACAACATTGCAGCAGACTCATGAATGAGCTGTGGAGAGTAAAGCTGCTCTGCTTTCCCTAATTGAGATGTGCAGAAATAACCTGGACTATCGAGGTGGTAAGTGGAGCAAAGTAACACTTTTGAAGCACTAACTAACTGTGAGTGGTTGGCAACACCAGCAAAGCCACTTCCACGTAAAAATATAAAATCCTTATCCTTTGAACAGCTGCAATAATGAGCCTTTTCTCCTCGGTTAGTCCTGACTAACCCACTGAAGTGGGAAGAAAGTGAATGAAAAGCCGTTTCATTCTCCATTGCCAGAGAACAGCTCTCGGAACAGTGCTTTTCAGCTGTACCCTGATTAGAATGGCTGGAGGCTCAGGGGACTCCCCGTTGCCAGCCTTGGCACCTCGCTGATTTTCAGCACTATTTGTTACTTTTTTTAAACCCAAAGCAAGTTGAAACTAATGAAAACACGCTTCTTTAACAGCCAGGGATTTCACAGCCAAGCCCTGCTTAAACTTATTAATGTAAATAGCTTTGTCACTTTATAGGTTATGTTCTGAGTTAAATGAAGAGACGTTACTGGGAAATTGAATTAAAAAAAATATTGATTTCCCCATCTCTTCACATCTTTCCAAATATGTCCTCAATTTTTGCCCGTGCTAAGGTAACCCTGTTCATGCAATCTGATGTTTAATAGCCATATTGAATAATATCCCAAAGATGAGTCAGAGCGTGGCTGAAATTTGCACTGAAGTCATAGAAAAACATAACCCCTGAATCAAAATAGTTTGTGGTCTTTCCTATATCCTCTGTCCCAGGGTACAGAACCAGACTCTAAAACTGTTTGCTCTTCTTTAAAATAAGGAGAAACATCCTCTGATGCAAATCCTGGCCCGGTGTACACCTGCACTGACAAACCTGTGCAGTTCTACACCCAGTGAGGGAGCACTCTCCTCAACAGATTTAGTTTTAATAGGTTAACTGAACAACAATGACCACTGCACCTAATGAGACAAATACAGATACTATGGCTGTTATCTACTCATGCAATGGAGAACAGGGAAAAGCATAAGTTATGGGCTATCTCTGGCATTGATGGAAGCTGGAAATGTTGCTGTTGTTAAGCTATTTTGATGGAAAATATTGGCTGGTTGAAATATTGTTGGAAACACATGTATTTTTTTCTAAAATTCTATATGATTTCCTGTCAATCTCCCAGGCTGTGAGACAGCCCTTTGTTCTTGTGTCTGCCATTTGAATTAGCTTTGCTGCACAGATTTTGGCTGAAAAAGTGAATTGTTCCTCTTGTGCAACAGGGAATCCAACTCAGTGCTCCTCCTCAAATTAACTGAGCTGATTGTCTTGCAGACAAAAAACCCCAAACCCTTTGTTCTTGTAGACTCAGTGTCTTTTGGGAAAAACAAACAAACAAACAAATAAATAAAAAGGACACAGCAGAAAAATGTATGTATATATATACATACATATGTATACACACACACTTTTTTCTTAAAATTTCAGAGGAAATTTTTCATTCTTAATGACAACGCAGCAGCACTAGATTTTGTAGTGTCAACACTGCCTTTTAATCAGGTCTAATCTTGCATATGCTTATGTAGATTTCCCTAATGATATTGTAATTTCATCTCTGTGACACCATAGGGCTGACAGCATCAGTTATTTCAGCATTTGTTATTACTTAGTGTCCAAAGCCTTTGTCGTTTCATGGGATACCAAATGCATTTTTTGTGATACCCTACTTCTAAAATATGCAATGGAAAAATTCTTGTTGTCATAAAATGTTCTAAATGTATGAGGCATGACGAGAACAACCCTATTTCTCACATGTCCTGAAGGGTTAAATCACATACTTTGGGAGCGCTGTTGCTTATTAAAAAATTATTTATGACTTGAATTGTATCACTTCTAAATATATAAAGAGTTGGGATGGCTTCCAACAATTACTAAAGAAGCCAGCCAAGTGATGCTTTCCAATTAAATCAGGCTGAGTTGGTTTTTTTAACTTCTCAGTGTCCTGTGTTATGTCTCCTGTTTTTTCCAGATGGAAATAGATAATGTATTAACCCCACACAACAGAAGTCTCACACTTCTCCTCTTTGGTATCCTTTCATGTGATGGTGATCAGTAGGAGTCTCTCTGCAGGTACTCACTACATGAAAGGTTCCTTTCTTGTCCATTTAAGTGCTGTTCGTGCTGCTTAAGTTCTTGCTTTTATTTAGGACCAGTTCTTATACAGAGCTTCAAAGCTTATAACATCTGATGGCTTGTTTATATTTGTATTGTTTAATCTTTGAACACGGTGGTGTAAAAACACCTGCAGGAAAGAGTGCAGAGCTGAAAACATTGACTTCCATGGTAGTGCCTGTGTTGTTCAGGTTATGCAAAGAGACAGATGAAAGTCCATGGCCTAATTTATTAGCAGGGAAATAAAGACAGATTAACTAAAAAAAATAAAAAGAACAAAAAAGTCCAGTAAACCATAAGGCACTCCCTTCCCTACTTGCATGTGATGAAACTCAGATGTTTAGAGTGAGGTTATGCACCACTACTCGTGCTGTATAGCACTGGTACCAGCTCTTGATAGAGGAAACACTGCACAGCTCTCCACAGAGGTTTGAGTTTATTTCCTGGGTAAACCATATTAAAGAAAGTTACATATCCAGGCTGAGTCCAAGCCTGTAGACCTGGGGGATGTACCCAGACCAGAGCAGCCCATGAACTTTTTCCAAGATGTCGGTGCAAAAAGGTAAATATGAAAACCTAGTCAAGTCTCTAGAGGCTTAAATTTACTATATAAGCACTCTGAACTGAAGAAAGGTTAAGTAATCTGCAAAATTAAACAAAACATTGAAAACAGTGCAGTAGGCTATTGAGTGCTTATTCCTTGGCAGATGAGGCTTTCCATAGCTGGCTGCAGCCACCATTGCTGGAGTTCACTTTGTTCTATGCTGAAGAAATATGTCAGCTCCAAGTACATAGGGCCTGCCTTTATTGCTGGGGTTGGAAGTTTACACTCAAAGATCTAATCAGAATTATTTATTTTTTCCAGCACTTCAGAGTAGATACACAAGCTCATTTGTGTATCTGGCGTATTTATTTAGCTCAGTTACAGGTTCATCTGGTTACCAATGATCATACACCAGATTTAAATAAAGGCTTCTCCTCCATTAGTGCTGGAAAATGAAGCCAGCTTGTGTAACTTGGAAAAAATGGTTTGAAATGATGGAAATTATTCTTGTACGAGGAAGACAGAAATAGCCCAACACAAGTGTATTCCGCAGTTGCCAGTTGAAACAGCAGCCTATTCTGTGCTGCGCCTTTCACTGATTCATTTCTGGGGTTGTTCTCTAAAAAGAATCCACAGTTAGGCTGAACTGCTGCTTTCTGTCAAGTGGAAACCGAGTGGCTGTTTCGTAGCCTTTTTCCAAAAGCTCCTTTTGAAAGCTGAAACACTGGAGCACAGAGATCTGCCAGAGCCTGCCACTGGGAATGCAGGAATGCAACCCTTGCCTAGTGTCTGTAGGTCCTGCCAGCTCCTCCCTTTCTGCTGGGACAATTCAGATGTTGTAATAGTGGCTATTGCTACCCATGCCATCCATGGGAGTTCCAGCCAGAGGATTTGTGAAGCCAAATCCATTTGTCACACGTCCGCATCTCCACCAGCCTTTATGAGAACATCCCAGAAACAACGTTCAGCAGTCCTGGGGCTTGCAGGGAGAGCATGGCTTGACACACACCTGCCTTCCTACAGAGTGGGATTACCCTGCCATGCTGCTCTGTGTGACCCTATACCACGGGATTGGCACTTACAGACCTACCTACTGCTTTCCACAGAGGTTTCTTTAGGTTGGTTTCAGGACCTCAACTTTTCTGGGCACAGAACTACCACCTAAATTGGTGCTTCTAGGACACTGCACCCATCCCTGCGTGGGAGACCATACAATGGCAGTTCTTGCTGAGGCTGACAGAATTAAGGGGGAGGACAGTTTCTGACCATGTGTAGAGTATCCCTGCATTTCCTTTACACTGCAGGAGGGCAGCCAGAACCCTGGCTACTCCTGGTCAATGCAGTTCTTACTCTAAGGGTCCTGAAGAGAAAGCCAGGAGAGGCATTAGCCAAAGAGCTAATGGTGGTCTGGGAGGCATTAGCCAAAGAGCACTCATGAGACAGTGGATGAGTTTGTCATTATTATAGTTGAGCTACTCCAACTTGTGGCTGGTTTTATTCAGAGCCTAATCTCGTAAAAAATAATTTAAAGCCACTCTGCTAGGCCCAGGTAGGGCTGTCAGTCCCTCAAGTAACATTCCTTATAATCAAATGATGCATTAGATTTGGGAACTGACAACAAAACTCACCATTTCACTGAGTTACACCACACCTCACTACATTTTCACAACAACATTCAAAGATTAACGGCACACTAAAATACGTATTTATGTACTTTAAACACATAACCCTAAACATTATGAAATGTGCACTGTGCGTTTCAAAACTGCCTTCTCACAAGTCAGCAAGCTTCTATGAAACTCTTACCAACCACGATCAACCATGGACAACCCTTTATGGCTAGAATTGAAGATTCTCTTAATATTTTACTATCTGGGGGTAGTAGGATACACAAAGAATCCCTGAAAAACTCTTCTTAAGGCCCCTATAAGTGCTTAGCAGTATATAGACTTCAGGTCCTTAGTGAAGTGTATGTTAAGGACTTCTTTTTTATCCACATGAATTCCACTCAGAGCTGGGATAGACAGAGGAAAGAGTGGGAGAAGGGAAAGTCTCACCACTCTTTCACCCCCAGTTCTGCTCAGTTCATTCATTTCACCATGTGCCTGTGTCTGTACAGTGTATCTTCCTCTCCCATCCATCCCTGATCATACACTTTAACCTCTTTATGCCCCAGGGACAATTGTTCGTGTCACTTCAGAAATAGCACTGAGTGCTCCAAAAATTACCATGGCTTCTCTTTTGGGACACAGACAATGTTTATTTATAATACATCTTAAAAGGCCTCTGACATCCCAGTCAGTAGTAAAATGAAATAAACATTGATTTCTTACAAGATGTATGAATCTTTATACCATTAGGGAGAGGAAGGAAAATAGAGGCTTTAGAGACTATCAGAGCAATAACTTCTGAATCTTAGTCTGGAAATAGCAACACAAGCACAAAAATACATGTATATTTAACAAAAAAGGATCTAAACCATATTTTCTACATTTTTATAATCTGATAGCTCTTAAGGCATCTTGAACACAAGTATCTTTTTGTTTGCAGAGTATATCTTGCTTAATAAACCATCCACACAAAGCATTTTGGTTCCTATAAATAACCACTAAAATGAAAGCTGTCAAACAGAGCATAGATGTAGATGGTTATTATTGTTAACACTTCGCACCTACATAGTCTATGAGAGTCTCACTCAGTGAGAGGTCTGTTGCATTTGTGCTATACATCTTCCTATAAGATCCATATTTGGAAAAGAAACAGGAAAAGACACTGAAGCAAATGATTCTTTTGCTCTCCAAGCAGAACTTAGGAAAATGGTATATTATATAAATTCGTACAGAGGAAAAAACTGCTTTCACAGTGATCAGTTTCTGAGGTATTTAAAATTCTCTTACTTGACTCAGTTAAAAAGCAGTATTACTGATACCTCAAATTTGCTAGGAAGAGAATGACAGATCTGTCCTGAGCTTCTAACAGCAGACACTTCTTCATTGTTCTTTCCTAATGAAATACCAAATTTTCACTCATGTTTGGAAATCAAATGACAAAATCCTTTGACTACAGCTATGTACAACAAAGGCACTAATTAGAAATTTTCCTGGCAAATGACACAGCCAAGACTTATTTCTGTTCAAGACCATAATATTTACACCTATTAGGGTAAATAAGAAATGCAGAAGACAAGGATAATCAGCTATCTTTGGGCAACCTAAACATTTTTACTCCCAAATAATTTGTACCTTGTTCTTTTTTTTTCTGATTTACATATAAAAAGTATATCTTCAAATTTTCTAAAAAATCCCAGTAGCATCTTCTACTGCCTACCTTCTTCTAGGCTGCAAACCTCGTCCTCCTGTACATTATCCATGTCAGAAAACAAATCCCTTTTGTTTGAATTCATCCAATCACATCACCTTCGTTTTTGTACCCATCAGATTTCACACTCAAGCTGAGAATTTTCATTAAGGTCTGCAAAAGGATGGATCTTGGGACAGAGCTAATCATGACTCCTTTATTCCACCCAAGTAGCACAAAACATTCTGGGAAATGTAAACTTTCCAAAGCTTTTTGCCGTTTGAACATTTTGATTTAGAACGAATCATCCGCTCGTCAGTTGTGTTGGTTTGTGCTTTTAAACATAAACTGTATCTCTTTCTTCTCCTGGTAGGAATCCCATTTCACACGTAGGCTAATTAACTACAATTTAGACTGAAGTAGGAATGATTGCTCTGCTGTAATGCTGCTGTTTCTTAGCAACCGTGAAAGATATGGCAAAGGATGTGGAACAGAGACCCAAATAACATCATTTCCAGACTGAGAACTTCCACCTAGACTAACCTACCAGTGGGACAGTAAATTAATTTTAAATTTCCATTTGCCTACTCCAGTGCTGTGTCTGTTGCAGGCTCTAACAGTGTGATTTTTTTACAGTGCAAGATGGCACTTAAGCATTTAACTTCCCCAGAGCTGATGATACCTATCTACTCCAAAAAAACTTGTAAAATTTCATTAGAAAAATATTTTCCTGCATCCTTCCCACATAATGACTTATGTCTAGCACTAATGCCTCACTTGATGGGAGTTTTACCAAAATAAAACTTCAAGATTAAGCCTTGCTTCAGTGTTACATAATAAACAAAAATTTATTTTATTAATAGCAAATTGGTAGTTACGTTTTTCTACATAATGCTCATAAGGTATTTTGAGCATTTATACTGCCTTTTTCTGATTTGAAGATACTTACTTCATCTATTAACCAATTTTACACTGCAAGTCAAACAATGCTGTCACTGCTTTTCAAAAATATTGACAATTAAAAAAACAGTCTGACAGTTGAAAGTCCAAAAAAAAAAAATAGAATTCCTTTAATACTTGCAAGATCTTTTTATGACTTGCTCTGTAGTTCTGCTCAGCAATTGCTACTTGCATATGATGTCAATAGTGCAGATTTAATTTTTATTCTGGAAGAAATGGCAGATTGGTCTCTGTGATCCTATTTATATTCTGCATTTTGAGCACAGGAATGACTGAAGTGGAAAACCAAAAAAGTTTAGAGTTACCAAAGTGGGGATAAAAATTAATGGCTGAAAATAAGATGAACCGTGTAGTCACATTTTGGTCTGCGCATTTGAGACAGACAGAACGTGCAGTCGTGGGAGGCACACAGGGTAACACTGCTCCTTCTCCCAGCCCCTGGGAGCTGGGAAAGCCCCAGCTGGAAGGGATGGAGGTCTGCCTAAGTACTGGTAGTCTCATGGGTAACCTGAAGGTCACAACCCCAAGCAGGACGCAGAACTCCTATGTCTGCACCTCCACTGTACAAGACAGTGCTGCAGCCTGTCGTGGCAAATGCTTCCAGCACAGAAGGAAGAACAGTTGAGGCAGGAGGCAATGTGGTCATCTGCCAGCCTTTCTGCAGTGAGACCTTCCTAGCAGAGTGCTCTGGCCAAAGCACCTTGCTGCTGCCTCACCTGTAGCACCAAGTGCTGCTCACCAGTGGAGATGGGGCTGCACTGACCAGCCTTGAAAGGAAAGAGAGGCAGAGCAGGGTGGGCTATCCATGGTGGGCAGGGTGGAGGAGAAGGTGGCTGCACAAGGCTGGAACAGGTGACACACAACTTCCAAGGTGAGTGTGCAGCTCCTTGGTACTGCTGGGATGCTTTTTTCCCTGGGAGAGCTTGGGGCTGTTTGTTGCTGGAGGCTGTGAGGAATTGTTTTGCTGGTATCATAATGTACTCTGTTCTTGTCTGGGATTTTGCTGCTGTGAGACATTCTGCCTGCAGGCCCCATGTACTCCTGCAGGCTGCACAAAGCAGTCCCCAAGTGGGACCAAGGCTCCTTCCAGCCTAGCAAACGATCTCTGTGGGGGACAGGAGCTTTCTCACAGCACTGCTGGGTCTGCATAGGGTAGAGGCTTTGTGGTCCTTTTTGTTGCTCTGGCAGCAGGCACAAGTGGAACCTGGATTTGTCTGGATGGTTATTACAGTTTTGTGTTATTATCTCATGGAACAGAGAATGGATCTAGCTACTTGTATAGGTTGTTGATTTTTTTGCTGAAAGAAGCTAAATGTAAAAATCTGACACTATAATTATTTAATCATAAACTTACAGGGGTGTCTGGCAGGGCATTTGGCAAAGTCCTGCACAAACCAAGGAGTCAACTCTGCTGGCACTATGTGTGGGAACACATCCACCAGCCTGTTTAACTATGGATTTAAAGGACATCTCTTTACTCTGTGACTTTGGAAGTAAGGTTAGTTTGGCAGCGTTTGGATTTTTGGTTGTTTAGGTTGTGTCATTTTCTGGGGGTTTTTGCTTGTTTGCTTTTGTGTTTTGTTTTGGGTTTCTTTTTCCTTTCGGTTTGTTTGTTGGTTTATTTTAAAGCAGAGACATGCTTTAGTAGTCTGAAAGAAAGAGAGGAAACTGTTGGGTTAACTACTGTAAGCACATGCTCCACACTCAGGAGGTGTTCACAGAAATGGTATTTTCTTGCAGTGCAAGTTCACATGATCCTTGGGAATATCATTGCACTATATTTTAGCTGCTTTTGTTGAGGTATTTTAGTTTCACTAAAGAGAGAAATGAATGTGTAACTCCTTTAATATTCAAATGAATATCATCAAGGCTTGATTAGTTTATTTCTGGCAGCAGCACAGCTAAACATTATGCCACTTGCTTTGTCTGGTAGTCTTGTTCATGCATTGTACTTCAGTAATTTTGTTCTGATGTGCTTTCCTCGCACACCCCAGAGTGACTTTGTAGCACACTCCTTGACAGGAAAAATTACTTTTCCCTTGTCTCCTCTGTAGACAATAAAACTTTAGGAAACTTCCCCCCTGCCCCTCCAACCCCCCTCTTCAGTTGGCTTAGATTTTTCCAGGGGAAAGTTATAGCACTATGAAAAAAGGAGTAAAGCCAACTATAATTCATAGGTTCTCACATTCTTTTTTTTATTAATTTTTTTTTTTTCTGGTTAAAAATCAGATTCCTAAGACAGATGGTTTGTTTAGTCTATCCTATGTCACTTCAGGAACAGTTCTACTTTAGTAAGACTTTTATATCTCTGCTATATATGGCTTTGTTATACCAAGATTCAAATCAAAAGTCCAGATGTCTAATGTATAAAATTACATTGTCTGGTTTGACAGAAAGTGAATCTGGTTCTCAGCAACTAGACTTGGTATTAATTCATCTCCTGGCCTCACTGCACTGTTGAGCTGTAAAACAACATATAATGAGTCTGTAGGCTGGGAGTAGAGGGTGTACTTTTAATTGAAATCCACATTCCTTTTTTCCAAGTGTAATTTACACCCACGAAGTGCTTCCAGTGGGTATTAGGCAAGTTGTGTCTACAGCCATCTCCGGGAGATAACTGTATTTTAGTATAATTTCAGAGGAGGAAGTTTGCCATTAGGTGACAATAATGGCTACTGGCTATATAATGTGGAAATACAAATGTTATTGACAGACCTCCAAGTATAATTTGCTGATGATTTGGACTGGCTTCTTTTCTGCTTTAAAGCCAGCTGGCACAGAAGGCGACTGCACCTGGAGGAACATTAGCTCCTGGAGAGGTGAGGGCAGTGCACAGACTGCAGAGCAGAGACTGCCCGAGCAATTAAGGATCAGTAACACCTGAGGTGATGCTGGGAGGAATCAGTCTGAATTGAATCCAGGAGAATGGATTGTGAAAGTGATCTGTCAGCATGAGGTACACACAAGTGCTGCACCCTGATCGCGTGGTTTAACACGATCCGTGGTTTTTGTCTTGCTGCAGAGGGGAGGGATAAGAATATTTAAGTGGTTTTCTTGAATTTTTTCAGCTGTGTCTTTCTGAGCCTCTGCAACTGAACTGTCTGCATTTACACCTTGGAAAGCAATGCTTGTGATAAAAATCACCTGCAACTTGGTGATTAGATAACTGATGAATGAACAAGGCTTAGAAGCCCTAAAGCTGCAGCTGGCAAGGGGTGTCTGGCCAATGTTAGGATTAGGGGTGGGGTACTTACACGAGTATTAACTGAAGTAATTACACTCTCCAGAAAGATTGAAGGCTCTATCTAAAAGACTATCAGCATTACAATGAGACGGACTTGAGGACAGAGTTTTGGCAAAGATTATTCTGTCTGTTCACATGGAAAGTGAAGTCAGGTTTGGTGTAAAAAGTTGGGGTTTTTTTACATCACTGAGTTAAGCTTTAAATTGCTGTGTATTGTTTCAGTGTCATAGAAACCTGGAGTTGAAGGAACAAACTTTATATCAATCATCTAATCTATTCCTTTCTCTGAGAGAAGACTAGCAGGCTAGAAGAGATGCTTGTCTGATCTATTTCTAAAGACCAACATTCTTTTGTAGTTTAATGCAGTGCTTGCAACTCTGACAGAAGGATTTTCCTAATGTCAGGCTAAATCTCCTCGGCTGCAAATATGCTGAGCACTTCTTGTTCTGTCTCCAGCAGACATCGACCCCTGTGTGCAGTAACAGACCTGAGCATTCTCCCAGGATGTGTGTGCGTGTAAAACATTGTTCTGCTGTGATCTACTTTGTAGATTAAATATATACTGATCTTGAGAAGTGAGAGAATGAAAACAACATCCACTACAGCTGTTGACTAGTAAATATTCAACCCGTGTTTCTACAGACAAGATGACTGTCAGAGCTCTGTTAATCAAAAATTATGCCTTGGATGGACCTGATTTTGGAGTTTGTTATATTTCAGGCCACGTTTCATCTGGCTTTTTAGAATTTGAGGGTCAGTGACAGGTTACCAGTCCTTGTCACCTCTGAACAGGATTTATTATTTGTTCCACTGAGATGAAGCAACATAGGGCAGATGGTTTTAAAGCACAAATTCACACCCTAGAAAGCCAGCTTCCTGCAGAGAAGTCTCAACAGACAGGATTGGAAAGTGTCCATATTTCTTGGCCTGCACACAAGTTACCTTGGCAGCAAGCAACCTCATGAAAAGATAAAGTTGTAGGTGGGTTATATATGTAAAGTCCACACAAACTGTTTTGTGTGCAAGAACTGAAACTTGGGTTATAAGGCAAAGTGACTGTGCTGTGAGGAATACTTTTCACTCTGTGAATTACAGTAGGTGTCTTAGGGATGCTGTCTTTCACCATGGTGTGTGTATGATGGTCATAGGAAAAAAATCTGAGTCCTATCACTTGATCAGGATCTCTTTTTGTCTTGATCCCACCCCTGTATTTTGAGAGATTGGAAAGTACGCCAGCAGTCATAAGCAGGTTAATTCTGCCAAACTTTTTTTCTGGTAAATTCTCCTTGGGTGAAAGGCTTTCCTCATTTCAGTAAGGATATATTGAAGGGAAAAGAAAATAAAGCTACACATGATAATTTCAAATTGTGGGGTCTATTTTTATTCCAAACGTATTTTTGCTGCCAGAAAGCTAAACAGTTGGAATCAGAAGCAAATGGAAAATGGAGGAGCAAACATAAGTGTGTTCTCTATAGCTGAATTGCTAAAAATATGAATTTTTTACTTTTGTTTGCAACACTCCTTTGTTGCCTTATGATATGCAGTAGCATTGCTTATTGAAAAAAATACAATTGCAGTCTGGTTTAATATGGCAAAAAGTCGAGTGTGGTTAAGATAAATTAGTTCTCAAACAGTAGTCTTTTTCACAAAATACAGACTTCTGAAAGACCTTACTGAATGCATTTATATATCTTTCATATTTAAAAGGATGTATTAACTGCAGAGGTGCATTTTTTTTTCCCCCTGGGTATGGAAGCCCTCTCATAATATACCTATAAAAATATCTTCAGTGACCATGCTCTGCATTGGTATTAGTATTTACCTGCTTTTAATAAAACATCTTGGGGTTATTACTGCACAAATGTAAAAGACACTTCTGACCTAAAAATAGAAAAGGTAAACAGACAAAGAATACCAGGAATGGGAGGAGAAATAGATGCAACTGAAAATCTCGCTTAAGGCTGTGATTAAGACCCTGCTGTCAGCCCAGTACTTCATCCACCAGATTTTGAAAGGTCATCATATGGGAGGCTGCACAAAGAAATTAGCCTGATATCTTTGTCCTTAAGTTTCCACTCCTGTTTGCTTTGAAATTCAGGAAGGTGTTACTTAATGGAAATGTAAAGTGACAAAGTTTAGTCTAAAAGATATACAAATGACAGATACCTTTTAGAATGTACTAAAGTGGTGAAAAATCTGTCCACATGGAAGTCCAGGCTTGATATGAATACAACATTACTAGTGTACACACCTATCAGGGTGTTACAGGAAGAAAGGAATCTTGCCATGTTGATTTTATTTGTTTGTGGGGTTTTGTTGTTTTTTTTAATGATGGAAAAACTTATTTGGATGTTTTCTTTTCATCTTTTTCCAAACGAGCGTGTGAAAACACGGCGAAGCTTCTTAAATACTGCCCTTCTGTGTTACTTTGCACATGTCTGTCTCTGAGTGCTCTGTCAGAACAGCTCTGAATTACATAAACCACAATCAACATTCCATCTGCTGAAATCTAACATATCTGGGCATATCCTAGTCTCCTCCCTAAGCCCTCTAACTGTAGCCATCTAACATTTCCTCTGTGATGTCTGTTCTACCTGAGTGACTGTGCTACTGCAGAATCAGTCACCCTGCTTTCCCTGGCTCACCTAGTGCTGTCCTGAGATTAATTTTTATTTGCCATTTCTCTGTAAATTGGTTAGTTTAGACAACCTAGCTTCTGTTTCCCCCTTATCATCGTGAAGGCTGTGTCTGTGTATGAGCCCAAGTGAAAGTAACTCTGAATACCAATTTTGTGTGTTTTTGTACCCCAAAAACCAACACAAAAAAATACCCAATGAACCAGGAAAAAAAACCCCAAAACTAAATAAAACTTACTCCAACTCCTAGCACAATCCAGACCTGCTACTCTCAAGGTTTAAGAAAAAACTGACAAAAGTCAAGATGCAGGTTTTTTCCCCCCTTAGCAGCAGAAGCTTTGTGGGCACATCTCTGTAGGGAGGCAGCTTCCCAGCCATGGTGCTCCCACGGGCAGCTATGGGGGGCAGAGATTGATTTATCCCCAATAAGTCTGCATTTCTGATGGCACAAGAATGCCCTGTAGCATTCTTTCCTTCCCCAGAGTTGCTATTCCACACTGTACCTCTCAAGAGTTGCAGTCTCTACACCTTCTATGACTTACTGAGGTCATGACATTTGTTAAAAATACTTAAAACTCAGCTTTAAAGTGTTAGCTACTGATGTGTGTGCACCTCTCACTCAAGATAACAGGGAGTGACCATTACTAGAGTGAAAAACATGAGCAAACAGGATAATGACTTTCATTCTGCATAACACTGCTCTCTTTACCTGTGGTTTCTGATGTTCTGTGTGTTCTCATGAAGGAAACTTTTTTATTGTTTGTGTTTCTGCCTCCCTAGGGATGATGTCAAAAAACCTACTGAAGTCTGTGACTTGAAAGTCTTCAGCTTTTCTTCTATATATAGTATTTCCTTACTTAGGGAGAATTATTTTTGTCCACTTTACATATGTATAAAAAACCTTAGTCATATTCAATCACATGATGTTTGTATAAAAAATGTTTTCAACTCAAAAAATGCTAGACCAAGGCAAGCTGAATTCTAGTAGATAGCCGTAAAACTTCTTCAGCAACAAAATTACTGTGAGGTTTATGATGTCATATGTATTTTTATCACTTTTTCATGGTAAAGAAACCACATTGCTTTAAAAGCAAGCTAAGTACCTATTTAAAGATTTGTTTTCAATCTCTTCCATAACATAGGATCTGTAGTGCAGACAGTTTGCATTTTAGTCCTTGATGAAGTGACTGAGCATAGGCATCTACTGTCCCTAAATTATAATCCCTATTAAGAAGTGTAACTACTGCTTTAATGCCAGTAAAAGAGAGGAAAGAAGTGAAGTAGAAGTGAAGTAAAATTGTTTAACACAATGGCACGTGTGCTATCTGAATGCCACCAAATGTGGCTGTGAGGAAAAAGGAACTCTACAAATACAGAAAAGCTTCTCAGTAACAACTCAATGTAATGAAACCACTTCTTGCAGTCTGTGGTTGCTTGCATGGGTTGGTTATTTGCTATGTCTAGTCATGCTTTATTTCAGTGCTCAGCCAGAGGTATTTCACGTGCACATTTCTGCTTGTCATTGACTGCAGTAGCTTCAAGGAAATTAAATTCTGTTATATGAAAATATGGAAAACATTGAATAATCTCTCCCCCCACCATCCCCCTAAATTCTCTTCCTACATGTCACTCGTCTCTTTCTCAATACTACTCAGCTGCTGCTAAGGCAGTATTTTGCTTGAGAAGTTCCGAAAGGTAAATACAGAGAGCTCTAAACAGTGCAAGAGCAACTGTTACTCATCTTCTGTACGTGGATGCCCTTGGGAAATGGAAAGCTGCACAGATATTCTGACTGCAGGATCACGTAATGTGAGCGTGTGTCCTGCTGCACCACACCATGCAAACGGGGCAGGGCTGCACCAGGGCAGAGCTGTGCTCCCCTGTCTGCTGGGCAGACTGTGCCCCCCTCCTGTGTTCTGGATGATCACACAGATGATGTTGCTGACTGAGGACAGGTGAGATGGGTCTGACAGAGTTAGGGATTGAGAGAGAACCACCGTGGTGGAAAATGGGGACTCTGTTTCTAGCCACTCCGGCGATGGAAGAGGAACCTTGAGTGTCAGGCTGGCTGCTGGCCATCCACAGGGCGGGCTCAGCTCCAATTTGAGTTTGATTCAGCTCAGTAACAGAGCAGAAAGCTGGATGCAGGTGCTGTGTTGGTGTTCTGATGATCCTGCCCATTCTTGGCAATTCCTGTGCTTCAGCCCTTTTTCTAAAGCCTCCCTGGGTGTATTTCTGTGCTCTCATCCTCGCCTCATTGGCGCAAGAACATTGACAGAGGCATTTTCGTCTCAAGTGAAGTAGGGTTCACTTTCTAGAAGCATCTCTTGCCTTCACTGCCTTGTCACAGCTGTTTAAAGCTTCTGATTACTTTCTAGAGGAAACTTCTGTGCACTCTGTTCTAATTTCTTTTTTTTTAATGAAAAGATATTGCTGCTTTTAAGAAATACCTATTTGTACACTCAGGTGGGGGAGACCTGCATGCCATGGTTCATCACAGTACTCTGCAGAGCAGCTAAGCTCTGTCTTCCTTTACGCCTTGTAATTAAGCTGTGTCACTAGAAAACAGTGTCCTCCTCTGACCTCGTTTGGTCAGTGACAGTCACAGGCAGCTGTGTCTGGTGAGAAATGCAGTTCTCCCCTGGATCTGCTATTCAAGCCCAATGATTTGATCTTATAGGGGTGAAGATATACTGTTTTTTTCAAGTAGTTGTTTGTTCAGGAACGTGCTCTGGAAATAAGAGGGAAGCTCTTCTTATCTGTGGAGATGCTATTGTGTTCTCACTTTCTGCCGAGTATTGCATCTACCTGTTTCAGTAATTCAAAATCAAATTAACTTTCCTGTTCTCAGCATGCTGTACTAATCAAGATGACACCGATCCCACTTGCAAGCCCGCTGTCTGTATTGTTTGCCAGAGGAAGCAGGATAGTTCCTCTGGCAAAGGCAAAGCTGTTTCTAGTACCTTTAATTAGAAAGACAATATCTTACTCCCATCAGTCTTCCCTTTTTTGAAATATAACCTGACAGCATTTGCTCAGTTCCATAGTGGCAGAAATCATAAACCCAAGAGTACTTGAGCAGAAATGAGTTAAGGAAGAAGAATCAGATCAATACTGGAAGAGTTGAGGCTTGGAGAAGAACAGCATCTTGGCTGAGGCACAGGGAAATGAGAGATCCGTTATATGTTAGAAAGATGTGGGTATCTGGAGAAATAACACAAATTGTTGGTATAAAAGGTGAGGGTGGGTGGAAAGAGAAAGAATTAAAAAATATTCTAGAGGTTAGAAGATGGAGAATATAGCCAAAATCTTGGTATCTGCCTTCCTGCAAGGGATGTAGCCTCGTCGGCAGTGTGGGGCAGTGAATGGGAGGGTGCAATGAGACTTCAGGCCCTTCCCTGCCTTCTGAATGCCACAGCACACTTCATGTGCCAGAGCTCTTCTCAAAGCACGAGGCATTTCCACATGTCCTCTCAGGGTGCAGAGACACTCACTGCTCTTGATGTAGTGAAAACATCCACTTTTACAGGCACAAGCTGTTGCACATGGCAACATAACCTTGAAAGCAGTTATTTTCTGGCTTTTCATAACTGGGCTTTTAAACAACTAGCACTGAGTAAAATCAAAAAGTTAAAGAGAAAGTTGTGCTGAAACGAATGATGGCAATTAGTTAAAAGGAACCCCATCTCACAGTTTGGAAATTGGCCTCAAAACTACAGGAGCTATCCTGGTCTGCAGGATAAACAGATGCCAGCTGATTAACCACTAAGTATTGGGAGTGCTCTAAGCCCTCAGGCATCTGATTTAATCCATACTATAAAGTTAAATCATGGAACTATGGAGAACACTGGTATTCATCTGTCCTTGAGACAATTTGTTCTTGGCTTTCCATCAATTCTGTATGATTTCTGTAAGGGGAAGTGCGTCGTGGAGAAATGCCAGTGGTGACTGTTTTGGATGAATATACAGTCTGGGGTGGTTTTTTTGTTTGTTTTCTTCTCTTGTTGTTGCTTTTGTGTTTGGTTGAGAGTTTGGGGTTTTTTTGGCAGGGTAGGAAGTGGTGGACAGGAGTGCAGGCAAGAGTAAACTCTCAGCTATATCTGCCCTGAGGATGCAAAGCGTTATGTCATTCCTTCTTATGCAGGATAATCTGATACTGACCTTTAAGAACCAGTATGGAAAGACTCTTAAAAACAAATACAGGTAAGAGACAAGCCAGAGAAACCTCAGCTGAGGTCAGCCTAGGTTTATACAATAGAAGCTACCTTCTGATACAGATGAGGTTTAATCACTGAACAGAAACTTCCTGGTAAATATACCCTGGTGTATTTAAAGGATGCCAGTTAGGCCAAACTGTAAGAAGGGGCATAGTGGCACTCTGAACGTTTGTGGAAGTGGTCTTTACATATACTTAGCCTTGAACTTTTTTATCCCATTCATAAACCTGCAATTTAAGTCAATGTTTTTCCTCACTACTTCTTTATAATTTTCTAAGAAATCCAGTAGTTGAGCATCATAATGACTATGCTGATTACTTTTGTATCTACTATTAAACATTTCTCCTAACAGTAGAGATGATTAATGAAATAATGTATAAAAACAGTGAGGCACCAACTATAACTTGCTTTGAAGTGAACATGAAGGTCGCTCTTTAGCCTACTTTAGCCTACTTCCATCTCACTTCTGGGAGTTAGAGGGAAATGATGCACAAATATACAAAGTTAAAATTAACTTCAAGGAGACAAAAACTACAGATGGTCACCTGGCATAACACTATATGGCACAGAGCTTTTGTTGGAAAAATAATCTGAAAGATGATTATCTTAATTTTAAAAAAAAAATTAAAACATCCCCTGCTTTGAAAAGTGTAAGAAACTTAAATTTGTTTGATCTGCATCTATCAGTGATTTGACTGTGTGAACTATGTGCTCTAAAAGTAAATGGAAAACTATTTGGAAAGGAAACACTAACACAATAATAGTGTTAATACATTTCTCCAAATAGTAGGAGAGAAAATTTAGTTTTTCCTGCAACGTGAGCTACTTGGATAAACAAAGTTAGTGCCAAAAATTTAGATGCTCATTGTGGGTAATGAGGTGTTCTGCTAATTTTTACTACTAGTGTTTCAGAAGATTACTTTTCATAGCAAACTAGCACTAGTAAGAAGATCAAAGAGAATGTCTTCACATGGTTTGTTTCATATCATAGCTGGCATAATCTTCCTGCTCTATTTTGTTGTTATATCAACAGATGTTAGCCAAAATCTACATTTGTACAGAGGGTCAGTCTGTTCCTCTGTAGGAAGGCTGAACAGAACCAACTGATAAAACTTGACATAAACCGGCATCTGTACCAAGGAGGGATTAGTGACCAGTGGAAAGGGCAGCAAAGTGACTCGTGCTTGTTCTCAGCCTTTTTCATTAAACATGTCTACCTTAAAGAGCAGAAAAATCACTGGCTACCTCCAGTGTCTGAGCTCAGCTTGGCTTCTGAAGATAACTGAGGTTTGGGCAGTCATAGTTACTGCAACAAGTTAGTCTCAGCTTCCCATGAGTCTCCTTGAGCTACACTTGTCAGCCTATAAACTGACCTCCCATAATCTATTTGGCAGAGAGTTTTCTGAAGACAAACAATAAATAACACACTCTTAATTGGGCAAAGCTCCAAACCTGTGCCTGGGCCCGAGACAGCTGTCCTGAGTGGGGTCCCCAAGCAGTCAACAGTCTGGACAACCTTGAGCAGAGCACCAGAAGCCACAGTAATAGTGAAGAATCTCTGCACCCTGGTCGGACACAGGGTCTGTAAATAAACTGGCACAGAACCTGT
This sequence comes from Lophotriccus pileatus, assembly GCA_035583135.1. Lineage (NCBI taxonomy): Eukaryota > Metazoa > Chordata > Aves > Passeriformes > Tyrannidae > Lophotriccus > Lophotriccus pileatus. The sequence continues at coordinate 12,034,583 of JAWWES010000018.1, read as the reverse complement.
TGTCCATGCATCCTGCTACCATCTGGATACAGCCTGCATTCTTTCCCACACTCCAAATGTTGTTTAATTCATACTGGCCACTTTCTCATGCCAGGACATTTTGTGGGAGGCTATCTGGCATGGGCTGAAACAGTGCCAGGAAGTAAGTATATTAATAGATAAACAGTTTAGAGGATTGTGTACCACTGCTTGGGCTCACAGCCAGGTCCTGCTTAGTTTACCAGATAAGACAGTGAGGTATCCTAGAAAGTTACAGGATTCTCCTACTTTCTTGGGACCTGGGAGGGCCTTTCACCCTAAGGCTGATGTAGTGGGTTGAATGCAAATAACCAAAGGCTTCTCAAACAGGCCAGGTCTCCAGGAAAACTTTCTCATCTCTCTGGTATACCGTTGTTCTTCTTACTGGAGATTTATAGCTTTGTTCTTCTATTACAAGCAAAACAAGGTGACTTACCCTTCCTACCACGACTCTTTAGTCCTTGCTGTAGATGAGATGAAAGGCTAAAAGATTTACTTCTTCAAAGGAGAACTGTGAGGTTTTTGAGGAGATGCACTCATTGCCTCGTACAGGTCATTCAACCGCTGCCAAAATATCACATTACACAGAACTTGCTCTCATCTCAGGCCTTTGGCAAGGCAGACAGGAGTGGTCAGTAATTGCTGTGTGGCAGGATATTGCTTCATATTCCTATTTATGAACTTCATCTGCCATCACAAATTCCCACATCAAGCCTTGTCCATATCCACCCATTAGAAAAAGTAGAGGATTTCTGTTCACTGACTGCTAGCAGATCAAAACTTCAGGTGGGGGAATAGCTGGGTTTGGGGCTATGGAGAGCCCCTAAAAATCATCATTCCCTTAAGTGTAAAATCAACCTCCCTGCCTGAGAAACAGCCTGTGGCTGGCTTCTTCATGCTCTTTGTGTGTCTGGTCTTGGGGGCACTGGTATACTCTGTCCCAAAAGTGAGTAATTCTGAACAAGAATATAAAATATTTGTGCACTAAAACACAACCTAATGCAACATCTTTCATCTGCCTGCTATCCCAGCCTGGGAGTGAGATTCTGCTTCACCTGTGATGACAAGCCTTCTGAGGCCATGTTTTCACAGGCCATTCTCTCAAAAGCAGGAAGAAACTATCAAAGCTACTGAAAAGGTTGTTGCCTCATGTACTATCGGCTATTGCTGCTTAGCAGTCTCATCCACAGGGGCTGATATTGCACAGGTGAGCTTGGGCTTCAACCCACAGCTTCACCAACTTCGTGTTTGCACTTGATTTTAAAACCAGAAGTCTGAACAAATTAACCTATTGAACCAAATTATTATTAATTTTTTTTTTGTCCAAGGTGCCCAGTCAACCTGACGAAAGAATGATTATTTATGGTCTTTATTATCATCACAGAATGATAATACTATTTTTCCTTTTCAAAGCTTTTGGTTTTTCTTTTTTTTTCTGCTGGACAATGCTCCTCACCTGACAGACACTGTGCTAATGAGGGGTCTGTATGCACATCAGCAGCCCAGGTGTTCCCTGGAGGGAATAGTAAAGATTAAAAAAAAAAAAAATCACCCAGCCAGGCTCTTGGCTCACGTGCTTGCCCCAGCTGCTGCTCTTACAGGCAATTGCTGCCTGCTCATCCCACAGTGTCTCCTGCCCACTCCCTCTTGGCAGAGAACCCTGGACATGTGCTTGCCTCAGTCTGCAGTGTGATCCAAAAAGCCCTGTCAGAGTTTGGTGCGCAGGTTCCCGTGGCATGTTAGGTCATGTCTGTTTGTCCATCTTTTTTTCACTTAGCTTTGTTTTTCCTTTATTTTCCAGCAGAAAGGGAAAGGAGAGCCCTTTATTAGACAGATGTTAGAAACAACTTCATAAAAAAATTTTTACTTTTAAATTTTCTTCCCAGCTTTCATACCTAGGACACGTTATCTACCACTTCTGCTGGCTTATCTAAAGTCCAGTCAATATTATTGCGTATCTGACTTGGAAATTTCTATGTAGAATCAAAACAAGGCTTTGATAAATCAAACCCCTCATTGTTCACACAAGTATTCCTTGGGGCAAAGTGTACCTTTTGTTGTAATAGCCATGGTTGAAATGACTGGTGGGATACTGCAAAAAGTTATACAATGCCTGCTTGAACTCTGTATCACTCAAGCTTGTTACTGATGCCTCAAATAATTAAGTGCTAAATGTCTTCAATACACTTTCTAAATCCTTTTATATTTGCAAGAATATATATATTAGCTCTTGAATGACATTTAACTCTGTAAAACAGTGATTAAAATATGTAACAGGCTTAAAAGATTAACATCACTAACTACCGGCCATTCATACAGCACAATAAATAATTTGCTGAAAAAAATATTTACTAAGCACTGCAAATCAAATATTACAGCTCCAGAACAATTATTCATGTCTGCTGGGGCTGTTTTGCAACAGTAAATAATGTTTAAATCTGTAGTTTAATGTTTTTAGTAGGTATATATTTATTGTTTGGGGTGGAATTCAGACAATTTACCAAATAAATGCATTAAGATCTTAGCCCTATTGAAGACACACTGAAGTCATATTCAGACTCCCACTGCCTTTATGGATGGCAATAAGGGTTGTCTTCATTCTGTTATCCATGGCATTACACACAGCTCTAGGCTCCACAGTGCTAATGCTTAAAACAAAAAAAATTAATCCTGTAACCAGTTTAGAGCTCAGCTTGGAGCATGAGCTGCTCTCTTTCCTAGGCCAAATGTCTTTTGACTTCTTCTGTGGGAGGAAGCCCAGAGAAGGGACAAGCGACAATTTGCTCTCCATGTTATGTTAAATGTCATAAAGATAATCCATCTTGTTTCAAAGACCATACAGGCAACTGAGCCTCTAGTTATGTTAATAGTGTAACATAATAGTTCCATTAAAATAAACACAGAAATCTATATTGTGACTTAGTAGCTTGTAGAAAGGCTTAAATCAATATTGCACAAAAGCTATATGGCCAAATCCGTGCCTGTTCCAGCCAGGGAACTTAGGACAAGGCACATCAAATGGAGGTCTGCCACCTTTTTTCTCTCACATGCAGAATCTCCAAATCCACTGCAAAATCATTGCTGTTGGTGATGACCTGGATTTTTTGTGAAATGTTACTCTGAAAGATGACATGGAGGATCATTCTTTCATGTGGCAGGATGTCTATGAGAGAGCTGAGGAAAAGGAGACCATTGCTCTATTGAATAGGTTTTTTAAAAAACCAACCTCTCACTAGGCGGACATTAAAAAAAGGGAACAATTTTCTATTTTAAGGTTACCTGTTCAGTTCTCAAAAGCTCTTCTACAGGATAAGAAAAAGAATGAGACTAGTTGCCTCTACAGTGAAACTCAAGAAGGTTCACTGAGGGTAGAGCTAATAGGCATGTAACATTTTTCTTTTGCATTACAATATACAAATTTCTCAGAATCGTGAAGACCTCTTTAATGCTCTTAATAGGGGTCTGTCTCATGAGTAACCTTTTTGAAAATCAAAACTTTTTGACCCTATAGACAACTCAAATGCAAAGCAGTAATAGATGGGTGTGGGAGACTTGTGGGAGCCAAGGCTGTAGAGATGAATTTTCTTAGAGGTGTGGTGCTTTTTGCCGGTTTTTTTTGCTTTAAAGTACATTTAACATCTTGTACTGCTCACATATTTGATTTTTGTTTGTACCAAAAAAATACTAAGATGCTATTGTGACAACATGTTCAGAATAAAAAATACTTCTGCCTCCTTGGAGACTCGGTTTTAAGTGGGCTATTAAAGGAAATGAGGCTGCTGGGATCTTGGAGCAAGACTCCAGCTGGTTCTTGGAAGCCAAGCATGTGTAGCAGAAGATGGGGCTGTACTAGGTATCCTCCCGGCCCATGCACACCCATGTGAGTCCCAGGAATGGCAGGGGTGCAGTTCCATTGGGACATGGCAAAAGGCCGAATAAATATTGCAGGAGTAGTGCAAACCCTTAAATGGGTGATGTTTTAAACATCTGTGGTGTGTTAGCACCATGGAGCCCTGGAGATAAACTGTATCATGCTGGGCTTGAACAACTGGACAATCTAAGCAGTGGGTAAAGGAGTTTTAATTGTGTAAGATGAAGTCCTTACCTTACAAATGGGGAAGTGTAATGACTGGTAATGAAGGAAATAACCTGAACATTCAAGCTGCTGTCACTTCTGGTACCAACTCCAAGCTGTTCTAAAATCAGTGGCCAAAACTGAACCGTTACTAGGACTTCATCCCAAATATTCCTCTGAGGTCTGTGCTTGCCCTATGAACTACAGGCAGACTCGCCCTGGTCACTGGGATCTGTGGGGTGTGCACCTCCCTGCACAAGGTGGTGACTGAATCCCACACTACAACCCCTCAGCTTCTGTGCCTGCAGCAGTGACTGACAGCCTGACTACTGAACGCCCACGTAGGGAGCGATGCTGCACTGTACATATGGCAGAGCACAGAAAAAAAGACCAAATGAAATCTAGCAAAAAAAAAAATGTGTTTTTCAGAAGAGGATGGGGGGGGGGTGTACAAACAGCAAGTAATTCTGTAGTGCAGAAAAAAAGATTGCAGCTGGTTAAGGCAAAACAACCAAGCTTTCACTGTATTCCAGTTTTATTCTACTGCATAGGCATCTGCCATGTATGGTCAAAATACCAGATTTTTCTTCTCTTAGACAGCAGTACAAAGAAGGAATAGAAAAGAGGAGAGGAGACTGATGAACATCAACTCTTGGCAGCTAAAAAGTGATGACATGAAAAGCACTTATGGCAGTCTCTAAACATAGTTATTTTTAATTTATTTAAAAGAAAAACCTATTCAGAACAGGAGTAAGTTGTTGGCAGGAGCTACGTTACATGAATTTGTTTGTAACTTGCTCTTCGTGCACATGTTGGAATATTTATTTGGATGAAAAAGTATAGCTGTTGGTGGTCTTTGCTAGTAAGTTCAGCCTAACAGAGCTCTGTGAATACAAGGAGCTCTGTGACCTGTTGCTAGTCTTATTTCATTCTCTGGATCTCAAGTAAGAAAATACAAAGCAAGATATCAAGAGTAAATACCCCTAATATTTAAAACTGAGTTGGATTTGAGATTATGCTATAAAACGTTCTTCTGAGAGACTAGACAAAATAACACCTATTTACCTCTACTTCCTACTGCTGTTCATCACTGCTGTATTAATAGGACAGTTAAAATATTTCACAAAATACCTGGTGCTTTTTCCCCTGCTGTAGTTAGAATATTGTTTGGTGTTGAAATCTTTCCTTTTTGAGGGTGCAGGGAGGTGTGAGCTGCTATAAAGCACTGGTCTAAACTGGTCTGGTCACGGTGAAAACACTTTTCTCAAAGATCTCGTACCATAACACATCAACTTTTTATTTGGATTTGTTATAATCACTAGGACTATTTCAAACATCATTCCAATTGTGCTTACTTGCATCTGATCCCAGTTAAACGGCTTCAGAGAAGATGCCTGTGACTTCCACCATGGGAAGCTGGAGGTCAAACAGGTCCTTTCTGCACCCGGTGTCAGTGGCAGCCCAGCATCTCTCGTGTGCCAGCCGTGCGTGTGACCCCCCTGCAGTCCCTCTGCTGCGGGCAGGGTGACACCGCCACCGACCCCGGAGTCGAACACCCCGAGGTGTGCGTGGAGAAGGGGGTGGCTGTGAGCTGACAGCAGATCTCTGAGGACCAGCGTCGGGACTGTGCTGTGCTGGTAGAGCGAACCTACCTCTGTGTGCCCTGAGTTCCGCACAAGTTTGTACTTCTCGCCCACCATGTGGGCTGAACTAGGCACATCAGCCATGGGCTGGTTTGAGTAGGTCCGAAGAACGTGGAGACGTGGAAATGCCAGGAGGGATTTTTATTTTTTTTCCCCCTACCGTCTCATCTAAGAACTATGTGGGTTGCAGCAGCCAGACAGCATGTTTTTCTGACAAGTTAGGACTTGAAAACAAAAGCCCGGTGGCCCCGGGGGCCCTGCGTGCCAGCCCCGGAGGGGGGGTCTCTCCAGGCGCAGTGGTCCTGGAGCGACAGCGGAATAGCCATGACCAAACCCCAGAAACTTTGCACCCTCTGGGTATAAAGCATCACACTGCGCCAGCACTGCGATGTAACCGGCTGTCATGTCACAGAAGAGCTCCTCGGGGCAGCTCTCCCGTACCCCGGGCAGCCGCACCCCTCGAGCCCGGGGTGTCCGTGCCCGAGCAGCCGCCGCAGGGGCGGCCGGGCATGGCAGGGCAGGGGAGGCTGCTCGGCTCTGCTGCTCGGGGCCGCTGGAGCGGGGCTCGCCCTCCCCTCTCTCTGTCCCCCCAGCCCCGCAGCCCCGCGGCTGCCTTGGAGGCATCGAGGGGGTCCCCGCTCCGTTCCTCGGCGCTCTCGCCCCGGTCCCACCGCTCGGATGCCTCCGGTCGGTCCGTCCGCCCGTCCGTCCAGCCCCCTCTTACCTGCGGGCGAGACCGGCTCGCCTTCGCTGAGCTCCCCGGAGTCCGAATCCATGCTGCGGGGGCCGGCGGGGCTGCGGGACCGCGGGGCCGGCTCTGGGAGCAGGGGGAGCTGCCGGAGCCGGGGAGCGGAGCCCGCTGCCTCCTCCTGCGCTCCGAGCGCTGGGTCGGCGCCACCACATGCGGCCACCCCGCTCAGTGCCATTGGCTGCGGGCGGAGCGGGGCCGGGCGGGCGCGGCGAGGGCGGAGGCAGCGGGGGCGCGGCGGAGGAGCGGCTCCTGCCCCGGCTCTTACACAAGTTGGGCTGCCCGGCCCCTGCCCGCCGAGCCCTGCACGGATGGGAGACAAATGCCACCTCCCCGCCCCGCAGGGCGCTCCAGGGGAAGCCGCTTCTGGGCGCAGAAGTGGCCGAAATGACGGTCCTTTACCCTGCCATCGCATCTCCATCATCTCCATTTTTCCATCACTCTTCCTGCGAGCATCTCCCCTGACTTTCTGTCTTGTCTCTTTTCGCTGGCTTGCTCTCCTTAATGATGTGTCCTCAAAAATTAGTTATTAGAATAGTGGAGTCCGATGGAGAAGTGTCAGTTCTTGCTGGGTATTAGTGCCTAGAAGTATATTGAAGGACTCAGTTCTGCTGCTGCCTGTCTGCACGTTTTTCTGAGGAAGACTCTGTAATATGTGGTAAATGAAAGCCATATGAAGAAAATGAGTCAAACGAAAAAAAATAAGATTGTTTTGAACTCTTGAGTCTGAAAAACTTATGAGTTGAACTCTGCAGGCTTTGCTCATGCCCTACAAGCTACTACAGTCATGAACCATCCCTTAATTCAGACGGCTGAGGCCACTTGTTCAGCTCTGAGGTTAAGCAGATCTTTCTTCCCCTTTGCTTTTATTTCTTTCTAGTTTTATTTCCTGTTATAGACCAAAGATCACTTTAATTCTAGGACAAAAGTCCCTGGAAAGTAGTAGCAATAGTACTTTTCCAACTGGGAACCAGCTGCCATCCTAAAACAGACCTTGGAGATGTCACATCCTAAAAGACAGCAAGTGCCTGCAGCATACTCAGTCTCAAGCCAGAGTTTTATGCCTGTAGCTGCAGATTACAGATATCTTTACTCTGTAACTTTCTTCCCCAAAACCATACAGATCCTTGTTGCTGGAGAAAGCAATATCTGGATGCTGCTTCGAGGCTGCATACAGCAAAATATCTACCACATCAGACTAAGGCTGACACTCTTGATAAATGTGGAGACTTTCTTTGTTAGCATATGGCATGACATTAAAAAAAAAAAGTCTCTCTTTAAACTCAAATGGCCCTGTCAGATTCTTTTCAGTGATGGCTTATTCTGTGCAATGCTGTGAGAACTAGAACTGCAATACTAAAAACAAAGCCAGAGTTTTTCTTGTGTTCTAAGGTGAATCTTAACATGCTTCCCTGCCTTCAAATCAGGTTGAGTCTGAAGAGATAGAAGACTTCAAGATTTCTGGCTCTGGAACACACAGGCTGCTATGTTCAATTTAGTCACAAAAATCTTCAGCCTCTGGAGTGCAAAGTTAGTTGTTAAGTAGTTTAGAACCTTGCTGTCATAACCTGAGCATGTACTGTTAAGATACTTATGGATTTTCTTATATGAAAACAAATTCTGACTTCTGTTTGTAATTGTTTTCATTAAATTTAAAATGACATTCCAAAAACAGCTGATTACAACCTCATTTATGACATACATTATGGGGAAAACCATTAAATTTGAGTGATTCTAGGTTTGCCAATGCAAAATCTGACTGCAGAATATGTGGGTAGTCTACAAGCATAATATAAAAGATGTAGCAAGAGAAATAATGTAGCAACAGAAAAATCCCAATATTAAATCACAGAAATAATCCCAGATACCACACTAAGTATAGAATCTGAGAACTGGAAAGAGTTTAGTGTCTCTCTCTCTTTTCTTGCTGTTGTTGTTTGCTTTTTACCAGCATGAATGCAACATAAAAACTCCCTCATAAGAGCCGTTTAAGTCTAACAGGAAGAGCATGTTTTTATTTAAGTGCAATTAATTAATTTTCTGGAATGCCTTTAGTTGCTTGAAACACTAACAGTAATTTGTAACCTGGACAAATTCTTTTTATTGACAATAACTGTGATTAGATAAGCAAAAAATCACAGTGGTTTTTAGCAGTTAACACTTCCATCTTCCCCACTGGCAAAGAGGGCTGTCTTGTACAGTGTATTTTGAGTCATGGATTGCAGCTGTGGATGCCTCTCTAAGATGTCCTAGGTACTGACCTTACCTTATTTTCTTTGTGGGATTTTTTGTGGGTGCATTCTGTAATTGCAATTGAATTTTAGACTCTTGAATAGTCACTTTTCTGCTACTGATCATAGCTCAGTTAGTAGAAGGAGAGATTTTTGTCTTTCAGAGGATCATGAAAAATAGTCTTAAGATGGAATAGTTAAATGGAAAACCAAGTCCCTCTTATTTTAATTCTTGTCAATTTTTTAATCCTTGTATAAAATAACCACACTAATAAGTATGATGGAAAGGGTATAATTTAATATCGTATTACGTCATGCTTGTGATATATACATCAGGCATTCTCATTACCATGCTGTAATTACTTGCTATTTGACAGTAAATGCTGCTTTGAGATTGCTTTCCCTTTTTATTGCTGCTAACTGTAAAGCATTTATAAAAGTTTTCAGCTGTAACAGAATGAGCATATTGTTTCATTTCAAAACATATGGTTAGAATTCAGATTTCTTTCCTTCTCAACGTTCTCTGCCCAGCACAGTCCAGCGCTTGGTCTAACATGTGACCTGGAAAATTCCATATGCTTAGAGCTCTGAACTTCATAGTTTCCACTCATTATAATACTGGTGCAGAGAAAAGCACAAAAGGTTTATTAACAGCAATATGTGTACTAGCTGGATGCATGTTAAATGAAACTCCACATGGAGAAAGCTGGCATTTCATGACTTATTTATTTTTTTGTGTTTAGTACAAACAGAGCAATTACATATTCATGGTTATAAGCTAAAGCCCTGTGACTGTACCTCTCTGACTGTTTCCTTTATTACAAGGATTGGGTTATTTAGAATCTGGAATGTTTTTTCTGGAGGCTCAACTAATATTTTTGTCCGTAAATCTCTACAGAGATGACTTACCAGGGGTAACACAGATGATTGGAGCTGCCCCATGTGTTCCATGTATCCCCAGTTACCTGATGCCGTCCTGTAGCGGTTACAGCTCTGTGTGGCTCCTCCATTCACATTTCAGCTGCATCTGGTCTTGATCTTCATTCCATATGGAACTTAGCTGAAATCCTCCTCTGCCCACTCATTGTATGAGTGCTGGGGATCTGCTTGTGACAGCTTTTAGGTTTGATGCTTCACTGTTCTATTGGCAAATCTCACTTGCATGTTCACACAAATACAATTTTCGTCGTATTCTAAAGGCTAAAGTCACCCAGCTACTAGAGCATCTAGGTCTAATACATTTACCCTTACAGGCTTGATGTGAAATAGGAAAGGATAACAGTATTTTCCTTTTTCAGAGAGAGAGAAGTAAGGTACTGAGAAGCTGTGATTTAAAGTCAAATGGGGAGCAGAGATTTTCACCTGAATCTCACGGGCTGTAGCTGGACTGTTTGGTTATCCATTTCTCCTAAATAAAAGATTAGTGAGCTGCCTATGTGGTTTGCTACTCAAGCTTTCCTCCCTCAAACTGAGCCTTAAAACCTATCATATGAAGCAGTCTCTCTTTTCTTTCCATTGTTATATCTAACAGAGCTGCACTACCTCTTTGTGTTTGACTTGCCTGTTTTACACTGTCCAGACATGAGGATAGGAGTGTATCTTCTTGGTTCCAAATGTAAAGATCATAACTTTTTTCTCACAAATTATTTTTTGATGTTATTTAAAAAAGTCTATCCTGTTTCTAAACTTGTTGCCTAGTATTTTGCTTCACTATTTATGACAATGTATCTCTCACATCCGAGTGTCTTTGCTACTGAATGTGTTAAACAGAGAAGCATCTCCACAGGCCGATCTACTCATGAAATGTACTGTAGCAGATTTTAGATCTTTTTTCCCCCGATTTCTTTGTGTTGTGTGTGTATACACTTAAGAAAGAAGACTATCCTGCACCAAAACATGAATAACTGGTATCAAGGATCAGTAGATTCTCTGTCAACAATTTTGTCATGCTGGCAAGTTAGATTTTTACTGACGTAAGTAGATTCTGTAAATGTAGATTCTTACTGATGACTGGAAGCCAGTCAGCATATGTGTACAGGTATACATTTTGCATGCATTATTAGTAGATTTTAATTGCAATAATGCATCTATTGGCAGTCTGCAAATGCTCTTCTTATTTGATTTAGTATTCAAATAATGAACAAGATGTCTGCATTACTTAAATTCTTACTCATGTGCCAGTAGATATTCAAATATCTAGATCTGTGTAACATGTGATGTAGGCAGTGCTTGTACATTCTGTTTGGGAGGATAAATATGGAAGAATGAAGTATTTCCTGCTCCTCCCTTCCCTTTTTTTTGAAGTAGCAATAGGAGATGTATGGCATCAATTCTGAATACTTACCATAGTGTGGACATATTTTTAGCCATTGGTGTTCACTCCTCTTAAAGAAGGGCTGAGGAAGCAGCCTGGTAATGGTGTAAACCTATGTTGTGGTGTTTGAAATATTCAATTTAAAGATAGGACTGAAATCCATCTTCAATCGCCTCAATGTAAGGTGCTCTTACAAGATTTTAATTCCAAAGGAAATAAGGTAAAGAAGTTAAGTAGTAACTTGTATAATTTCCTCTTAGCTTATAGAAACAGGACTTTTATGAGAACAGCAAAAATGTTCATGTTCATTTTTTGGCCATGAGGATGTTGTTACTATTCTGTCCACCTACAGTAGGATTTTGCTTGTAGAATAAAGTTTTCTGTATTAAGCTGTAATTTGAATTGCCTGGGCATTTCATAATTTTCTGCTACTTTAGTGATATTGGGTTTTATTTTACTAAAAATACTTCACCATTCTTTTGTAAGATGGTGATTTGTCCTGTGCTTAAAAAGATACCAGTCTTGCAAGTTACAGATTCAATTTGCTGTAGGTTGGCAAATGCTTGAATTCATAACCTTGCTTTGTAAGTGATTAAAGAAATGAAAGCTGTCTTCCTAAAGTACTTGTTAATTCTGTTGGTGGAAAATTTCATTGTTTAGGCCATGACCCTCACTTATTTCTATGGGCATGGATTTAGGCACTATAAGTAACAGGGCTTTAAAATAATTTACTTGCAATTCTAAATTTCATTACAGAAATAATATTTAATAATATTGCAGTCTAAGGCTGATTAGCTGAAACAAATTTTTGCTTTCTCTGTTATGGGATTGAGAAAATAAACTTTAAAGAGCTTTTCTGAAGGGAATCTCTGTGAAATACAGGATAAAACAGTATTGTCTTCTGCTTTGTTCCCATTCTGATGCTGTCTAGAGAAAGCAAGGAGACAGCTGCCAGTCAAAATCTTTGTCTTTTCTGCCACTGTTTTTGGGAACTGTTTTTAATTCTTGTGGTGGTCACTGAAATTATTTTAAAATATGCTGCATTCCTTACTTTCCGTGTGTTGTTGAGTTATGCTCTTCATTACAAAGCTTGATTACCTGATAGCTACATTTAAGTCCTTGACCATGTCTAAGATGCAAATAAAACACAGTTAAACCAGCAGTGCTTGCTACTGAGCTGTGTTTCAATAAGCTTTGAAACAGTTTTCTGCTTTTAGTCTGGAAGATGGGTCATCCTTGTTTTCATCCCTTCAAATTGTGTGTAGGAGGATTCAACAACTTCACAATACTCTGAGAAAGCAGAGAAAATTTTGTTGCTAGGAAACTCTGGAGGACCTATACTGTACAGTCTTTCCAGAATGTTTATAGGTAGCACCGCTTATTTAATTAACTTCTGTAATCCTGTTCTTTATGCAAACATCCATATCTCTTCTCTATAGTCATAGTGTTTATTACATGCTTAGAAAATACATTCTTTCTGTGGTTATTTTGGTATAGCTTTATTCTTCAGCACATGAAAACCAACCCACCAAACATCTCAGATTATGTTGCCTTCGGAAGGCTATTATTTATTCACATGATAATGCTGCCTGGACATGCTGAGTTATTAGGATATGGTAGATCACACTTTCCCACAAAAGACAAGAGATCCACAGAGCTGCACATCCCGTGTAGAAATTTAATAAATTACAGTTGTTACTGAATAAATATTATAAATATTTATTTACTTATTGTTATCAGGAAAAGTCTTAAAGCATAGAGTGTTTTGCAGCTGACTAGGTCTGGGTGCTTCTTCACGTTTAATGCTGTGACTCCCATTTTACAGCCATAGGATGTATCTGTACATTGGAAAGGTGGCAGAATCAATGATGTGTATTTCAGGCCAGGAATGGTTCACCTGTGACTGAAATAGTGATGCAACAGCTGAGATTGGTCTTGGTGTAGACTTTCTGCTAAGCAGTGTAGCATCCTTTGGACTAAAGGGAATCTCTGAGAAGCAATCATAGAGACAGAAATCAATTTTTTGTGGGGCACTTCACTAACATCCACAGACTTAGCTCAAATGTCAGAACGTTAATACACTCACTTGTGGTTTCTGTAGAGCTTGATGTGATTTTTAGAACAGCATGGAAACATCATCTTCCTCTGACAGTGCGTGGGCATTACTTCATGGCCATTTCCAAGAGCATGGCAAAAGGCACTCTGCTGCCCACCTATCTATAAATAACTGAATATCATCAACCCAGGCATAAAATTGCATTTTATAGGTAGTCTTGGGAACATGTAACATAGGCAATTAGATTACATGTAGTCCTACAACAGTCCCAATACAAAGAATGAAATTACTTAGTAACTCACTGTCCAGACGACTTTCAGGTGAATTATTTCTGTTGCACACACGGAGGGACTCAGAGTAGCCATAAATACAATATATGAATGAGTTGAATTCAACCTGGACAGTGCAAATTTGTCTCTAAACAAATAGACCTAGAGGCTTTCCTTTTGTATAGTTAAATTTTGGTGTTGTAGATCTTGGGTCCTTTTTGCAGCTAAGATGAAAGACTACCTTTCTTTAACATTGCTGAGGCCAGCACTGTGGGATGTGTCTGCCTGTTGATGTCTACTCAATGATTTCATGTGAATTCTACCTATTTCCAGCATAGAATCGTAGAATAGAATCATTAAGTTTAGAAAAAACCTTCAAGATTGAGTCCAACCAAACACCACCCTGCTACCAAACCCAAAGCACAAAGTGCCATGGCCAGTTGTTTCTTTACTCTAAAAGTGTTTGTATGAGGGAAATGAAGAGATCATGATTACTGTTTCTGCTGCTTCAAGGAAAAGAAATACTAATCTGCTTCCCGAAGGAAAGGAAAAACACTCTGCTTTTCTGGCTTTCATCTCTGCTCACTGCCAAAGACCCTGAATAGAGTGAGAGAGCTGCTGGGGGGAAACTTAAGACTGAAATGCTTAAATTGCTTTCACTGCATGATGGACTCCCTTTACTCTTCTAATGCTTTATTTGTGAAAGATGTGCAGACAAAAGGACCAGGAAAACCCAAGATTTTACAATGCATAATACAGTGGTGCTGCATTTAACTTGTGTAATGTTTATGGCTGCCAATCAGCCTGAACAGGCTGTAATAGAAAAAGTACTAGGATAGTTCAGGTTGGAAAGCATCTCAGGAGGTTAAACAGTCAGAGCAGAGCTCTGCCAAAGTTTTGTCTGTGATAGAGAGTACAACACTTGTCAGAAGAGCACATTCTGTCTTGGTTTGTTATGCACTTGTAAAATAGATAAATAAAAATTAAAGGATTAGAACAGAAATTGTAGGCAGGAGAGGGTCAGATCCATTATCTGAAAGCAATTTAGAGACAAAGATGATAACCCAGCCATTACTATAACAACTGTTTCTACTAAGGCTTTTGTCATATTAAAATTGCAATGTCTAGTGGGTTTGAAAGGAAGGCCAAGTAAAGCTTGAGTCACAGGCAGGCTGAGTATTTCCCCTTTTCAGACAAGCAGGTAGAAGTGGAGGCTCAGCTTCTCACAGGGACCACTAAGAACCACAAAGGGATTGAAGACTGACAGGGGAACTGAGTGCTGATGCTTGAGTGGGATTGGATCAGCAGCATGTGGTGCACAACCTGAAGAGGGGACAGCACTGTGTGTTTTGGAATGTGAGAATAAAAGCCCTCTTTGTGCACTGCTAAGAAGCCCAGTTCATTACTGATAACAAAAGTAAATAAACAGAATTCTGATGGTCTCCATGGGTTGGTTGTATAACACCACTCTCAGGTCTGTACCAACCATTACAATGAGCAGAAAGCTGAGTCACTGCAGGGATTCATTATGGGCAGCCCAAGCCCAAGGGCAGATCAGTGGCTGCAGGTGTTACAATAAAAGAACCTGAAGAATGATAGAAAGTCATCCCGAAGTCTGTGAGCTGAAATGCTGCAGGAGAACAACAGGGTGCTAAAGCAAGAATGCTATTTCCTTAGGTTAAAGAAATAAGCTCCCCACTGTTTGGAAGGACCATAAACTCTGATTGTACCCCATAATTGACAAGAAATTATGCCCAGCCAACACCAGCCTTATTAATGAGACCACATGTCTCTAAGCAGAGCTTTCAGAGCTTAGTTAAAGTCAACCAGGTGCCACAAAGCTATAAGTGTACTGAGAATTTAAAGGGAAGGATCTAAAGTGGTAGCTGATGTCATTCTGGAGATAAAAATGTCTTATCTGGGGTAAAACTGGGCCTGGCTACTCATGCTTTTCCTGAAGGACAGCAGTCTTTGTTCTAGTGAGTTCTGGGAGTTTAAGAGGTCTAATAAGCAACGTTTAACACTGAAGGAGGGAAGGAACCTGTGGTGTTGCTGATACCCCCTCACAGCATCATACATTAGGGATGAGGACTGAGTCTAATATTCACAGTTGGGGCACAATTGCAACTAAATTTTGATATGAACTACTGAAAGTGTTAGGAGAGGAGATCCTTAGTTAAATGATTACATAACTTGTAAAACTTTTTTCAAGCTAGGGATAGATTTAAGAGGGAGAAATTAAAATAAATACAAGAAGCACAATCTACAATTACCACTACAGAACATACAGTATCACACTGACCACTAGGTAAACCTGCTTTAGGATAACTGGCTCAGGCTCAGAAATGGACTCTTGTTTAAAGTGAGATGTTCTTGATATTGAAAAATATTATATGAAAAGGCAACCTTACACAGCATTGTCCAAAGCATATGTGGGTGGGATTTAAGCAGTCCATGCTGTATCCCTCTAACATGCTATGATAAAAGTGAATCCTGAAATACCTTGTGTTATGACTCATCTGATATTAAGATGTGTCAGTGTTCATAAACAATGCTGTTCATCTTCTGTGTATGTGCCTGTGTAAGAGGTGTAGGTGGAAGCTGAAGTTTTAGTTGTGATGACTCAGCCTTTATTCACTGCTTCTCTTATTTCTGATTTATGAAGAAGTGCTTTTCTTTCCTGTGCACTTAGATGGGTGAAATTCCAGGGCTCAGTGAGGAATGTCGGATATTCATTTCCTGGAACAATCCTGAGATTTTTATGTCTTGGGTATTTGATTGTTAAAAATTCAGCCTCCTGTCCCAGGTAGTGATCTGGACTTTTGACCCTAATTTCTTCACTCCCTTTCTCTGTAAACCACTCAAGTTAATGGAGAAATTTTACCTACAGTCTGCTCTCATTGGATTTTATGTGCCATTGTTCAGGTGCTTTTATAGGTAAAGATTTTTAAGAGAAATACATTTTTTATGAGTCTCACATTCTCAAAGTAAGCATTCCCATTTTGTTATCTTGCCAGGCTATTTGAAAACCCAGGGACCAATTAGAATACAACGGAATTATAATACAATGAGAATGCAAAAATTATAAGCAAAGAACAAACAATTTTCACAGTGACTTAGGTCTTGTTTGGCAAAGAGGTGAAATAACCTGTTCAGCTTTGCAGCGTGCTGTTTCGCTTTTTACTTATAATGAGAATTTATAGTTATAAATTTTAGATTCCGTAATTTGTATAATCTACCAGTTGATAGAATGTCCTTGAATAAGTGATGAAAAGAGTGACCAGTCTTGTAGCAGGCCGAGTTCCCCCTTGAGTTTTGTGCTGGTGCCCTGGGAGCCGCACACACCCCGTGCAGCCGGCAGATGGAGGGCTGCACCAGCTGCTTGAAACTGTCCTTGGCTGCCTGTCCCTGGCAGACACACCACTGACTGTTGGAAAGCTGCTGCACTTCTGATGCTTCATATTTCTCTTTCAAAGCAAGAATCTGTTTTAAAAGGTGGACCCTATCACAATTATTTTAAGCTCTCTCTTCTTCACAATTATATATTGCTCCACTTGTGACTTTTAAACCTTTGTGGGTGGTGATGGTAGTTAGAAACCAGGTGATCATTGCAAAGCCAGGACATAAATAATATATGCAGAAGTTGGGGGAGAGGTTGGCTGTGTTTCTTTTTAACATCATGAAAACTCAAAGGTCCATAACAGAAATATACCTGCCAGTCTCAATATATTGCAATGGTATGCTAATGATGAATTATAAGGTTGCAGGAGCAATATAAGTACACAAATATACACAGGAGCTGCACTTCTGCCATAAATGTTTACTGCAGAAATTGTTCTGGAAGTTCTCGTGAACTATGTTGCACCTGGTCAAATGGATACAGTACTTGTTGAGATGATAATCCATTTCACACATGTTCAACCTGAGATTTCCTCTTTTATCTTTATTTTGGTACCTACTCCTTGAATGGTTAAAGCAGCTTCAGTGTAAAACTGTGACAGCCTAAGCAGCTACAGTAACAGAGAGGAAAGGGGCAGTTGTGCCAAGTGGTGTTGGTATGGTGTGGCATTTTCTTTGCCAATTTCCACTGTGTCCTGATCCCTTGCACTTCAGGGAATAGGGGCACCAGCAACAGAAGCAAGCTGTTTGTGATTCCCCCCCAAGTTTTCTGCTTGTCTCCTCCACAATGGGTCTGCTGGACCATCTCTCTCTGTTTCTTTTTAGCTGGTCAGCCAACACAGCATGACTTTCCCCTGGCTGCCTACCATCTGCCTGTAGACTGCCTTCTCCTTTTGTTTCTCTTTAAAAGCTCACTCCTGTGAGGCACTGAGGGTCTGTCGTGAAATCCTAAACATTCATGTTTCCTACTGGTGTTTAGGAAAGATGATTGCTCAAAATCAGTTAAGAGAGTCAGCATCTAGAGAGAAGGTATAGTGACTTGTAAAAAGGACATGCCAGCAATGGTAGCTCTGCTTGAGCCATGTTTTTCACAGCCTTGTAATGATGTCCTAATGAATATTTATCATTATTTGTGAGACCCTATTTTCAGCAGTTGTGTATTATAGTAACAGCTGACAAAATGTTCATTTTGGTCTGTAATGAAATTGTCTCTGTTTTAGCTGTTTATTATGGTGGGGATGTCACTCCCATACCATTGTGTCTGCCATTATAACACAGCTGGATTATTGGCAGGCTAGCAAGATTAAGGGCATATCTATCTTAATAGTTTGTTTCTTGTCCAGATGAGGGTCTCTGAGTGGAAATGTTAACTCTTTGCACGGTGCATTTTTCTTGTAGCAGGGTTTTGGGTTTTTTTGGAGCATGTGAGAACTCCTTCAGAACTTCATACTCTTTTAAGTGACAGTCACTGAAATAAAACTCCTTCAGTAAGAAGCAATATGGAAGTGTTCACTGAGAAAATTGCATTGAGTTTCACTCTTATCAACTTTAAGTCAGTTGGAGTAGACTGTGTTGTGACTATTGGCTCGTGTGTCAGGTGCTGTACAGCTTTTTTTTTATCCTTGCTACAACTGGACTGATCAATGCAGGGATGTCTGTGGTGGATAGAAACAGCACTCATTCTGTATGTACGTGATCCAAAGTTTCCAGTTACCTTGTACTCTTCTTACTTCATCTGTAGTGAATTTTCAGGGCCTAGAATATACTCCTCAGTCTTATACTTGTTAAAAATCTATTTGAATCAAATAAAAGCTTTAAACTTCTTTTGCTCTTGACATTTTAAAGTAACTTTCTATGCTTTCTTTCAGTCATATTTAATTTTGGGTAAATCTCTCTTACTTCAAGGAAAGTGTCCACAGGGTGTGTTCATTAGTAATATGTTACTAACCTATATAAATACTTTAGTCATACCTACTTTAAACCTAACACTGCATTGGCCTTGCTGCCACATTTTTATCACATCTGGCATAATAGTATAAAAGTATATTTTTTACCATTTGGAGGTTTGGTGCCCATAGTGACTTGAGGCTTTACAACACATAAAACAAGGCCTGACTCCTCTGCCAAAGAGCTGGCAACCTAATTCAGTGGAACATTGGCCAATTCTGCACTCGGTTTTCTGCAGGAAAAACACACAACCAAGCTTTTAAATGTGAAGATATGTTTTTTCCTGCAGTTACTGTTTTGGCCTGAATACAAGACAAGGCTTTATCAGAAAGTGAAATCTGAAATGGTATCTCTTGCCTGATTTCTCACAAAAACACTTTGAGGTGGTTGGTGTTCTTGTTACCTGGTACCAGATTTGTTTTTAAAAGCCCTGTTATTCATTGGTTTTGGTGCCAGCCCAGAGTTCTGTCAGTGCCTGAGTTGAAATGAGCAACAATAATTTGGCACAACCACTTGTTTTCCAATTTCCTTTAGAAACAGCAATGGCAATTCTGTTAAAGACAGCAGCAGGAGCTTCTGCTGGAGCTGCTCCTAAAACTGTTTGAAATAGCCACTAGCAACTAGCCACTGTTGCAGCTCAGAGCCAAAGAACAACTTGTAAACAACTTGACATTCTATGGGAGAAGTAAAGCTGTGGGACAGAGGTGGAAGCCAGGGATAAGTGGAGTGATGGGACAACTTTAACTGGAGTCATGAGAGTGCTCCTGTCAGAAGACCTGTTGAGGGGTGACCTTCTGATGTAGCAAATCACTTGACGTGGGCAGCATGTGCTGTGCTCTGCCTGGCCCTCTGCAAGGATCCCTGTCACCCAGCAGATGACAAAAGCAGGGTGAGAACTACATCTGGCACCAGGGATCCAGGCACTGTACCAAGGGTGTACAAGGAGTAAACAGGATTGAGCTATAGCATGAGTGACACAGCACAAAAACTCACCAAGGGTGGCTGGGAATCTGTGTGGTGATGCAGTGGAGAGATATGGATTGGGTTTGGAGCTAGAAAGAGGCTGAGGAAAGCAGGATGGGAGGTGGGTTCTCTACAGCACGACATATTTCATGGTTTCAGTACAGAGTTTGTTGCTTTGTTTCAGTTCTAAAACATGGAATCACATTTGTATTTGTGACCTCCTTGTTATTAGGCCAACACAGTAATCCAGAGATTGATTTCAATGCAGGCAAATGTATGTTTTTGCCCATATGTTCTTTCTTTCATTGCATAAGCGAGTTGACACTGAAGCCAGGTATGTAAGTAATCCAAAGAAAGATATTTTGGAGGCAAGGACCTTTATTTTCTTTCCTGCCCTAGTCCATTGACCTGATGGCACTAGTGATGCATTAGTAATAAACCCTGAACCTATTTCAAGGCACACAGCCTTGGGTTTCAGCTAACAGTGCAATTATTCTAGATCTCACCAGTGAAAACTATTTGAAATATTACACTGACATTTAGGAATCTGATCAAAATATTTTGTCATTGTTTTCCCTGACTTAAGTTTTAGCACAGCCCATGTTACTCTGGAAACCTTTTAACACCTCTTTTTAACTATGAAACATAAATGAAAATGCTCATTAGGATAAAGACTTGAACCTTTGGTCAACAGAGAGAAACTGCTTTAAATAAACCAGTCTTTTGGGATTACTGTCTCCCTTTTCTCAAATGATGCTGCTGTTCTGAGAATGCTCAGTTTAGGCAAATGTTTATTACAAATTGACATCTAGCTCTAACTTAATGCTGTATGATGGATTAAACCATAAGGTTGTCTTTGCAGTGTTAATTCTGAAGCTTCAGGCAAATTTGGGCTTAGCCTTCATTGTATAAAATGAAGTTCATTTGAATTTGAATGGAAAAGGAATCTGGGGGATTGATTCCCTCTTTAGGGAATCTTCTTTTTGAGAAAAATGGGACGTATTTTGCCGTTGGAAAGTGTATTGTAGTTGGGTTTTTGCTCTTAAAAAGAACCTGGAATGATTTGGAGCTGCACTGTTGAAAAATTTCAAGCACTTAGCAGGGCAAAGTGTCTCCTATTTGAACTGTATAACTCAGACCATTAAGTAACTAAGTTTGTCATGTAGTGCATATTGCACTACATCTGGTTTCTTCTTACTCCCTCAATTTAGAAATAGAAGTTCAGCTGTTCCCATAATGAGAGAACTGTGCTGGCATTTTAATTTTTAAAAAGCACATTCTGGAATTCTTCAGTTAAAGCAGGGACAGTCTTTCAAAATTATTGTCCATGTTCTGTTCCTGTAACAGTGTGTAGAAAGTGTTAATAATATAACACAGCACACAAGAACAGATGTCCCATGGCAAAGTTGAGATAAAATTGGCAGAAATTAACACCCAGTTTGAAAATGTGCAGCAACGGAAACTTTGTTCTGCATATGGGGGCTCAAGCTTGGATGCCTACATCCCCTCCCCTTCATTATTGAACAAAGAGGAAAATAGGAACAAAATAAAAATAGAAATTGATAAAAAAGCTCAATCAATGTGTCCATTTTTATCTTGTAGAAGAATTTCATTTGCTGATCCATTTTCTTTGCATAATTGCCAATGAATTGAGCTCACCTTTAATCTCTGAAGCACAACTCTTAATTGCATCAACACAATCTATAAAGGCCTGCAACATAATCCCAGTTCCAGAATGCTGTTACTTTGATCTATTTTTGAGCCATTATCTCATCAAATTTTTATTTGTTTTATTGTTTGAACTCAACAAACTTGGAAAATTAGGATGTTCAGATAAATGATTTCAGGTTTGACTTGAATAAAGCCCTCAGTATCCAGTTTCTGAAAAACTGGGAGTATGTGAAATTTATGGAGAGTAGCTTTGCAAACTTAGAGGATTTTGCCTTCCTCACAGTTCAGAAGTGAATCTACATATATATTTAATATCCAAATCTCTCCCTTATTTGATCTTGAACTTTTTAGTGAGCAATAGCACAGGACAATGCTGAAGAGAAGATGCCACAATAAGCCACTTTTTATGTGTAGATTTTGTAGATCTTTGCGGGCTTGTTGAGGATTTTTGGTTTTTTACACTATGTATTTCTCTAAAGAGACAATAAACCAATGACCACTCACAAGTTAGGGCTGTCTTTGAAATGAAAGAAAACTGTCTCACACAAATTTTATTCCTTCATGTGAATAAACCAAATATATACTACTAAATTATTTCCAGCTGAGCAATTATTTTGCTGCCCAGTAAGGACTGAGAGTGGAATTGTTATTTTTGGTTTCTTTATCAAATGATTGTTGAATATCAGTCCTTTCTAAGATGTACAGAGCCAAGGAAGGGTGATTAATTAGCATATTTACCTTTGACATTCAGGATATCAGAATTTGTACCTTGACTCACACTTTGTGGACTGCCCATCTATGTGTTAGTCTGAGATACTGGCATTAGAAATACATTTGGTAGATGGGAAGGTACTGTGGTCACTGTGTCATGATGACTGACCAGCAAAGCATTTTGATTATTCAGAACGGAATACAAAGCTTTTTCTTGCTTTTATTTTTTTTAAATATATTTTAGATTTTGTTCTTTTAACAAGGTTTGTTAGTCTTACCCTTCTGTCTCTCAAAAATTGATTTCTTTTGTGAGTGCCAAGCATTAGATATTGTTGTTTCTCATCCAGAAAACAATAGATCAATTTAATCAATCAACTTAATTCTATGCCTCTGCTTTTCCATTTCTAATGAAACTTGATTACCAAAAGATGCAATACTCCTCTTATAGAATTTGCATTAATTAGACTTTCTCCTGCATACAATCATTCTGAGCACTTAAGTGCTTTCAGTTGGATAATTCATTACACTCAAGCAGAGACTGTGGAGCTGTGTCAGCACCATTTTGTATGTTTTACCTTGTCACAAAGAAGTTTCAAATTTTACCCTTTCAGCACTTTTGAACATCTGCCTGGAAAAACCAAGAATTTTTTGAAAGTATGACTTGTTGAGTTTTTGGATTGTCTGATCTTTCTTTGTCCAGAGACTCTCTGTGAAAACTCATCAAGAGACAGAGTAGAACCAGACAGTCAGAAGGGTGGGGGGTTTTGTGACGTTATTTCAATAGGAGTCATAAGGGATATTTTTAATAATTTTGATAAAATAACCTTTCACAACTTGCTGTGGTGACACAATGTCTCTGAGTGCCATCTGTCTTCTAGATCTGTACAGTATGTCCTATATAATACCTAGTTTTAAGAACTGTGGTGTCTGAAATGTCTAAGGGAGAAAAAGGGAGAACTTCGATAAGAGCAGAAGGAGAACACAAGATTTCCTAGTACTGCTGAAAGACAGCCATTGTCTGCTGGCTGATAGCTGACCTGAACAAAGCAATATAACACAGTATGTCCCAGCTAGAGACTCTCAGTTTTCTGTGTGTCTGTTAAATAGGAAAAGATCTTGATTTCTGAGACTGTAGGTATGGAAGTCACAGACTCACCCTTTTGTATAGAAAGGAAGGGACATTCTTATAAGACTTTTTGATAGCAAAAAATGTGAGCTACTACTGATTGATTCTTCAGCTGTCTACTGAGATGGAATCAATATCATTAGATCAAGATAGCATTTCTGGTTTGGTTTTATGTTTGACAAGCCTGGTAAAGCTGCTAAAACTTTATAATAAACCCATACTTTTTCCATTGGTTTGACATTGGGATGACTTGTGAGGAGGGCCTGTGTGTCCTAGAGATCCAGAGAGCAATCCTTGACCATGTCATAGCTCTTAGTAAGGGCAGTGTTAGATAAGTCAAGAACTAGAGGGGAGATGAAAACTAAACTGCTGGTTGTCAAAACTAACAGATGAGCAACAGGAGAGCAACCCATTCCTGGAATTACCTGCTCCTGCAAGCAGTGTGGTAGTCACAGGGAAACCTTGTTCAGGCTTTATAAACAACATTTGGCAGTGTGGCAAATGTCTGCAATCTGAGATGATGTTTTTCAACTCTTCCTTCACCCTGTCACTCATCACTCTTCTTGTTTCTATAAAACATACAGAGCTTGAGCTAAAGTGTGCAAAAGGGAAAGCTTCTTGTGCCTTCAGTGGGCTGTGTGTGAAACCTCTCTTGTGATTTCCTCCTCCCTCCCTTCCCTTCCCAGTCTTGATCTCAAGTAAATCTTGGCCTTTCACTCAGACCTTTATGAACAGGGTTTGATAATCATGTGTATTTTTTTGTCATAACTGCTAAGAACTGTGATTTAGGATGAAATCATTGAACTTAACATAGCCAGCAATACTAGACACTGTGCACCAAAAAAGAAATGCAGATTCATCTAACAATCCATCCCTATTGGATGGAATCCATCCTTACAGGCTGGAAAGAGATCCTGTTTTTCTTGTGCGCTGTGCCTGTGGTAAATATTGTCGTTTCATGTTACTTTATTCTTTTGAAATGAATGTGCCTTTTTTTTTTTTCTTCAAAATCCATCTCAATGCACAACTCAAAGTATGTTCTACTGGTGGTAAGATTTATGGGTGTGAGTTTGTGTAGCTGCTTTTACAACAGTAAATCCTGCCCTGTCTGTAGGCTTTGAACCTCTGCTGCACAGAAAGAAAAAAACAAAAACATTTGGAGTAAATGGGATTAGGAATGTATGTGTTACTCTTCAGTTTCCACACGTATCTGTGTATGTAGTATGTAAAGCAATCCTTGTTTCCCCATTTTGATATTCTACTGGGTTATATACAAAAGATGCAATGCATCACATTTTTTTTTTTTCATAACCTGGCAGAATCATCATTAGCAACAGGAGGGCAATTATTTCTCTTCATTAAATTTCTCAGTGCTTATTTAAAGTAATCAAGAAACCATATGCTTTGTAGTCTTGCATAGTTAATGCATATCCATTTCTGTGTTTTCTGTAACATCAAGGCCCAAAATTATACTGAAGGGCTAGAAAATACCTGTGATCAGATGGTAATTTCAGAAATGGCTGTTAATGTGTTAATTAAATTCTTAGTTTTTGTAGATACATGTTTTAACTTTTAACAGAGGTTAATGTAGATGTCTGGCTACTATAGAAGCCTGTGAAAATGAGTCACTGAATGTAACCTAAGTTAAATCTTCAGGAGTTGAAAAGGTGTAATTTTCTTTAAAATTTTTTTTATCCACTGGATATGGATTTTAAGACAATATCAGATATGAGTGCCTTTTTTTTTCTCCAAGGAAGTTCAGAATCTGCCCAAAACCAGGTTGCGGCACAAATATTTCAGTATTAAAATACTATGAAAAATAATAATGGCAGTGCTTTGCAGATGAGGTAAACTGTACAATATCTCATAGAACTGGCCAAAGGAAGACTTTATCTAGGATTTGCATTGTACACAGGTACTGCTGTTTATTGCTAATCAATTAGAAGAACATGGTGTCTTTGTTATTAATTTTAAAATATGTTTAGAATTAATTTTCCTTTGCTCTCAGGAGCAATTGTCACACTTAGACTTCTAAATCCCACTGATTTTACATGACATTTCATTAGACTTGCTCAGAATACTGATGTGAACCCCTTTAAACCACACATTGTAAGTTCTAAAAAGGCTTGGTGAATAAATGTCACACTTGGGTTTATTTTTTAACTTTTCAAACTGTGAACCAATATATAAATAGTCACTGGATTCGCAAAGATTTCACTGCAGTAATATTCATGAAGGGTTTTTACTCAGATCCAAGTCCAGTCCGTGGTGTTTTGTTTAAAAGACTGTGGTGTCACAGAAGCCCTGTGCTAATAAATCAGCCTCTTCAGAAGCTGAATACTGAAGCAACATTTTGGGTTGGATTGGATTGTTATATTCATGCTCTGTTCCTACTCTCTGTTCTATGGAGAACTTGAATTCTCAGAGGAGATTGGGGAATTCAGTCAATAATAAAAAATTAATGTGGAAACAGATTTATGTTAGCAGACTTAAACAGAAAGTTTCATAAATACTGAAATTTAAGTAGGTCCAGTATCATGCTTGAACCTGCTCAAAAATCGATGATCCATAACTTGACAGCTTTAAAGAACATGACAAAATTGGGCTTTCTATAGTTTCTAAAGTTTGGAGAGCATCCCTTCACATCAGAATATGGTGGGTTGTATAGTGGTGAGTTTTGTTTTGTTTTGTTGGGGTTTTTTTTAACAATTTTTTTACAATTACATGTACTCAGACTCTGCTGTCAGCAGTATTAGCTACATGGCAGAGCCTTGGGCTTCTGAAACTCGAGCTCTTCCAGAGTTTTTTGAGTTTTTATCCAAAGAATGCAGTGAGAGCCCAGGACAGAATGCTCATTAGGGAGTACACCTTCTTGTGTGGTCTGCAGAAATTTCCTTGTCCCACGAACTGCAAACCTCACTATCTCATGGCAAGGCTTTGTTCTGCCATGCTGTAGGAAAACCTTTTAACCCTTTTAGATGCCGTTCTCCAAAATAATTTATGGTTTGTTGAGTCATATTACAGTTTCCATGGCACTTTCAGAACTGGTTAATGATAAAAGACTCAAATGTAAGAGAATTTTAACAGACTTTTGTATTTGCCAGGTGACATTCTATTATGACAAAAAGTTACAGTGTGCAGCTGGAACTGAAAATAGGGAGCTGTCATTCCTTGATATAATTTTAAGTAACTGTTGAAAAAACAGCCAACCAAACTTTGAGGTTCTTGCACTTGTAATTTTGAATGGGATATTTGCCTGCAACAAAGAGAAACACATAATATAGAGTCAGTAATTTAGTGGTAACTGGTTAATAACAATAAGCAAGGAATAACCAACCACAACTGGCACATTTTAACAGGCTGTTATAGATCCCTTTTGAAGTGTTCTTCTCGTGTTTTGGTTGCGTGTAGAGTCCCAATGTTGATGGCTGTTCTTTCTTAGGTGGAGTGTGACAACAAGACATCCTGTCCCCAGCTGGATGAGGAAATGTTATTCCTGGTGGTGCTGTCATCATCTTCCCCCGTAGGTTCCCTGTAGCCACTTGTGCACACTGGCAATAACAGCTGACTTGACTTCTCATTTTGATTTAGTCTCCAACTTTCTGCTGTCCCTGAGTTTTACTCTAGGTTGGAACCAAAGTACTGTCACCTATGCAGTTCCTGCTGCTACTCTTGTTTGAACTGTTTGATCGTATGATTTATGTTGTGTTAGAGGAATATTTGCCGTATCTTATTCCCTTATACCAGGGATACATCCTCATAGATGCAGACTCTGAAATATACTGTTGCCGTGGGGTTTTAAATTTTAATTTTTTAATTTTTGTAGCTTTTAGAAATAGTTATATAGTACATGTAGAT
>JAWWES010000018.1:11962234-12007454 GCA_035583135.1 Lophotriccus pileatus | reverse complement strand
CCTGGGGACTCAATTAAACCTTACCTTACCTCCTACTAAAATCTGGCCTGGAGTTTTTTCTCCACAGCTCATTTTAGGCAACAATATCCTGGCATCTAAGCAAAGGCATTTAACCTGGATTATGGCCCCAGGTTTTGATCAAAGGTTGTCTGAGTGGAGAGGCCCACAAAACATAAGTTCCAGAGCTACATAGTTGCAGTTTTTTTACTTTAACTTTTCCCTCGGGCAGGGGTTTAGCACGTCAGGTCCATTTCAAAGACTTAATCAATACTCACAACATGCTTTGAGATCCTCAGGTGAAGTAACATAATGGATTGATAACTTTTCTATAGAATGAATTTATCTTCTTTGCATTGTCCTTCACATAAGAAGGAAGACAAGACCAATGAACACAGTTTGATTTGAATTTATACATCTGAGCCGGTGAAATTCCATTTGAAAACATTTCACATCAAACATAAAAGATCCATTTGCAGCTGCTTTAGTATTCATTCCGTAGCTTGATCTAATTCTTTTGCAAAATTTGTGCTTTCTGAAATGGAAGTGGCAATTTTCTTAATGCATATAGCACCATACTTAATATTATAATAACACTGATTTATACTCTTTTCATGTCTCTCTTGAACTATTGTTTAACATTGGAAAATATCCTCAAACATTTGTTGGAATGAAAAAAAAGGTGAATATAAATAAAAATATGTGTATAGGTGTTAGAAGGTGCAGTTTCTGAATATAGCTATTTTGAACTATAATTACTTGCCAAGAATCTTTCAATGTCTGCTAAATGGAGAATGAAATTCAACTCCATCTACATATCATTACAAGGTAAGGATAAGGTTATAAAGCATTGAGTGAAATGCTAATCAGCCCTTCTAAAATGAAAGAGGAATTAAATGATTGAAATCCAATGGGAGGTATTTTCAGCTCTAATCAGGTGGTTTAATGGAGTTATGCACATTGTGCCAAATGTATCCTTTTTTTTTTTTTTTTGCATATGGCTTGATTTGGACCAGCAATTATTTAAAGAATAAAGTTATTATGAAGATCTGCTCAGTTCTTGGCCTGGTAAGTTTGTACCTACTGTAGAAGTGTGGTGAGGCTGCATGAAGTGTTGGGACCTGCACTAGTCACTGAAGGATCAATCACAAAAATCGACTTTGCTTCAAAGACCCTAATGTTTCCTTAGAGATTGCTGTTCTACTGTGGGCTATGGAACAATGCCATAGACACAGTAAATTAAATTAAGCAAACAACAGGGAAAATATTGTATTGAAATATCATATTAATAGAAAGCGTGTTAATATCAGTACGTCAAAATAATTGTTAAGCTGAATTATACTCAAAATGCCAGCAAAGCTCTACAGTTTCTCAGAAATCATTTTGAGCCCTACTAGGTGGGGTTCTATCCATCCTGATGCTAAGTGGTATAGACAGATTCTGCTTGACAAGACTGGGAGAACGCTTTGTGCAAAAGGTGTTCTAATGCCAGTACAGACTGAAGCAATGCTGTTGAGTTCTGTCCGCACTTACCGGTGGCTGCTTTTCTCTCCGCATTTACACTTTGAATGGCTCCAGAATGACCCCACGTCTTCCTGAAAGAGTGCTCAACAGCTGAGTGAGACCAGGGGTCTCTCGTGCTTTTAGCTCTGCCTGGTCCGTCGAGGTGAACTTGGCCAAGCCCGAGCCGGGTTTGTGGTGGGATAACCTTTGTGTGCGCGCCATCTGCTGGGCCCCACGCAAAGGTACCTGCGGTCTGTACCCACGCAAAGGTACCTGCGGCCAAAGAGGTGGCAGCAAGAACACGGGCAGCGTAAGGGCGCCTCAGTTTATGGAGGCAGTAGGTTTTTTTAGCGTGGCTGTAGTTCGCGTGTTTTTTCTTTTTAATGCGTTGATGCATTGGAATGGAATGAGTGCTGCAGTGGAGCAGATTTTGTCTGTGTTGTGAAGTTAGAGGTCTGAGATTGAAAAGGTTAAGAGTTACAGCAGTCTGCAAAACTAGCACTTTTATAAATAGATATCATAAAATTTAAGGCTTACAGTGATAGTAGATAGGTAAAGTTGTTTGGAGCCCTAACAGTCTTAACCTGTTAAGTCCTGGATAACTACCTGTTTAAAATGTGTAATCTGCTAATTAATAGCAAATTCCAGTCTTAAATTATAGAAGGATTTATCTCACCATGGATCTGAGCAGATGTGGTCCAGTGTTATAACTATTTTCCTGTATCAAATAGTAATATATTCCTTTCCTCCTATAAACTGTCAGTTGGAATTTTCTGTTTAAGTTAGAATTGAATTTGATGGGATATTAACTGAGGCTAAAACATTCGATTCTACAGGAGAATACAGAGAGTGAACAACCTATAAAACAAAAATTCCTTACTAATGTTTAAAAATGACTAATAAAGCTCGTAAAATTCTAAGATAAATTTTTTCACTGAGAGCATCTCAAGATCAGGTTGCTGTCTGAAAAATCTATTTACAGTGATGTTAAGGACTTCTTGTGGATTTTTTTTTTTTGTTTGTTTTTTTCCTTTAATGTGCCTTTTACTACCTTCTAGTTCTGTGACTTAGCCAGGTGTAAGATATATCACTCTGAAAGCTTTTATTTGACAGTGAAATAAAGTAGGTATTGAATACAAACTGAATTTGTCATGCCATTTTGTTATGAGTAGAAAAAGAGATGAAATTTACTTTCAACTGTGTAGTCAGTTTAATTATTTTCTTTGTTTCATTTTTGTTACTTTAGACACTTTTCTCACAGATAGCTGAGCCCTTTGTATCATTAAACCAAGCTTTTTTTACATTCACAAATCCCTATTATCTTAAGAATCACCAAAAACTACCTCTTTTCTCTTCTTTAAAAGCTTTGATAAAGTGCATTCCTAGGAAAGGAGTCTTGTATGAACCTAAATTACTCTATTTTTGTTTTTCTTGCTATTATGAAAAATATCTTTGCAGTAATATATCCTCTAAAATCAGTGGAAATTTTGACTTTAGAACATCCCGTGTTTCATTCTTGTACCCAATACTTTAGGAATCAGTTGGTGCATGCAGACACACTCACATGCTTTATTACGGTTTTGTGATTCTCAGGCTGGGAAAACATGATGAAAGATGACTTTAGACTCGGTTTTGTGCATATCACTTTTATTTGATGATTATTTTGTTTTCTGACAACATCTACATTTATGTCCTGTGAGCAGCTCATAATCACAGTGATGTATAAACCAAAGTCGTCAAGTTTGTTCTGTGTCAATGTATTGAACATTCGTGGAATAGTCACTGGATGACAGTACACTTGATGTGGTTAAAAAGTCACTTGAATTTTTACAGTACCTGGTAATAAAACACCATTTAAAATCAGAGCTCTGTTCTGTACAGTGGTGTATGTACATTGAAAAGATTGAAACTGTTTCTATCCACGTGGCAAGCTTTGAAATGCTGCTTCACCAGCTGCAGTTCTCAAGCAGATGTAAGTGCATGGGAAGGGGAAGAGGACCTTATAGTGCAAATATTCATGCAAATAGACCACTGTGTAACAGCCATAATCAAGTCAGGGAGAACAGAACTCAGATGAGCTAATGGCTCAGATCAGTTAACAGCTCGGATTAATTAACAGGTCTGCTGTCCAAATGTGGACAAAACTAAGGACTGTAGAAATCTGAAGACCAGAAAGACTATGTGCAAAGCATATTAGAGGAATATACTGGAAATACAACAGGAAATCATTCTGTAGGCTTGCTTACAAGAAGTAAAAAATGATACTGCTTTGTATCTTTCATAGAGTAATTATGGTAATCATGTTTCTGAAATTCCAGCCTACAAATTCAACAGAATGTAATACATTCAAGAAATCAGAACAGCATGCACTTTCTATCTATTTGATTTCATGTAATTATTTCAAAATTCGAATGATAATTCATTAATTCCAAACTTGAGAAAAATTTTACTTGGGAGAGACCTATAATTATGAGGTGGGAATATCACAGAGTAAATCAGCTCTACAAAAATGCTTTTGTGTGTGAAATAAGCAAAGATGCATCCTGTGTATAAAATAATAGCTTAATCCTAAGGAAAAAAACCACAACCCTTCAGTGGATTTGGTTTTGGTGTTCTCATACAAATGAGAAATGCTTGTCCACTGAAGTTCTCTGGAGTGTTCTATGATACAGAATGAGTAGGAATAGGATTTCACTATGGTTCAGGTTTTTTTGTTGTTTCTTTCTTCTCCCAAATGCTCTAACAGTATCTTAGTTTAAAGGGTACAGAGAATGTAGAAATAGGAGTTACATTAGATATGCCAAAGGTTCACACCACTGTGTCACTTCATGACTTAAAAAATAATAATCCTAGAATTGTAGAATCCCTTAGGTTGGAAAAGACCATCGAGTTTAGACATTAAATTCTATTTCTATGTGTCTTCAAATGCCAAATTTCATCTGTGTGAGCAGGTGGTATGGGATTGCCCTTCACAGTTGTCACTCTTGGGTACAATGCAAAAGTTATGGAGGAAGCTTTAAAAGTAGCCTGGCTGCAATAAATTATTCTGCTTTCAAGTTTGAAGGAATAGATTAATTAATTTAATTAATTGTAATTATATTTTCAGAGTAAAGACGTGACCATTTTTCTCTTTTTTCTCTCTCTCTCTTTTTTTTTTTTCTTCCTTCTTTTTATGGTTTAAATTACTTGGAAGGAAAAGGTTATTATAAATCCTATTGTACATTGCTTGGTTGTCTTTATCAAGGCACTTTATCTGGAAAATCCCTTTCTTTGTGTTACACAGTATGAAAACTCAGGCTTAATGGAAATGCAAAGTCCCCGTCAAGGAATGTTGTCATTAAGCCAGGAAGATCTTTCTTCTTGATCAAACTACCAACTCATCATTAGGCAAGTGGAGATATCAATGCCCAGGTTGTACAGATTTCAAGACAGGTCAATTTTGAACAAGATATCTTGGGTAGTTATTTAGCTTTTTCCCATTAAAGACTAAGTATAAACATAAGCCTAGTTTATAATTAAAATAAAAACCTATGTATGCAAAACACCTTTAAAAACGTTCTCTAGAAATCTGCTTGTTATTTCAGAAATTTTCTCTTTTGCCACTAAGAGACTGTGACCATTTATCCAGTGAAATTTGCCTCTTCAGAGAGGTTTCCTTTTCTTATACCGCTGAGTCTCTCTACATCAGTGGGCACAAAGCAATATTCTTGAGAGCAAGATATACAGCCCAGTGCTCTTACAGGAGAAGAAACAGGGGCTAATTTGGATAATTAGGGAGGGACAGTGTCCTGTGCTGTGGTGTAGGAACATGGGCAACAACTCCAAATCTTATTGTCTGAAGTAGAACTGAGCAATTAAGCCCGGTCAAAAAGGATTTGGTACAACTTAAGTTAGAGAGAATCTAAACTTCCTTACCAAACTGAAGTGAGTTTGAAGAGACAATCTAAACTTCCTACCAAATTGACCAGATGAGGAGGTGGGGCTCAGCGTTACCCCTCCATGTAACACTCATGTTAATGTTTCATGTTCATCACCTCATTCTCAGCTGGTCTTACTAAGAAGTTTCAGGTGTTCAGCAGCAGGACACTGGGTTTTAGAAACAGAGCAGTTATCTCAACTGCTGGTATTACCCAGTACTCTGAAAATTACCACTGTTGGTAAAATCTGTCTGACACTGTAAGTCTTTGGTATGACAGGAAAACATGGTAAAGAAAAATGTTTGAATGACTTCTTGTTCAAGCATTTTCTTGTAACTTATATGTGTCCTAAATATTTTAAATTGTTACATAGTCTTAAAATTAACTTCAATTTTACTCACTCAGCTGTTTTCAAAAGCAGATGGTTGGAGCTTTTGCAGTGGTCAAATACTGCTAAATCCAACTTCAGGGAGGTTGCGGGGGGGAAAAGGACACGTGTAGTCCTGGAACTAAACTCACATCAGGCATGTTCTTTTGTTGACCCCCAAACCCTGAACTTTCAGTGTTTGAAAGGGAAGGCATAACTTTGTCTGAATTTGGGTTTAAAAAGTAGTCAGGAATTATGCTTGTCCTTTGAATAGTGGCCTGTGGTTCTAGTGTACAGGCAGAACAAGTTGTCATCTGAAGCTGTAGTCATTTAGGGGCAAGAAAACATTTCAGTCTAAATATTTAACTAGGAATGATGAGTATTTCTTAGTGGCTGTGGCTGAGAAGGCCCTGTAACTCTAATGCTGATCCATGTTAGTCACCCTGATTCTCATTTTTGTTTCTTCTTGGTATGAAAACCATCTCCAGCAGAGGCTGCCTTTCTATGGGGTGCATGGATAAGTCATTGTTTTTCTGGATGTTGTTAAGGCCTCTTCCTTTCATTGTCTGTACTCTGCACCTCCTCAGAAGAGTCACCAGAATTGCTTTCATCATTACCATGGCAATAAACTTCCCCACGCAGCTCCGGGGGCCGAATCCAAACGGTTGAAAATAGCGTGAAGGGACCTGCACAGAATGAAGGACAAGAGGAATAAAACTTAGGACAAGTTTTTCTTCATAAAGGTGGCCAAAATTCTGATGGCAATTGGTAGTAGGTATCTTCTGAAAAACTTGTGGAAACAGTTTTTTAGGAGCAATCACTTGTTTCACACTGGACAGCCCTCCCACCCAAGTCAGACCGAACTACAGACACCAACAGGAGGATGGGGTGTCTGAAATGCTCAGGCAGCAGGGATTGCTCAGTTAAGCAACTTAAGTCTGCCCATGTATTGCAGTCTGTTTGTCCTGTGAACTACAGGGATTTCACCCCAAGCTGTGAAATGGAGTGAAGCTCCTGCTCTTCAAATTCATTAAAGTTCATTAAAAAGTTTTTCAGAAAATGTTCATTATAAAGCTCATAAATATCTGAAATGCAGGCTAATGCCTTATCTAAAGATAACCATAAGATAATCATAAAGCCATAAACATACTACATTTGTCATTACAAAGCTAATATTCCCAAGAACTAATTTCTCATAAAATGTAATGTTAAAAATTTTATTTGAAGTCAAATAGAGAGATAACACTCACAAAATTGTCTCCTGTCCTATCAACTGAAATACGAATTGCAGGATTCACAGAACTATTGAAGAATGCACAGCCAGTTTCTGCCACTTTTATTGACACTGAATAGATCGCTTAAAAAGAAAGTCTGGCTATAAATAAATTATTTTTCTTCATCTGTGTAACCTCCTTTTAAAAAGGTAAGATATTAGCTGTGTTCTGATTTCCTATTTAAACTAAGAATAGAGTAGGAAAGGTTGGCTTATATTAAATAATCTGGAAAAAAGTGTCCTTTTCTCCTTATTTTCAGGCTGAGAAAAATGTTTTCTGTTTAAATTTTTCCAAATAAACTGAGCTGTGCTTTTTGAAAAATGATACGTAAATGCAAGTGTTTATCATACAGAGCAAGTACAGCAGCTGGCAGTACAGCACAATGGCAAATGCACAGCCTGGGAAAAGAAAAAATGTTTAGATTCTAACAATGGGATCGTATCATAAATAATGCTGTGGATTGCTATTCACTTAGAGAACTGTGGGAAAATTGAGCCTGCCAGAATAATTATGTGGCAAACAGAATGCATCAAGTCAGATAGAAAATGTGTGGTTAAATATTTGGTCAAGGGGAAATATTTTTAGTAGCAAAATGTACTCATAAAATAAGCAAGATATCCATTTTGATGGAAATACTTAGAATGAAAATAAGGGGTGGCAAAATGGAACCCGCTCCCAGTGAATAATAATTTCAATAAACTTCATCACTTACTCCCTTCTTGAATTTTCTACAGACACTTTTTCTTGAGCTGTTGTTTTTAATACTGAGCAGAGGTTTTTTTATGGGTAATAAAGCTGCAGTTTAGAAATGCTCACCAGGTTGATTGGTGCTCGTCTTTGTGTGGCATGCGTGGTACACCTGGCTTTTTTGATGGGAAATATGTAAATCTTACGGGTGTTTTTCTGGCTTGGACACTCATATCTCTTGTTTCTTTGTTTTCTTAACTATTTCTTCAGGTGTTTTTACTAGTAAGTCCATTTTTGGTGTATCGAAGTTGTCATCTACTTATTTCTTTGAAACTGAAGTTGGTGTCTGTATCTCTTTATTGTGTCCAGTGTCAGGGGATACAATGGCAACTATGTGTGCCTGGCAAATTTAACTAGAAATTTTTTATTCAAAATTATTGTGTCTGGAAAAAACTGTTTTCTATATTGTAATTGTTTTTTATTTTAAAGGGTCTTTGATAGAAAAATATCTGTCTAGACATAATAATAATAATAATAATTAGGATATAGAGGTAACTAGGCACTTAGACAAAGTGAAAACAGTCTTATGGTCACAAAGTTCTTGATCAAAGTAAGAGTAAGAGACATTAACAATAAACAATAAACAATGTTCCATAAGAAATGAGGTAGAAAACTTACATTTTTCTCAAAATTTTCCAGAGAGAACTCATTTGGCTTTGGGAAGAATTCAAGCTTATGCATGCGACCAATATTGAGGATAATATTTGTCCCCTTTTTCACAGGGTAGCCATCAATTACATCATCCTGTAAAGCTTTCCTCATGATCAAGTCCACAACTGGCTGGTATCTCATGCTCTCATAAATAAAGTTCTCCACGATTTTTAAGTTTGGCATGTCCTCACTTTGTATGTCTCGGTCACCTTGTGGAATAAAGCAGATGGTGAAGAGGTTAGTTGGTTATAAATCTAATAGCTTCATTATAGAAATATCAAAGCATTTTTGCAAGATTCTCAGGTTCTGAAATGGTGGGAAGGCTCCAACAGCTTTTAAGGAGTTTTTTTAGCATTAGTTATTTAGGAGATCTGAATAGTGTTCATCAGCACAAATCCTAGTTTATTTTATGATCTCTCACCTTCTTGTTAATACACTGAGTCTTTGTTCTCCTTTCTTGTCAGCAACAAAACTCTGAAAGTTTTTCCCTGGCTTTTGTATGAGGGAGCAACAAGACACAGCAAATAAATCTTCCAAGAGCTGACAGCAAACAGAATGTGGGATAGTCTGGAGATGGGAGATAACTTTGTGGGGACCTTAAATTTTCACCCTGTGATTGGGTTTGGCTGGATGTGCAGCTCAGTAGGTTTGCAAGATAAGTTTGCTACCCACAGTAGGTCACCTGCTTAAGGAAAAGGCAACAACATTCTGCTGCCTTAGAGATGAAGGCTATCAGAAAGAGATAGGGGAAGTGGGTAAGCTGAGTACTCAGCTCTCATGAGGACAATGAAATAAGGTTTGTTAAAAGTACCTTTGAAAAAGAGTAAAGGACTTGTTATACATTTTCCAGTGTTCAACAGACCAGAAGTAAATCTCTAATAAGAGTGGATGAAATTAGTTTCTATATTAGTTCAGTGTCAGGCTTTGAATGAAGTCTAGAGAAAGGAGAGAATACAAATTTGGAATATCTTGATTGTGTTTTGAATAGTTAGTAATTAGTACTTTGAGAAGACCAATTTCAGACCAAAATGGATGACAGCAGAATATAATTTTAATTTTCTCTAGTCTTTCTCTTCTACAGTCATAGTGAAACTTAGACAAGTTCTTTATTCTATCACAGAAAAATGTTGGTGATTAGAAGTATTTGAAATGAGTGTCCCCTTTTGCTATTTCAAGGTAAATGGAAAACAATTTCAATGACATTTATGAGGTGAATGCTGATTTCCACTGCTGTTGCTGAGGAGAGAATGCAGCACATTATTTCTAACAGATTATCAATTCTGATGATTCCTATTTTGATTTATTTTACAAAGTACTCATCTTCTTTCATTTAATCTTGAATAAAATATTTTACATATAATGGTAGTTCATATGTTTTACAGTCAATGTTTCTATTAGAAGAAAACACTTAACATTTTCAGCCTTTGAATTATTGAAATTTAGATCACTGCTGAAGCAAAATTATAGTCCTACATCGCTGACTTTGCAGCTCCTGCTTACCCACAACAGTTTCAATTTCTCTCATCATCTCCTCTTCCACTGTGGGGTGCTCTGCAATCAGTATTAGCATAAAGAAGAGAGTCACAGACAGAGTATCAGGAGCAGCAATCATCATCTCCAGCACACACTGGTTCACATTCTCAGCAGTCAGATCCCCTCTGTTCTGAAAAAAAAAGGTGGTTTTGGAGAAAATGTTGATTGCTGACCTCTGATGCCAACAAAGGTCCCACAGACTGTACAAATTCTTGACAGTCTATTTTATGCTAAATAATGCTTGGGTTTTGTCTTTCAGAGCAAAACAGAACATTCATGTTTTGATGGGTGTGTGTTATCTTACAGAAAAGCAGGACTTTGTTCTTAGCTCAGATTCTTCTTTATTCATTGCCTTTCCTCACAGAGTTTGTGAGCTGGCAGAGATTATCCAAGATAGGATTTAGATAGTACTTGAAACCTTTGCAAACAAAAGGCAATACATCAAGATAAAATACAGAGGTTAGAGAAAGACAGAAGGACATTCAGGGGTAGGTGCAAGAGTTTTAAGGACGTTGTTTAAGCCATGAAATAAATATAACAAGCACCTGGTACTATAATACAAGTATTCATATTTACATCACTGTTAGGGACTCCACA
Source organism: Lophotriccus pileatus (assembly GCA_035583135.1). NCBI lineage: Eukaryota > Metazoa > Chordata > Aves > Passeriformes > Tyrannidae > Lophotriccus > Lophotriccus pileatus. The sequence goes on along the minus strand of JAWWES010000018.1, from coordinate 11,996,868 downwards.
ACACCAACAAATTGGCACCCTTTTACGATGACATGACTTTCAGAGAGGTACATGAAGTTTAAGTTGCAAAACCTGCATTCAGGAGAATGTCAGAAAAATCTAAGTTAGTCATATTTTGAGTGTATTTCCAATACCTGTGCAAAAATCAACTGGGATGCAAAATCCATGTGTTCATCCAACTTTTCAACAGTGGAAAGCTGTTGTCGTTTCTGCTCTATTAAGGTTTCCATTGCTCCTTTAAGATCCTTGCTGAAAACAGATGAAATCAAATATACTGGTAAATATCTGCAGACTCCTAGTGTACACTAGGGTATGACTAGAAATATAGAGATTATATCAGGAAAACCATCTAAGAATGGCAGAAATTAAGTATTCCTGGGAATGGTTATATGATTCTCTGCAAAGTAGTAGTAATAATAATATATATTATTTATATATATGTATATTTGAAGGCATTTCTTTTTAAAAAAGAGTATTCTGAAAAGGTTTTGAATGAAGTCTTTAGGCTTTTAATTTGCATTTGTTAGAAAATTTTGACTGGGTCCGTAGGGGTAAATGCATTTAAAATTTCAGTCCCTGCAAAGTTCTCAGTATTTATAACATCTTTTATGTATTAGAAAAAGCAAATGGTTCTTTTTGCAAAATTTATCAGAAGAATATTAGAAGTCTTCATATCCCGTGGAGGTTCTTTGCATTGCTTTAAGTCCAGCAATCTTTATCTTTTTTCTTTGCAGTAGAAATTTATGAATAAGTCCATTTTAATGGAATAGCTTTTGAAATATCAATATTTGCTTGCAGGGGCTTTCTAGGAATAACTGGGACATAACATTTGGCTTTTATTTGCATTACAGGATAAAGCAGCAATCAGTGCCATAATAAAACTAGCAAGCAAATGTTAGAGAAGGAAAATCTTGTGTCTAGTTCACAAGAACTGTCAATTACTTTAGATGAAGCTCCATCTTTCCCTTAAAGCCTTTATGTTATATAGCACTATCAAAACAGTTTATTACACATACTTGCTAAGTAGCAATTTCTTTCACTAGGTGGAATACAAATCCAAAATGAAAAAAAAAATGATTACCAGTTCTTTTTAAAGCCAGCCCTCTTCTGGCAAAAGACAGCAAACAAGATCATAAAAACAGAAGAGACATTTTGTATTTTTGCAAAGAAAAAGATGACAAAATGTATTTGCTCCTTATTAAGGAAAAACCCCTTGAAATGGCTCATCACACTGAGCACTGAGCTTTAATTCAGAAGTGAGTTGTTGACTCAAAAATGCACATGGAGAGAACCAGTAAATACATCTGTGCTCTTCTGGGCTTGTGTCCTGAATGTGGGTGGGTTTTTCTTGTTTTGATGAGCTGTAACCCACTATTGCACTGTCCTCAACTAGGCAGTAAATGTAACTTCACCCCATAGCATGGCTTTTCTTTGAACTGAACCACTGAGTTTCACATTTGAGTTGGCATTAGCTAATATTTTAGTGGATAAATTGGGACTGAAGAAATGAACACTTTAAATTGTCCTCTGAGATTTATCTACTTGTAGCATCAGTGACAAATCTTGTTCTATCTTGGCTCTGCAGAGAGGGGACTTCAGCAACCACCTTTTAGTTTACAAAAGGCAGAGTAAAGTGCCAAGGAACGTCTCCTTCATAAGAAAAAAAGAGTCTCATGCAAATAATTTGTAAAACTTTGATACTTACACTGCATCTTCATATTTCTTGCACAGCCAAGAAATCTTAAAAAATATGTCGGGCTTTAATAAAAGTGCTTGCCAAGCATCAAAGTAGTTTTGAATCTTGAGTACAATGGCATTTTCTGGAAATGAACATTAACAAAAAAAAAAGTTAATAGTCAAGGAACACGAATAATTCAGAAAAATTAATAATAAGGTCCTGTTTCCTGCTCTAAGTTCATGGGAATTTGATAAACAACTGGTAGGTAACATTTGTAGCACACTATAGAAAAGGTATAATAGATCATTGTAAAAACTCGGTAACTAGCTAAAAGGACATATTGGTGTGTCAACCAGAGCCAAATAGTCTCCCACAGGAGAGCAGGAGCAGAATGCTTGCAGAATATTGAAATGGGGTAACTTAGACATCCTGATAATATTATGTCTCTCATATGGCTTTGAGGATGAAGAAATAGCAGAAGACATAAATTTTTAGGTGAACTTTTGAAGGCAATAATTTAGTTTGGTGGAAAGGTTTCAGATTCCTTAATGCAGATAATATTGGGATTGTACCAACTCAGTGCATAAAAATCTCTTTAAATGGTACTATTCATTAAGGTGAATGTGACAACCTAATGTATATTTTTGGTCATATAAAATTCTCTTTTCTAACTAAAATGATCATAAATCATTCTCAGTTAATTATACAGTGATATAAGAGCCTGTTCTTGCTCTGTTTTTTTAAACAATACTGCTGAGTGATGTCAGTGAATTTTCCTTGGGCGAGTGCTTCAGATCCATCATAAGGCATAAAAATAAAGCTTTCAGGACCATCCAAAGGGATCCCAAGGAAAAGCTTGTTCGATGTGTCAAGCATGATCCGCCTCATGAGGTTCAACACATTGATGTTTCCTAGTTCAGTTGTCACTTCCTCTAGTTTGTCCAGGTGATCCACTGTTGACTCCACACAGATCGCTATCATACGAACCAGACCAGGACCGGACAGAGCTGAAATACATGTGCAAAATGATTTGTTAATTTTAAATTCCTTATTTATAACTTCTCAGTTGGTGATACTGGTGTCAGTAAAATAGCAAACGTTTTCATGTCAGTGACTGGTATAAAATCAGTCTGAAACTTAACTGGTTCATCATCCTCTGGAAGAAAAATTGAAGCATTTTGAGTTAAAGCAGCGATGAACCCAAAGCCCGAACTTTACTTATGTCCATCCACTTTGTACCTCGCACATTTTATGCCAGGTTCACCATGCAAAGATATTTGGCATCATGTGGGCAGCCTGTCTGAGTGGGAGGGTATCCACAGCCTCGTCTGCACCACGGGCTCTGCGGATGTCCCATCTCATTTGCTTGCAGTGACGCTGAGCAGGGAAGAGAGCCTGGGGATTTGTGGGGAGGATGATGGAGATTTCTCAAAATATAACTCCTGGGTGCTCTGAAACAGCCTTGTGCCTGTGCAGCAACCCACTGGCAACCTGTAATGTCACTGAGGACATACTGAACCCCGGGAGAAACAGCATTTCAGAGAAGATTGACTGTGCCACAGAGGCGAGTGTGTCAGTGCACACTGATTTACCTTTGGTGAAAAAGGGTCGAATTTCCTTCCAGTGTGCTGGGTTGTTATTAAATATGATCCCATTTTCATACATGCCAATGCACTGCAGTCCAAGCTTGCTCCCAAATCGAGACACATAATGCCAGTGTTTCATTACATGGAACACACTTGAGGATCTGGAGGAGGAAGGAGAAAAAAGCCCAGAACAAAACGACCATTTCATAGATTGTCCACAACATTTTTATGCCGATATTTTACAGTTGCTCTGAAGTGTTGCCTTACATTCTTAATTTAGCAGAAAGCACAGTGCTTAAGATGAAAGATGCCTTATACGTAGTTAATAAATCTTGATGATAAATACTTTCAGAATTTATATTAGAGTAATAATGTATTCCGTTGAGATTTAAAACTATTTTTTAGTTAAAATGCAAATGGTTACCAAGTTTCTAAACTGAGTAGGGTGTACCCATAGAAATATATTTAGGTATACACTCAGGCAGTGACCGAAGTCAGACATGTCAGAGGATAAGATAAGATATTTGATGTGTACTAAATTACATGTTTACTTTTGTGGCTATTTGGTCATTTCCAGACACATACTGAAAGCATAAATATACTTGCTTCACTTAAATATGCAGCATCACAATATGCAGGTATGTGTGAGATAAATATTCTTAAATAGATCTGTAAGGGAAACCCATGATATGTATAATTCTCCTTACAGCTGGCAGGGTTGATTTGCAGGTGCTGGCAGACAGGTTGTGACCAGCATTGTTGCTTTAAGATGCAATTTCCTTTAGAGGGAGCCAGCATTTCAGAAATGGGAATGGGATGAAAACCCGACCAAGCAAAATCCAACAAAAAGAAAGGAAAGCAGAAGAGAGATTGAAATGAAACAATGTGCTACTTTCTTTAACACCTGTCATACTCTATGGACCAAATCCCAGACTCCTTACATGGGTTTAGTGTATTTTTTCCAACAGGAAAAGTAAATATGACTTTTTCTGTTGATTGTGGCAGTGCTGGGTTTTCAGTACGGTTTTGTGTGACCCGGAGGTAAAGTTAACCTTAAAGTTTTTTTGCATGTCAAGGGATATCGTATGTAATTTCCTGAACATGAGAAGATGCTGTTGAATTATAACAATCTGTCTCCAGGAAGGAAAAGGTTCAGCAGGCTCATTTTGCTTCCTTCCATCCCACATGTCTCTACGCAGGAGATGGATCACAAGGCTTTAAGGGAGGGTTTCATCAGGTGACCTTGTATAAGCAGATTTTCCCCATGAAACTATTTAATTAAGTCCTCCAAAAGACATTATCTCTTTTAACCAACACTGTAAGTCCTTATCTCTGTGCATTGGCTTCTCAGTATTAGAATTGATGCTAAAAATTCAGATGCCATTAGTGAAAATAGTATACTTTTACAGAATTCAGGTTATATTTAGTTTTGTGGTGAATTTATGATCCGCTGAAAACTTTTATTCTACATTCTTTAAAAAAAGTTAAATACTTATTTTCTATGTATAGTCAATTATTTTAAGCAAAAAAATGTCTGTAGAAAAGCAATGTGTTGACTGTGCAGTCTGATGCAGCTCTGGCATTGTTTGTCAGCACTCCTGGTTGGTTTCTGGTGGATTGGCAGCACAGACAGTGAAAGGCAGCAGTAAGAATTTGTAATATTTTCAAAACATTCATAGCATTATCAAAACATTTTACTGCAATGGATATTTGTAGGATAGGAATGTAAATAGTTTTCCTGTCATGATTACCCTTTTTCTGCAGAGGTTAAAATAGACATAAAGCTGACTTCCATCACATGGCAAATTCTGTGATAGTTCTCTGTGCTGCATTGTCTTTTCAAAGCTTTTACACAGTGAAAGCTGAGTAAGGATTGATTGACATTGCTAATAAAAAGGTTGTGATTCTTTATCAATTACACATGGCAAACATTTTACCACTCTTCTCTTTTTTTTTTTAATTCCTTTTCTTTTGCATGGTATAACTAGTAAGCATCCAGAAGATCCAAGCAGAAAGCAAACATCCACTGGAGCTAGTAAAATTATGGGCTACAGTTTAGCATTATGTTTAATACTGTGTATAATTGAAGCCTATGAATAATCCCATTAATTGGAGTGGAATTACTCATAATCCCATAAAGCTGCATTGCTTAATTAAATTGCTGAATTGGAGACATAACCTTCAAGCACTACTTCCACTTTAAGGAGAAACAGGAACACAGGAAACTAAAATTTTACTTAATCCTGTATTGTAGTCAGTCTAGATTCCTGAACAGAATGTAATCCTCATAATAAATTGAATAGTAAAATAGTAAATGATTTTTAGGACTGAGCCACAGTGCCTAATTTCCTTGCCACAAAAAAATTAAGAGAATTCACCAAAACTTCAATAGTAGAGTAGTTAAAGAAACAAGAGATTAGAAAAGTGTGTGTGAAAAAGTGTGAATAGCAAAGAAGTAAAAGGTTTATGTTAGGATAAATTTTGAAAATAATAACATCAGCTCAACTTTAGAAAAAAGTAGCAAAGAGGTTGCAAAAAAAAATATGAGAAAAATTTTCAAGTTATTAAGGATAGAAAGTAGAGGATTTACTTGCTAATTATAAATGTTTCTTCACCGCTGATCCAGACTCTCACAAAGTCTCCGTATGTCTTATTGTAGTAGTTGCAGGCATTACCCACTCCCATCCAGAGAAATCTCCCGTGGGAAATGAGGGGGCCGATTCCCATGCAGTATCCCGGCCCTGGGAAACACGGAAAGAAAGGTTTGGTCTCAGCAGTGCTCCCTGGCAAGAAAATATCCCCGAGCATCACCCTTTTGAAAGGAGCCTTTTAACGTGACAGTCACAGTTTGCGCTGGGCAGTTCACACAAACCATCGTGTTCTGCAACTGTCTGAGGAACTTTGCACCTGCACTGCTGAAGCCTCCCTTAATACCTGTGGAAGCCTGGAGTGCTTTCAGTGTACCACAAGTGACAGTCATTGCTTCCTTGTACAGCTTCCAGCTGCTCTGTTTTAAGATATATTTGGAGGGAGAACAGTCAGAAAGAAGAAATGATTTAGAAAAGATTCATGTGATATACTGATTTGCGATTTTAACAAATCCCTTGTGTGATCTTGACCGAATTTTGTGTAGAAATGTCACTGTAACACCTACAAAAGCCAGTGTCCTTGTGATATAATTAAATGTAGTTGTCATACTTCTTTTAAAGTCGCTTAAACTAAAGTGAGAAAACAGATATTTAAAGGAAAGAGTATTGTACTGTTGTGAACTTATGAAAACATGCTGAAGTAGGAGCTAAGAACAGACTAATAAGCATTTAATCAACAAAGTTCTCAACTAAATCATTCCACTGCAATTCAGCAACAAATTTCTCTCTTACAACAAAAAGGACAAAGTGGAGACAGCAAGAGAAAATTTGCCCCTAATTGCCTTTTAAAGGAAGTTTCCTTCTTCAGAGAAAGCTACACTTGCCCCTTTGGTCTGTAAAATCTGAATCTGACTCCATAAAAAACCTCAAGTACTGACAAAAGTTTTATATACTGCTTAAAAATTTTAAAAGTTGCTTATGGTTCAACCTTTTACTAATGGGTATTAAAAGACCCCAGAATATTTAAGTACCTGAAAACTTAGAGCATATTAACTTAGTTCTATCTTCTTGTAGATGCAATCAAACAAGTCATTTATAATGCACATGAAACATCTACACTTTGTAAAATGTTATTATATCTTTCTTATATTATATTATATTCACACAATAAAGATGAAAACTAAGTGTCATATACCTATATAGCCAAGCCAGGGTTATTATTGAAGCTCTGAGGTTAGACTGAGCCTGATTTCTTTCATCAGTTCTTTTAAAAATTTATATTATTTAAACTGGCTCATAATAAATTTTGTTGCCATACAATCATTATTCACCATTACTTTCTCACTTAAACTTGAGAAACAAACAAAAATTACTCTGACAGCTTTTAGGTGACACTAAAGTTACTTTACCTGGTATTGATGAAGTTTCTTCATGATTCCATATTAGAAACAGAAAGCACATGAGAAGGAGAATGGGCACTGTGGCCACTGGCATCGTGTCCTGTACAAGGCTGGTGATGTTGTAGTGCATTGGATTCAGAGTTTCCAGGACCATCTTTTCCAAGAGGTTCTGCCTTGCTTCAGAGAGAAAGAGGCAGAGAGGTTGTCAGTGCTCAGATGTATTCAGCTGTAGTAGGTACCTCTCAACCCCTTTGTAGTTCTTATAAATGAGCAAATTAGCTCTTGACGTAGCTTTATTTTATAATGAGAGTGACTGCTGGGACTGCTTGCCAGGACAGGCTTCATCACCAGTCGAAACAGACATGCAGCAGACACTCTTTTTGCTTGGGAATAACAAAGATTTTCTGACCTTGATGTTGAAGCATAGTTTTGGATACTTTGGCTGACAGACCTTTTATCTCTGATATTGACTTGGCTGGCCAATGCTGAGCTTCACTCCTCTCAAATTTCTAACCAAAACATAAGAAATTAAACTTTCAGCACGTGTGGAAGCACTGAATGAGTTCACTTGCAAGTTTTTGTCTCCGTTACTTAGCTGTTTCCATTCTTGTAGGCCTGTAGGGCCAGAGTTCTTGAATTTACAGAATCACTATGGTAGTTTTTAATGATGCAGATAAACCCCAGGTTTTTGTTTGAAACATGTATTACATGTTGGGGGCAGGGGAAGGGGGGGTGTTGGATTTTTCTTTTTGTTTGTTTGTAGTTGTTTTGTGTTTTTTTTGTCAACCTTTGAGTGTAATGTATCCCATTTCTTCATGGTTCATCTGCTAAGTACTTTGAAAAATACAGTGTATGGCATAATGAACAGGATCAGATTGTCTGTTACCATATTTTTCCTTAGGCAATAACGAGCACTTGGCACAGGAAAGAAAATCCAAGAAAATGGACAGGTCTGTTATGCATAGAGGGAGTAGAAGGATTCATTCAAAGTTGTTTTGCATCTTTTTGACTTACATCAAAAAATGCAAAAATTGATTGTACCTGAGAAGGGAGATGTTATTCTGTGAGAGAGGACTCATAACCACAGAAAGATACTGCTTGCATCTGCCCAGTACTTTATTAATAAAACAGCTTCTTAAATCTACTCTGGCAAGAACAGATTTCAAAATTGAAGGATTATATTTACTTAACAGGAAGCTTTTTGATACAGTTTACTTTCAGCATGAACTTTCTCGTTTGTCTTGTGCTTTGGTGTCACGTTGCAGAAAAGATTACACTTGCTTTGTAGTGACCATCCCTGCTATAATTGCATTAAACTAAGCCAAGAATGTGAGAGATGTTTTCTAGATAATAAGGAGACTGTTTATGGTCAAAGCAGACAATGTACTGAGTACAGGCAAAAACCCTGGGGAGAGGAGCAAGCAGTGGCTTGAAAGCTGCAGGTGAATGCCATGCTCCAGTGTTTTGGATGATTGCTGTGATCCAAAATTACCAATCTACCAGGTGACCTTTCAGAAACATCATGCTATTCCAATACATAGCAATACTGCTCTTCTGGGAGTGTCCATGTACATCTTGCACACCTCCAGCTGTTACACTGTCTTGCCTGTCGTGAAAAAAAGGTTTCGTAATCAGAAGCATTTTTTGTCATGTAATGGTATTTATTAGTTTAGATTTCCTTGAATGCCATTTGTTACCACAACAAAAGCATGACTGCATATATATGTAAATATTTTTATCAGCTTCAGTCCCTTTCACTAATGTGACCTTACAGCCATTATAGAAGGAAATAACTACACTTAGGGCACAGAGTTTCACTTTTTTATTGCTTTTTCTCTGTGTCACCGTCATCTTTGTACTCCATTGACACAGATAGACTCTGATGTGCATTGTTTTTTTGTTTTGTTTTCATCTCCAAGAGTCTGTTGAGTGTGCTAGAGTTTCTCTGCCTCCTGTTCTCTAAGAAGAGAAGTATGCAGTTGGTTTGCATTCGAGTGCTATGAAATAAACCAATTTCATACCTCCAAATGTGCATCTGTCACTATCACATCTGTAGCTTGAGCCCTGCCAGAGGTCAAGGCCCTGATGTGTCTGCATGGTGTACTTTGCAAGCATGAGACTCCCCCTTTTATTTTCTGAAAATCAACCCTGAGTTTTGATCTTGCTCAGTTCTTAGTGATTCACAGCTGAGGCTTATCTTTGTTTTGACAGAGACATGGAGGCAGGTTTCTGTCTTTTCAAAACATACTGATAGTAATGGATTGAGTTTTAGGTTCTAGATTGTCCCAACTTTGTAACTATAGTAGAAGAAATTTTTTTTCCCTGTGGTATGTCCAACACATCGGTGTTCACCTTGCTGTTACATTTAGAAGTTTTATATCCTGGATTGTGCTCCCATGTAGGTATAAGAGTTAAAGGCAACGATTAAAATTTGATTCCTTTTTATATTATTGAAATTATCTGATATAATCTTATTTTTAGTCTGAGTGGCTTCTCAAGGTCTTAAAACAAATGGTTTACATTTCTTGTATTGAGAAGTTCTTTGCTTCATTTCTGTGAGTACGATCCAAGCAGAGTTTCAGGGTTTGCATTTGGACTGCTTTTTTTTATTTATTGCAGAAGCAAAGTGGATCAGGAAAAATTCACTTAAATATATTTCAACTGAACTGCTTGTCCTACTTGTACCCATTGTACTTTTTAGGCATTGTCCATGAGGTAAGTCACTCCTAATAAAAACCCTGCCAAAATTTTTTTTTATTGTTTTACAGATCTGGTCCCCTGTTTCTGAAAGTACTCTGCGTTGTCTTTTAGGTCTATTTTCTACCTCTAACTCAATCTTCTGCAACTCAAAGGAAAGATAAATATGGTAAAATGTGAAAATTAGGGAATAAATCCCTTTTTCAGCCATTTCTGGAGTTGGAGTCAGTGGGCTGGAATTTGCGTAGTTGTAGAGCTCTATCACATCTAATTACTATGGAAATGTATTCTAGCAGTGTTGAATGGTTATTATAGCCTTGTGGAATAATCCTGTACCACTTGATTACTATGAAATCTAATCTAAATAGTACTTACAAATTTATCTGTTGTTTAGGGTGGAGGAGGAGGAGGAAGGGAAGAGGTTACAGCTTTCAGCAGAAGCTTGGAAGGGGGGATTTAGGAATGATTATCCTGGCAATCCAAAGGGGCTCTTGACAAGTAAAGAAGGAGGTGGGAGCCAAATATTGTGTCAGAGGGCAAGTGAAACAGAAATGCAGAACATATCCATGGTTTTGTGGTGTTGAAAAAATGTCTGTAGCATGAGATAAGAAAGATTGTTACACTGGATGCCTCTGCTATTATTTGGAATTGTGGTTTCTTAATTTTAGGGAACCTTCTTGTGACAGCATTACTTTGTTTCACAGCTGACCAGGATCTATCCCTAGAGGATGCTCCTCTGAGTTCTTAAGTTCTGCCAGCTGCCTTTAGTAGCACTTACAAAGTGCTGCTGCATTGTTACATGGTGGTGGTGGCTACAACTGTGTCTGCTTCAGCGTCCACAGAACTGGATTTCTTGTCATCCCTCTGACTCAAAGTGTACAGTGAGTTTCAAGGTGCAGAGAAGTTTTGAATTTCAGAACTGTTGTAAATTGACACTCCTGTGGTCTGGAGTCAGTTTGGTCAATTAGTTGTCTTAGCACCACTTGTACCATCATGTGCGTGGTACTTAGCTGGTCAGTGCAGATTAAACTCTTTGCTAGGGAAACAAATACTTCAAAAATATCTTCTGTAAGTGTAAGACTCTATTTTAATATTACTATTTGTTTGGATAACTGTAGTAAAGGCAGTGCCTTTTTTTTTTTTTCTCTCTGTGATTTACATGGTGGTTGATGTGTGATTTGGAAAACTCCCTTGCCAGTTTTAATGCCTTTCACAAGAAGTCTCATTGTTGCTTAGAAACCACCATAATGCCCATGAGAAGTATTATCCACATTAGATGGTAAAGGGGTTTCATCTGAAACATTCCTTCTCCTGAAGCAGCACAGGTGTGTCAGTGCTTGTGAGCCCCAGAAAGAGCTGTGGAGATAAGCAAACTTCGGCAGTATTGGTAAGACTGGATTTTACTGCCTCTCTATCTCAAAGTTTCCTTAGAACACCATAAGGTCTAATTAATTCAAAACTAACCAGAAAATGAGTTGTGGAAAGAAATTTTTCTCTAATCTGCTTGTTATGAGCATGGCAAAAGCAGACCTATGTGAGAAGGGGTTTCTGTATGTAGCTGCTATCAGTTTCTATTGCTGCTGGGTAGGTGGTTTTGTTTCTGACTTATCAAGTAAAAGGCAGCTCTCCCTACCATAATTGTGTCTCTGCTATTGTACTTTTATTGCTAGCAAATACCTTGATAAATTGAAGCAAAAATTTAGTTGATACAGATGGGATGGCTCTCTAAGAAATATAAATTAATTTTTTTCAAGTCTTGTGTAATATATTTAATACCAATTACTCTATCAAAGTATGTAAATTATTCCTGAAGAAAAATTTATCTGGGTATTTGAAAAAACAAGACTAAGGAAGAATGCATGACTACTCTCAAACCTGCAAATGACTTCATTAATCAGAAATAATTAACTAAGGTATAGTAGCTGAAATAAAGATAACACTTTTCTACAGCAAGCACCAACTGAGAGAGATCAAGCTATGATAGAATACAAAACTTCAAGTCAGTTCCAGACTTGTTCTACATGATGACCTTTTTTAACCTCACAACCCATTTTTTCCCTTCTGTGATAGTGATGTTTGGAAATGTTGGCTTGTCCAAATTCACTCACTTTCCAACCAATTCCACATTGCTATGCAGCAACAGCTGGCAGTGCCCACCCCACGTTATGTATTCTACCTTAACTTTGTCATGATACACATCAACAAAATCTACTTGAAAGTCAAAAGAGTTAAACCTCAGAGACCACAGAAACAATGAAGAGGTTTGGGTTTTTAATCAGGGAAAGTTATATCTAGAAACACTACAGTGATTTAATATTTCTTAATGTAATATAAACAGTTTGAAAGGTTGAATGAACACTTTCTAAGGACAACTGTTCTGCAAGAACATTGTGCCATTTTTTCTTAAAATGAAACTTTGCAGAATACTTACAAACTACATAACACATTACTCTTGTTTTAATACCTAGAATTTGGCTGAAGACCTGCAGATTTTCTACTTTAAAAAAAAAAAAAACAACCTCTCTTTAGATAGTGACAGCATGTAATTTACACAAAGATAATTACAGTAACTCAGATTAAAGCAGCTCCAGAAGGTGCACTTCCCACTCAAAAGCAAAATAAAACCCATTTATGTACTGTCCCACTCATACTGTTTGAAGAAAAATGCTGTAATATGAATTGAAAATTTACCTGTGTCTTCTTATTACTTCTGGATTTTTGCCGGTGGAGAGTGCTATCCTTGTTACTGATGTGCTCCTTTTAAAGATCTGAATAGGTTTTCTGGTCATCACTCCCTGTAGCATCTTTTATGCAGGTGCTTCTTGTTGCTAAGAGATCAGTTGCTTGGAGATGGAAGTTTGTTTATTGTAATAGATCAGGGGCTGTTGCTTTGAAAAGAAAATTTTGTAATTTTACCTCCACATCTCAGGGTATCTGCTGCAAAGTAGCCAGTGATAGAGATACACATGCCTAGTGCTGATTAGAACTGTGACTGCAGAGTAAAACAGAAAAGTAAACAAAGTTTATAATATGTTTGTTGCCTCTGAATAAGGGAAGAGATTTGTCATTTAACTGGAGGTACAACTCGCAGAAATGATGTTAATTCTTTGCTCAGCATATTTAAATGTATTTTTAATTTCCAACAGCAAGGAAGTCCAAAAGTTTTATTCTAAAATTGGGATGCATGAAGTTGTCAATAACATTGTAAGATACAATCCTGCACTGATGCAGGAAAGCACTAATTGACTATCCTGCTGTTTCGTTTATATTCGCAGTTGGTTTGATAATATAGTCATTCAGAATGACTCTACTGAACTAATAATGACTAAACTATAGTCACTCAGCATGACTAATGACTAAACTGAAGGCCAATTTCTCTGCTTTGTGCTTCTTCTCTCTTTTTGCTCTAGCTTTGGGCAACTAACAAACTTAATTTGTGAAAATCCAATTGTTTTCAAGAACTGCATTAAATGATTGCAGGAAACATTAAAGTAATGACCAAAGACCTATAGGAAAATGTGTTGATGTTATGAAAAGAGGAGACTAATACAGAGGCAAGAATAAGGTCCTTGTGCCTGTTACTTACTGAACTAGGTGAAATAGGTCAAAATCATCTTTTCTTTGTTTAGTGCTCCCAAGTTTAGAGAACTGAGTCCCTCAATTCTGTTTTCAGCAAGGCTGTGCTACATCCTCTGGCAGTGAGACACGGTGCATCCTTGTCTCTCACTGTCAGGACACAAATGTAAAAGATTCCTGTAAAATGTTTTCATTCTTTTAGTGAATTCACTCAAGGCTTTAGCATTATTATGTAAAAGGAATAAATGAAACAAATTAGAACACTGTTAATAAGAAAACCCATCTAATGGGGAAAAGGGTCTGAGATTTAGAGAACTATGATCTCACTTGGAGCAGAAGGTACTTAAGGGTTATGTACAATTGTTCTAGTGATGGAATATTTTTAACTTGGGGAAGGATGGAAGAGCCCTAGAACGTTATTGAATGTGAAATCTCTTTTGAGAAGCCTTTCTTTAATTAATAAAATAAATTAATTAAATAAGTTTGGGGAGAAGAAGGACTGAATTCATGCAGAAATTCTTGTGGCATTACCGCAACCCTGCTGCAGAGACACAGCTTACACAACCACAAGCCAATGTAATTTCAACTTGACAACTGAACTCTTGTTCTTTTTCCATGTGCACACACTCTTCCATATCTATTTATTATGCAGGGATTTGTTTACAGTACAAGCAAAAACGGGCAGAACTTCAATTCTACTGTGTCCTGTATTTAGACCTAGACACAATAATAGTTGGAACCTGTTGCATAGTATCTGATGTTCTGAAATTATTTCAAAAAGAGATGATAGTTGGTTTTAATTTTTAAACCTACCTAAGTGTTTAGGGAGAAGTCATGCGTGAATAGTGTTTTTTGTTTTTACAAGCCACAACTATATGTTTTTTCTGCTTGTAGGCTGGGGACATCTACATTCTGCAGGAGCTCGGGGTTGAAGCTTGTTTTGATGTGTGTTACTTTTCGGCTGTGCAAGCTATGCAGGATCAGTTCTGAAGCAGATGGATATTTGTTTCACGGATACCAAACTAAGAAAGCTTTGTGTAGCAGTATAAGAAAGCTACCACAGAAAGTTTCCAGCTCTTTCCCATGATTTGAAGCCGGTTTATGGCATTTAGTGTTGCTGTGGTTTCAGCTGGTGAGAGGAATAACAGCTTGTGTTGAACTTTCTCTGCCAGTTTTCTTGTTGTGTTTTTCCTTTTTGTTCCCCACGTATTTTTATCCAAAGCCAAACACATCATTGCTTTTGTGCTCTATCTAGGAAGGATATAAAGGAAGTTAATAACCTTTAAATGCTTGTGTGTGCAGCCATCCCTCAGTGACTTTGGAGGTGTGTTGTTTTATAGGTGTTGGGTCGGGCTGTAGCATCAGAAAGTAACATGGCTATCAGTAAAAGAGCTCTCTGAGGAATTACTTTCATTGTTGCTAAATTGCAATTAAAACAAATATTAGCTTTATTTGGAAGCACCTATATTCTTTATTATCCATAGATATTCCTTATTATTGTATATATATCATTGCACTTGGTAACAATAAACTACTTAAGCAGCCATGTTATTTTTGAAAGCCTCAGAATGATAAGTTTCATAAAATAAGTTGATATAAGGAAATGAAACCAACTTTTTTTTTTTTGTAAGCAAGTGTTGCTGGAGGTTAGGGAGACCAAGAGGAGCCAGTTTCTCACACAAACACATTTTTATTCCTTGCTCAGCCATAATTTATTTAATCAAAAGTACATTTCTAAAAATTAGAATCTGATACAGTTTTTATTGGAGCTTCTTCTTCTGACAGTGCTATTTATCTACTTACTGATACAAAGAACTTGTTATTCAGGGGTAAGAAGCCAATTGAGTTGGTCATGAAGTAATCACGAAATGGGTTTAATAACGTGAAAATGTTTGTTTATAGTTAAATTACGTTTGGCAACCCCGACTTCTGTGGGATAGATCTTTAAATTAAATAGTACTTAACAGAGAAAATGTATCTGAGTTCTTTCATGCCAAAAAATTCCTGGAATTTTGCATAATGAAACCAGAATCATTGGACTTGTTGTTCCCTACAAAGGTCTATGGTTGAATGCCTCAAATTCTTCAGAACCTGAGTAGGCATTCACTGAATTAACAACGTTGTTTTTTATACCATTAATAAAAATAAAGCAGGATTTTTTTGCTCTTCATAGTTGAGCAGAAGGGTACCCTGTAGGGACTCTCTGGCTTATATGATAAAATTGCTTAGACTTCTGTTTTAGTAATAAGGACTTGAATCTCACCTATTAACTATGTAGAAAGAAAATAACTTCAATTAAATTGGCAGAAATGAAATCACTAGTATAAGAATCAGTATTGTGAAACTAGTAGGATGGGATCAGGCTCAGATCTTAATTCTTTTTATGTCCTGATGGTTTCACTGCAGTCTTGGGAGTATGAGAGAAATGCTTGCCTTTCTCCAAGGATGGATAGCCACTGGTAAATCTGTCCCTAATATACTCCCTGTTGTTTTAGGATTAAAGGAAACAAAGACATCTGTATGAACACAGACTGTCAGCACAAGGTCATGTTAAAGATGCATTTAGCTTGGTGCTCCATCTTGGATATTGGCCAAAACCAGATGCCAAGTGGGGAGTTCAAACATTGGACAAATGTATATACTTTCCTCTTTGTGCCTTCCCTTCCCTGCATAAAGACACAGGAATTTGAAGTGACACTCTCAGCCACCCTGTGTTTGCAATAATGGCCACCTGTCTTTTCAAGGAACTTGAAGAAAGACATTGTAGTAATTTAACCAGCCATTTTACTCCTACCATTTCTTTTAACCTCCCATATGTGCTGTTTTCTGTTCCTCTTAACAAGTCAGTTGTCAAATACTGAGAGAGCTGAGACTACTGCAAGTGTCTGTCTTCAAATACTTCCTGTGCTACTTTATAATTTGGAAGTGTGTATCAGCCATGGGAACAGCTAATGTTCAAACTGTCAGGGTCTTGAACTGGTGAGAAAATTGTCCAACAAAACATACAATGTATATATAAAAGCTTATAAATCCCTTAAAATTGTATCAGTGAACTGCTTGCAATTTTTGCTTGTTTTGAGTCTACTTCAGTTCATTGTTAAAGTAGTAAAAACTAGTAAAGTACAGCAGAATGTTTGCAGGCAATTTGCTTTTAGCCACTGTCTTCATGACTGGCAGCAGTGCCTTGGTGGATGCCTGAGTGCTGCTTCTAAGCAGCTCCTTCATTTGGCCAGCATCCAGTGCCCTCTGAAACATGTTCATATTTCCTCCATCAGTGTTTCTGTGAGCTACTCTTTCATCCATTTACAAGAATATGTCTATTCATTGCTATAAATTCACCCGTTCAAAGAACAGTGTGTACAAAGGCAGGTGTATTTTGTGTACATATGCAGGTGTATTTTGAGGGATTTAGTAGAACACAGTGTTGGAAATCACTCAATTCACATTTTGTGCTTGAAGTTTTCTTATGCAGTGTCTTGTAAAGAGCTAGTCTGTTTGTTTTTTCTAACATTACGCTCAATCTAGAGATGATCTTATTTTTTGACTCCCCAGTAAAATTTTCTTAGTGCAAGCTAGAGTTTGGCTTCTTTAGATAATGTCATTTTAAAAAGGTCCCCTAAGTATTCTTACATCGATATCGTTGGTTGAATCCCTTTATACTGCCATTTTATCTTTTATGCCTGGCTCCAGGGCATCTGTATTGCTTGCAGTTCCAACACCAGTCTGATTTGGCAACTGTTTCACAGATCTTCACAATTTGCTTTCTAGCTTACTGTGCAAACCCTCAAACTTTAGAGGGTGTTGGAACGTGTGGATGCTCAACATCCAGAAAGTCATGGTCATCTAAGTTTCAGCAAAGTACTGTTATAACTTCAGCTGTTATTCCGGATGTTAAAAGAAAGAAAAGCTTTGGGAGAGAGTGCCTCTTGAGATTCTTTCTGCCTATACTGCCTGGAGATTGGTACAATTCTTCAGGCATTGTCGCCTTTGGGTACTTGGGGTTTGGTGTTGTGTTTTAGTTGAGTTTCTTTGGTTGCATCTATTGTTGATGGAAGGCTCTTTACAAAAGATGTTCTGTGTGGGTTTAAACACCCAAAAAGATCCCTGCTGTGCAGCCAGGCCTGTGTTTATGGAATAAAGTGTTTGGCTCAGAGTCAAATTGCTCACAGTGGAAAGGTGTGCGTGGGACTCCTTGTACCCACAGCTTGCTTTGTTTCTTGATAATGAGTCTTGGAAAATCCACCTGCTATTCATGTGTTAATGTGCACTGATGCTCCCGGGGTCACTCCCCTCCTCTGTGGGTTTCCTGGAGGAGATCTGGGTTCAGCTTTGGTTCAGGTCTTTACCCCTTTCAGTGCCGGTAACCAAGCTGTCTCATTTTTTTAAGGGGTCAAGTGCATCTGTCCCATTTCCCCCAAAATCACTCTGCTCATTTTGTCCACATCAGACTGATAGAATAGCATTAAAAAAAACCCACCTCCTAATCAAAGTCAAAATGGAAAGAGTTAACAACATAGATACTTTTCTCTTATTAGTCTGCCTACGTGAGTTCAAATCTTCAGACTATGGTAGACTACACTTGTTAGCTCAAGAAGTACTACCAATTTTGAAGATGGGGACAGTGTGTTCTTGTCCCAGGCAGAAGCAGCTCTAATGCAATATTATAGGAACAGGTCACGGATGTGCCATCTCAAACTAACTCTGGGTTTATTAAGTGCCTGAGCATCTACACTTTCAGCTTGTTATCTGGTCAACTTGTATACAATTTTCCTTCTGAACTGGCATTTCAGCTGGTGAGAAAAAGAGGTGTGTAAAGGTTTTTGTCCTTTGATATGCAGGAACTAGTGATGTTACCTCAGATTTTCTATCGTTTTCCATGGACATGAGACTAATTTGAGAGCAACTCTTCGGCATGGGATGTGAAGAGCGGTGCCTTGAGAGACAACCAATTCTCTTGTTGTGGAAAAATGTGTGAGCTATTCAGAGTGGTTTAGGATGAGTCTTCAGATTGTTACAGGATTCTTTGTCAGTTAAGTACTCTGTTTTTCTCTCCTTTTTTTTCTTCTTTTTTTTTTTTTTTGAGTTAGCTCTGCTGCCACAGCTGTGTCTCTGAAAGTCTCATGCAGTGCTCTTTTATCTGATGTTTGCAATAAAGAGGATATCAAACTTTTACACTTTTAAACTACTTCCATTTTTTATTTTTAATTTATTTGAAGTAGTCTGTCAGATGCTGTCATTACCCTCCTACTGCCTGGGATCATTCCAGATGAGATGGAGGCAATGGCTCCACTAAAGTCACTGTACTTTCATGTTCTTATGAGGATTTCAGCAGCTTGGATACACTTGCTGTATATTGGTGCCACTTTTAGGAAAATGCTTCAGTATCCACTAAATTTTCCCCAGCATATTTCTGTTATTTGGCTATTATACTGGGAACATGAGTCCACCGTACTTTTGTTGTTTCACATAGAATTCTTTCTAATGGTCACTTGGATATATTGTGGGATGTTTCAGGCATCTTTTTTTTAACAAGTGCTTTGTATGAAGAGTTCAAAACAGATATGTTAAACTTCTGCTAAAAGGAAAGTATAGCCAAACCTCTAGTTTATGTAATCCCAGCCAGTCAAAGCAGCCATGGTAAGAGTGCAGAACAGAGCATTGTTAGTGCTGAAGGTGCTGCAGGCATTTCCTCAGTAGAATTAAAGCACTCATACAATATCAAAATTTTGTTTTGAAAGAAAGCATGTGGCAATCAGATGAAGATACTGCTAATCACTTTTAGCTGTTCTGAATCCTGTAATCTGCTTTATCAAGTGCTGCTCAAGCTCTGAAGTAAAGAGGCTTCAGAGTAGCCTCTTTGCACCTGGTTTTGAAGCATCCAAAATGCACTTCTTGTAGGCTTGTGGCCCTACAGGTTTGCAAAAGCATTTTCTGTGTGCAGGACTCGTGGTTTATACAAAAGGGTTTTTCAGTAAGTGTTTTTGTACTGCTAAATAATTTTGCCTGTATATCAGACCAAGTTTTGAAGTATTTTGGGGCTTATCAGCTTCTCATAAAATGCTGTGTTTCTTTCCATTTGTGGTGTTTTGGCAAATACAAGAAGCAAATATTTTGAGGTGGTCTGTGGAGAAAAAAGTATCATAAGCATTAATGAATCCAATATAAAGCTGTGTAGAATTTCAGGTTGGAAATGCTCTTTTAAAATAATTCCCTCTGTGTTGGAATATATTGATGTAACCTCCTGTGTTATTATGGCTTCACCTTGTACAGGCTGAAAGTCAGTTTTGTAGAAACACACATTATGTGTTTAGGTCCTCTCATGTAAGTGATGGAATATTTTATCTTCATGCTATACAACACAGCGTGATATTTGTAATCATCTGATGAAGAAGATGCTGACATAACCAAAACAGTTACCTGTGATTATGTAGCAAAACAACCAAAACTGGTCTTTGGATGTTGAGCTCAGAATTCACAATGCAGAATATACCAAAAAGGTTGTGATCTGTAAAAAAAGTTATTTTTACTTTAAAGTTGCATGAGGAAAGTGTACTTAATGCAGGTCCTTTCTGATAAGCTCTGAAATGCAAACAAAGCAGGATGTATCACAGCCTGCACAGGAAAGACTTCTGAATCACCTGTAATTATCTTTATCAGCTACAGTCCTACAATGAAATGTTAGCTTGTCCATTACAAAATTGCTTACAATTACTGGTGTGTGTACACAAGTAAAACACAATGTGTTTTCCAAAAACTTACCTGTACCAAGCTGAACTCAAACTGAAGAAGCAGTACTGAAATTTATTCACCTAAAGACATGTTTGCAGAAGATTATGTCTAAGGCAGCAGCATAATGGAAATGCTGCAAAATCCTCCTCCGTGTTTGGAGGAATTCAGTTATTTTATTACCTGAAATGCTCAGGATTATTAGCAGTTCTGAATTAAGCTTTTGTAAATAGTCTCACAACATCACTGCACAGTGCAGTAGTCCACAGTAATAGCTAAGCTAAGTGTGGCAGGGCTGGCAGCTTGGCAGCAGAGTGGCTGTGTTAATTTGGTGCTCTGCCCGCTGGTCTGTATTTTTCTTAATGACTTAGATTATAATCTTGGGCTCAGGAGATTCCAGATCCAGCAGATCTTCTATAGAAACTAGAAAAATAGTTGATCAAAGTCTTGAGTGATAAGCAGTAAAAATCAGGTTAGAGTGTTCTAGAGTATGAATGTCCTTTTTTAATAAATAACCAAACCGGTCATTGTGGCTTTGCTTCACATAAATATTTATGTATGAAATAATCCTCATCTCTACTTGTCAGACTCCCTACATACCTGTAATAAACACTGTTTTAAGTCTGTAACACATAAATCATAATACATATGAGTATGAATTTTATAATTAGTGTCTAAATAGGCAAACTGGGTAGCTTTGCATACCAAATCCTTTTCAGCAGTTAGTTATGCAAAAACACTCAGCAGTTTCCAAATAATATAAAAATTGGAATATTAAAAAAAAACCTAAAATCCTAGGTTTAGCCCCAAATCAGGCTGCACCTCACCTCTGCTGCAAGAGCAATGGAGTGTGGTGAATCACTGTAGAACTCTCAATTTTTCCTTTTTTTTTTTTTATTTTTATGTGTTGTATATTTTTTATACTTTTTGGTCTATTTATTATTTTTTACCTAAGGATCCAAATCTTGATTTAGAATTAAGAACAAGAGCAGAAAGAGCATGCAATTATATACCATAGGGATATAAACTCTCAGAGAAGGGAAGTCAAATTAGCAATATGTTTCTGAGGATCATATACTCACTTTGCAGTGATTTCCACTGAAGTAATTCCTGAATGACCCACTAATTGGCTTACATTACATTAGAAAATATAATTATAGTACTTAAGTAGAAATCAACAGAAATTGTGTTGCCGTGTCAGTTGCCTTTGTCCTGTAATTAAGTTCTTAGTCAATAATTTTTTGTTAAACTCTAAGCACATCCACTTTGCACCTTGGTTATTGAGATGGTGAACTAAGACTGGCAACTGTAATTATCTCTCTGCTGGTTCTTTTGTGGAAACACTGAATAGCATAGCACAGGTTACAGACCAAAAAATGTCACTGAAGTCTTAAAGACTACGTAGCTCAAAATGCTGTATAGCAGAAAAGTTTGAGCTCAGCTGCCCAGATATTCTTTGGTTGTTGTCTCTAATGTAAAATGTACCTGCCAATGCAACCTCTTACTGCTATCAAGGATATTGCTAGACCTGATTATTGCATCCAACCTATTCCTTATATCAGAGGACCTCTGCACCCACAGAAAGTGTAGATGCTCGGCACCTTTGGGAATGCAGTCCTGTAGCATCCAGTCCGTCATTCCCATTCAAAAGCCTCATAAAATTACTCTTTTCTTGAGAGTCCTTCTGACTCGTTTAGAAAATTAGCGGGGTTTTCTTTTTGCGTCACGACTTGTGGCATTTCTTATCCTTTTGTGGTGTCTTCAGATCCTTCACTGTGGAGACAAGGAGCGTATATTCAGACAGCACAGTCTGAGATGCTTCTTCCCAGACATGGAATGTGCCAAATTGCTTACTTGTTGGCGTGGGCTGCAGCTACAATGCCTGTAAAGGAACTAAGTATTCTGCCAGTGCCCCCTCCATCCTGTATTCCCAGAACAATCCGAATGTTGTGTCATAGCCATGTGCCATTTCGAGATCTGCATAGACTTGCACATTTTCTGCTCTGAAAATTAAGATGTGCACGGCCCTGAAACGAGGGTGCCTGGGGGAAGGGAACATGTGCCTTCCTCCACATGGAAAAGCCTGACTGCCTTCCACAGTTTTTCCCTAAATAGGGCAAAATATGAAAAATATAGTTTTATGTCGGTACGTTCTATTATTGCTACATGTGCAGCTTTTTTGAAAACTGTGCTTCTAGTTAAAAAACCCTACTTGAATTTAAAGAGTAATAATAAAAATCTATTATATGTTATCTCTTGCTTCTTGCCTTGATTCCTATTTCTGTTGTGTTATGGCTTGAGATGAGACAGTCATTTAGGAAATGTATCTGAATAAGGTCTGGTTTAGTATCACATTCTCCCTGAGTGGTAATAGTTCTATGAATATAATTTAGATTCCTTAACTCTAGACCTATAGGTCTAAACCTGCCTTCTGGACTTGCTTTATTAGCAGTTGAGGAAAGGCGGTAATTTTGAAGATGGAATTCATCTTGTTCTCAGGTAGAAGTCTGTGCTCACCTGGCTCCCATGTCTGCCTGTAAGAGGCACTGAGGTGTCATGGATAAGCTTGTTGAAGGTTCCTCTTTAGTTAATCTAGTGTATGTGATTTTTATCCTAATTATGGATAAATAGATGATAATTGTTTGATTACTCATAAAAACTATAACTCTTCTAACTCAAGAGGATCCAATTCTAGATTATTGGTAGACTTTAAAGATGAAAATGGAAGATTAATTAAATTGCTCTGATGAAGTTTTTTTAATGTCATTCTAATGCATGATTTTACTGTTCTCTTTAATCAGCTTTGTTACCTTTCAGTTATCTCTCTGTGTCTTTAAAATTATAATAGATTTTTCTGTCAGGACCTCAAAGAATATGGTCTGTGGTTTTGATATGAGTTGACATGTAGTCAACTACAAGAACTTACCTAATATAGCCAACAGTTCTCTTGTGAATGTTCTGAGATCACATTGCCATCTTCTCCATTTATAATTTATCCCAGTGCAGTTGGTTCATTTCTTTTTCAGTTGTGTTTGTGATTATTCAGTTTTCTGAAAGTCATAGATACCAGCAGTAAATTCATTATTTGACACATCTTCTGTGTGATGTGTGAAACAGATTATGTACTGCTATTTCTTTCTCTTGGCTTTATAATCCTACCATGTGTATATGTGGTGTGTACAACTATATATCAAATGAATATGTTAAAAGTGCTCAAAGAGGTTTAATTCTCTGTGAATCACAATGATGAATGCGAATGACAAAAAGTTGAGGGGAAACAGGCTGGAATAGTGCTTGTATTTGATGCTTCTTGATTGAAAATTACTGAGAGCCACAGGCAGTGCACCCTAACCAAGTGCTGACTAAAGCTTTGTGCGATAGTAAGGGGAATGGATGCAATGGACATGTGATATAATGTGGAGGGAAGAGGAAGTTTCTGAAGTGGAGAGGCAAACTTACTGCTCTACGCTGCTTTTCTTCTTGCAGTCTGGTATACTGGGGCCACAAAGACATCCACTCTTTCCCCTTGGACAGAATTCTGAAAAGTGGGTGATGTAAGAGAGTTTCCATAGTATACAAACTCCAATTTGTTTTCTGTGTTGTTGGAATACCTTTGCCAAAAAGTGTTCTTTGTTGTTTTGCATCTCAATATGAAGAAAAATTTGAGTTTGATGGTTTGTTTGAAAATTAATATTCAGTATTTGGTTCCTGGCTGGGTTTCAGTTCCTTACTGGACTGCGGGATCCTTGGCGAAAAGGAAAGACTGTTTTTCAAGGGTAGCTGTCTGTGGATTTATCTACTCATTGTTTTCAGATCAGTGGTGGTACAAAGATGTGATAGATCTGCTGAGCCACTTACCATTTGTGCTGTGTTTTGATCAGTTGCTTTTATTCCCATACTTTTAATTATAAATGGGTGGTTGCAGCCATGGTGTTTTCATTGGTTTCTTTGCTCCTAAAGTCATCTTTGTCTGTGCTACAGCTTTGGCTCTTTTCCTAACATGTGTTGGAGGAATTCTGAACAGTTTTCTGGGAAAATAGTCCTTAGCTGCCAGTGCCCTAATGATGCATCTCTAAGGCATCATCCTCCAGTGTTACTGAATGTTTGTTCAAAGACAATGAAACATTCTGCTGATGCCGCTGAATAGTCACCCTTGTGCTGCACCATAAGCAGATATTTATGGGTTTTGTTTTGAACTTTAAACACCAACTTGGCTTGCCTAGTAAGAAACACTTTTCACTGGGTCTTAATTTACGATTTATCTTAAGACTGGATATTCCAAAATAACAGCTGGTGTATCTTTTGCTCTGCATAAACTTCTTTATTCTTGCGACTCTGTATTAAGTAGGAATTTCCTGAAATCAGAGGTAATTCTTAAGCTGTCTTTTGTTGATTCCTTGAGGAGCTCTATGTCCTTGTACCACTGGAAAAACACATTAAGGAGTTGGGGTATAACTCCAGATTTTCCAGATTGTAATAGTCAAGCATTTTCTAGCAATTCCAACTCTTCTTAAGCAGAATTTTTATTTATCTGTGAAGTATTGCTTGAAAGGCTGTTGCCTTACCTATTTAAATATTCCAATCACTAATTTCACTTATTGTTGAATTTGTAACTTGTTCTAATTGTTGCTGTTTTGGTAATAATATATATTTGTTTAGGGCCCATCCATTTGCTGGAGTTGAATTAAAGATTAAGTATTCCTGCCAAAGGATAGTACTAAAAAATAATTCCACACACACACCTTTCCTCTTATGAACACC
The DNA here is from genome assembly GCA_035583135.1 of Lophotriccus pileatus. Taxonomy (NCBI): domain Eukaryota; kingdom Metazoa; phylum Chordata; class Aves; order Passeriformes; family Tyrannidae; genus Lophotriccus; species Lophotriccus pileatus. Next base: position 11,971,856 of record JAWWES010000018.1, on the reverse strand, counting down.
TTTCTCCCCATGTCGATGTACAGAACTAATTTCCTTAACCTTTCTGCAGTATTCCATAGGAGTATCCAAGGCTTCTTCCATGAAAAAAACACACCTCCTCTAATACAAAATTATGAGATATACTACTTTCTCTATGTTTTTATTTTCTTCTAGTTATTATTAATAGCTATTTTTTTCCCTTGAAAAGCGAGCCTGTATCCCATATGCCATAATCCTTGTGGAATGTACGTGCAGAAATGGCGTGGGTTGCATTCTGGTGTGTGTCACTGCCACCAGCCTGCAGTAATTCTGTGGGGTGATGTTGATCACACAGCTTAGTGTGCTCTGAATCACCAAATCTGCTCTTCTGTCTGACCTAAAGCTACAGCAAAGGCATTTCAAACCTACGTGTTCCATTTTTTTCCCAAACATGAATATGCTGTGACCTAATATGAATTTCAAAATCTAACCTCTCTCTTTTTTGTGTGTGGTCAGGAGCCTCTTGACGTTTTAAAGCTAAGTCTTTGCTGTAGAAACAATGCTGCTGGTGCATCCCAGGGTTTGAGCAGTGATAGCTGGGATGAGGAGAAGGGCATTTGCAGCTCTTCCTGTGACTTGCCTTCCTCAGTACATCCACCCTGAACAAAAGGCTGCAGCAGTTACTAGTATCAGCAGTTGCAAAGGAAAGCACAAGAAACTTACTGAAAAGAATTAACTGTTCATCAGTTTGACAGTCAAAAGAATGATCTTCCCCTTCTACTTTGTAGATTTGGGGAGTAGAGTAGGTTTGCAATTGTAAAATGAACATATTCAACTTTTATTATATTTCCTGAGAAGAAGGGGGATTAGATAAAATCTGTCAGTTATCATGGGAGGTTGTGAAAGATTTAAAAAACCCTTTTTCTACTTCAACTACTTCAGGAAAAGAAATTGCCTTCTGGCAATTCATAAAGATGGTATAATCTTGTCATGGCATGATCAGAGGCATTTTGGTTAACTGTCTTTTAAGAGCATCATCCTCAGTAACTAAGTCCATCTTTCAGCATTAGTTACAAAATGAAAATAAGGTGCCAATCTCCAGTGTGCTTTATCACTGGGGCAGCTGCCAAAATAGATAAGATTGCAGCAATAACAACTTCTACGAAGTAAAACATCAGTGGGAGCATTAGTTAAGTGTGACACCTGTGAATACATTCTCAGCTTTAGCATAATCAAGTGATATTCTTCATTATACACATAGTGAGCAATTTGGATACAAAAATACCTCCTGTGGTAAAGTTCTGTTGCATTTTCTAACAATTAATTTCAACTGTACGAAGCTGAAATTGTGAAAAGCATAAACATGATGTTGCATCTGCAGTTTGCATATGGATAGTTCCCTTCTAGTTCCCCTGTTACTTGGACAGATTGGCATGATTTTTGTATGTCCTGCTTCACTGCATGTCAGTTATGAGGCACACTTGTGTTAGGGCATCCTTTAGAGAAACAGATTCTGGAAATGCCAGGAAATAATTGAAGGGCTACTTGTTGGCATTGCACCTGCCTGAAAAAAAGACTGATGGATACAGGGGGTAACAGTTTTCTCCCATAGGTTTAAATTGCTACTGAGTATATTTTTTTCTGTCCTTTTAGTAAGGAAATAGGTTTTATCAGCAACATTCCTAAGCCTCAATTCTCCTTTGCTGCTCACCAGTCTACCCCTGGGACCTTTGATTTTCATCACGAAGAAGGAACAGGGCCATAGAGGGTGAAGCTGCCTTGCAGCTGATGACAGGTGCTGTATGGATGAGCCAAAATTTCAGCTGTGTTACACGGGAACAAGAGATCCAGAATGTGACATAGGACTTTTGGGGGGTAGCAGAGGATGAGATGACCTGGAGATATTTGAATGAAGTGCTGCTTCTATGGGATGGGGGAACACTCAGTAGAAAGCTGGGACAGGCATGTTTGCAGTCCAGTAGCACAGCTGCTGCTGCCACTGGAGTAGCACTAGGACTTTCTAAGAAGTCTTGGGAATGCCTTTGCCACAAAATTGTGCTGTCAGCAGATGCCTGAATTTCAAGAATTGGGCAATTTCTTGTCAGAGGTGTAACTGCATCCTAGCAAACCAAACACAGCACTGAACACACCTCCATTTAACCTGTGCTTTGGGGAGTGGCTCTGGAGCAACTAACAGCCTGGGAAAGAATCCTGCTACTCTGCCATCTAAGCAGGTTCCCTACTGCAGCCTTGGGTAGGATGTTCATCATCCAATGGCCTGGGTTTTTTTAATGAAAAATGGTCAATTGCTTTTGGACTGCAATGCAGAGAAAACCTTGCAAGATTAGACAGATGGGGAAGCAAGAGTGTTGTGTTGCTTTTGTTATTCTCCAAATTGTAGCTCATTATTATTATTATTATACTCTATTTTACTCAATCATTATGCTCTGAAATGGACAATAAAGATGAAGAATTACTGTTTATTATGCAGTATGGTCTCTGGAGTGCAGTTCTATTTGTTTTTGTAAAGAAAGCTTTAGTTTGCTGGTATGATAGATTCTTACCAGTTTTGTTGTATCTGTGAATTATAAGCTTGCTTAAGATACACTGTCTTCTGCAAGGTCTTATTTCTTTTTCTTCTTTTTCCTTCACAAGATTAATATTATAAGCAAAACTCAATTTTGCACTTCTATGTTAAGTTAGGACACCAACAGCAGAGTCTCCTGGTTTGGGCTGGGATAAAGTTGATTTTTTTCCTGGAGGTTGGTGCATTGCTGTGTTTTGGATTTAGTATGAGAATAATGTTGATAACACAGAGACATCTTGGCTGGTGCTGGGCAGTGCTTACCTGAAGTCCAGGACTTGTCAGTCTTCTGCTCTGGCAGTGAGCAGGTGCACAAGAAGCTGAGAGGGAGCACGGCCGGGACAGCTGACCCCAACTGGCCAGAGGGATTTTCCATACCGGGGAACGTCCTGCTCCTATGCAAAGGTGTGAGTGAGCCTTACACCTTTGGATGTGTGATGATTTTCTTCTGTCTCGTGTATCATCATGGGATGAGACGGAAAGGTGTTTGTTGCCCCTACTTTCACCCTGCTCTGACGTGACAGTTTCAGAAGGAAGGAGTCTCTGATGCAATGCCTGAGGGCACCAATGCTTTTTGCATCATTTTTTATTTCAGAGATGAGAACTTTAAAATGATGGAATTGTTTTCTTGGCTTCTCTACTGTGTTTAAGTGACTACAGCAGAACTGTGTGTATGAAATTCATGTTTGATTTGATGTAATAGTTCATCCGTCAGTGAACTGTGGGATTAGCATGAACTACAGATCAACAGCTTAGTTAGAACAGAGACAAAATATTGTACCTGATCAGTTGCAGAGAACTGTCATGTTGAGGATCAAGAACCCTGTCTTGTAGGAAACTTGGTATTCAAAAGCTGTGAATTTCTTGAGGTCGATTTGAAGTGGTATCAATGTAAGAAAACACTCAGCTTTGATTTGAAATTTAAATGTCAGCTTTTAAAAAAAGCTTTCTTCTTTTTAGAAGAAAGTTTCTGATTTCTGAAACTTCTATATTCTTCATAAGTCTTTATGTGGTCAAACTCTGCTAGTCCTTATAACAGTGAAATTCTGGATAATTAATTTTCTTATCTTGGCTTAATGAATTAATCGGTAGCAAAATTTGTTGTATTAGAGATATCCTATGTCACAGAAGGGTTAGAAGGAGTAAACTGGCAAAAGCCTGTGCTTGAACAACTAAAGCAACAGGTAAAGTGTTATTAGTGAAATACAAGAGATATTCTTACCTAGTGAATTACATACGATCTTAAAGTAGCAAGGTGCTTGTATGAGCTACAGAGTGACAGTGTCTGTAACGGAGGGGCTTTTACCACGCAGTGTCACTGCTCGCCCCACTGCTTTGGGGGATGAAGTCAAGGAGAATCTTGACAGCTGGAAAAAACCATGTGCAGTGTAAAAATCACGCCTGTGACCGAGAGCGGCTTCCCGTTCCCGCCCGGCTTTGCGGGATCGGTGCCAAGCTCTGGCGTGGGAGGGGACGGTGGCGGCCGGGCTCGGTGGCCGCGGTGCCCCGTCCCTTGCCCTGGGCCCCCCTCCCGCCGCCACTCCCCCCGCTCCCGCGGCATCCCCGGGGATAAATGCGTGCCGGCGGGCCGGCCGTGCCGTGCGATGGAGGCTGCGGGCGGGCGGGCTCTGCTGGCGGCCGTGGGGCTGCTGTCGGCACTGAGCGCGGCGGGCACGCTGTTCCTGCTGGCGCAGTGGCGGGAGCTCGGCGCGGCGCTGCGGGAGCTGGAGGCGGTGCGGGGGAACGGCTCGGTGCGGGGCTGGCCGGGCGGGCCCGGCCCCGCCGCCCCCGCCGCCCGCACCAAGCGGAGCCGCCGCGGGGAGCGCGGCCGCGGAACCGTGCGCGCCGAGAGCGACGAGATGCTGATGATGCTGACCTACTCCATGGTGCCGGTACGGCCCCGCCGCGGTTCGGGTGCTGCCGCCGGGGGATGGGGGATCTGGGACAAATTGTCGCTTGTCCCAGCCTGTAGCCCGAGGATCCCGCCAGCCCCGCGGTTTGCCCTGCCGGGGGTTTACCTGGAGAGAACACACCCACCTGGTGCTTGGAATCTCGTGCCTAAGGAACTGTGGTTCCTACTGTCGTTTGTACGTGCTGAGACGACAGAGCTGATGGGCCACAGCTGAGGTTACTGTTAAACTTGACGAGTGGAAGTTACACAGACAAGTGGAGGGAACTTTTGGATTTCGAGTAACTTCAAAAATTTAGTTGCAATAAGAAGGCAGTTTCCAAGTTACCTGTTTCCAGGGTTTCAGGTTTTTAAAACTAACACCACAAGCTAGAACCTCCCTGTGTGTTTGCTGCTATTCAGCATCTCACTGCAAGGTACTGGACATCACTTTATCACTGAAATTTCTTTTGATATGATTTGATTTGATTTTGATTTCTTTGAAATTGATAGTGCTCGTTCAGTAATGGTTAAATGTAGGATGGTATCTGATGGGTCAGGAGAACTGTATGTCCTTTCTCTCTGGCAAAATTGGCACAGGTTTTTGCTCATCAGTGAAAAGATTACCTGGCTCAGTAGGAACCAGGTCACATAGTTCAAAAATTACATAGGTTGTATGGCTGAAAAAAATTTACATAGATTGAAAAACTTTTATGTTCTGAGTTGGAAGAATTGCAAGAAAAAAATATTACTCTTGAGAGACCCTTAATGGAAATTCTGTCCCAACAAGGATTGCAGGCCTAAGTCCACAAAAAAAGCAGGAGAGGCTAACTCAGGCTCTTACTCATGTAATTAATATTAGTAGTTTTAAAAATTATGTGCAGAAAATACCTCCTCAGTAATGATCTGTTGGCATATTTTGTTAATAAACTATTGCAATCATCATTTCACACTGATAAATACTCCTTTAATATTAGAGCTAATAAGACTGTAGAGCGTAGGTGTTCAAAGCACAGCTTTGATAGTGACTTTTTTTGGTTTTTAGTCTCCCTTGGGGGCCTGGATAATTCAACAGTGGCCATTAAATGTGCTACTCTGCTGTCATTAGGTATCACATACAGACTACATGAATTTTATTACCCTCTCCAAATAGAACCAAGCACATGGTGTATATTTTAACAGCATGTGGCCAGATCATGCACCCGTGCCTTTAAATGTCCGCTGTGACTACCGCTGTGTGCATATGCTTCATTTAAATGAATGTATCCTGCAGGGAGTTGCTTGTGGGGGGGGTTGTCTTCTTGTTCTTACAAAACTCCCATCAAACATTTTTCTGGCTGCTGCTCAGATGAGTGTGTGACTGGGTGCAGACTCACTTGCTCAAGGGGAAAAAAGGTGTCCTTAGAAAAATTTCCAAGCACTCCCTCCTCCCACTCCTGCATTTCTGTGTTTTGAATGCAACTCCCACTAAGTTAATTTCAAGACTTGAGTACTTTTGTACAGTGAGACAAAGTTCCTTAGAGCTGGTGAGATGACTCCTGCTAAATTGGTGGGCCTTGAAACAACGCTCCAGCCTCTGTTGAATGTGGGCTCTAAAAGGAGGTTTTGCCTGAGTGGGTTCTCTCTTGTAGTGGAAGCAGCAATTTCTACAGGTGTCAGTGTCCCACTGCTCACAGAGATCTGGTGTGGCCACTGTTAAAGGACCTTTGAAATAACCTTAGGCATCAAGCCCCATATTATAGCTTTGATAACATGACTATATATTTTTGGTTCTGGGCCTATTGTTTATGTATTTGTGTTTACATACACTTATTTTGTAAGAAAATAGGAGATTGGCACATCTGCAGCTGCAGAAAGACTGATGCAAAGGTAACAGTCCAGTAGGTTTCAAAGTGTGATTTGAGACAGTGCAAGAAGTGGTGGTTTATGGGGGCTACCAGTTTTCTGAGTAGTTGTTTCATAGTTTAGTCCTTTCTCTTTTTATTTTTTTCACCATTTTTTCGTGAGAAAACTTAATTTCTAGCATTTAAGTAAGATACTTTTATCCGTAGCTTTTCTTAGTGATGATGCTGGCTGACTGAACAGTCTGCTCATCTTTCGTTGCTAAGCTGGAGGTTCTGCTGTAGTCTGTTTGCACTTCTTAAGTGCAATGTCTTTTTAATTGTCACCTGAGTTGCACTAATTGGTAGAAGTAGTGCTGCTGAGATAACTGGGGGGCCCCAAAGCAAGTTGTGATCACTTTATCAACCTCAGTAGAATTATTATAATTAAAATGCAGTTAGAATTAGAGTACACGTGGACAATGTGTATTTTACAAATTAGAAGGTAGGAGACAAGTGCTTTGAGGAGTGTGAGGGGAAAGAGAACAAGCATATCCTGATATTCGAAACCAGTTGGCACTTCTCAGCTAACTTACATTGAGTCTAAATTTCTAAATGTAAGAGCTGTTCCAGTCCAGTCTGGAATCCAGTACATTCACAGTGTGCATCAGACAGAACAGGAACCCATTGTCAAGTATGGTTTGGTTTTTCAGGAAAAGAATCCTTGCCATCAAAATAATTGTCCTTTATTTGAGTCTGTTAGATTTGTCAGTTGAAACTAATGATGCTTTAATTTTAAAAATTACAATTGACAGTGGCAAAAAACCTTTCTGGGATTAAACTTCCATCTTCCTTGCAGATTGCCTTGCACTCATTTGTTCTGTCTTTTGGGACTCGTGCATTCCATTATTTGTAAATAGAGTAATTGTATGAAGATGAATAATTGTGCAACTCTTGGTAAATGGTTCATAAATTATCATATATTGCACAGCCCTGAAATAATGATCTTTTTATTTCCTGGCTATAAACATTAGACTTTCCCACAAAAGAGTTGAGGCACTGCCAGTGCTCCTGTTCATAATATTCTTATTTGTGCTGGTTGTTTTGATGAGTTGCAAAACATTTTAGAGTGTTGACTCTCAGTATGCAGGACATGTAATGTGAATGTTTGCCCAGCCAAGAGTCATATAGGTTGTAAAGATGACTTTTTAATTGATACATTTCCATACTCTAGATTAAAAGCATCTTTATGAATGTGTTGTCCAGCTTGGTTTTATAAAGTCTGTCATGGGTGTGATGAATTACTTGAGTGGATGAAAGTCCATTTCAAATTTGCAGATCTTAGTTATTCAAAGATAAGAAATCATTTACTTGGAGCATAGGACACCTTTCTCCCTTAATATGCTATGTTGAAAAAGTTTCCATCATTTGATGCAAATCTAAAATAAAAGTAAATGTAACTTTTATTGGCTGATGTTGGCTTTGAATACATGTTTTAATACATGTAATGTGTGAAATTTAATGACTAGATGGTGTATGGAGTTGTCTGCCCAATATTTTATTCATATTTTCAGTAAGGATTAATATGAGGTGTATCGAACAGATGCCTATAGGAGAAACACTGCCTGAAGAGGTGGATGATGTCACAGTGTTGAGGTAGTTCTGAAAAGTTTATTCTTATTAACAAAGTGGCCAGTTGTATCCTTGTTTTTGAAACTATTTCTGTAGGTAAAGTGAACCAGACACTTTTATGGAAAACATTGTGTTCAACTTTACTTTCTTTGTAATATTAGGTCCGAGTGATGGTGGATTTATGTAACAGCACAAAAGGGATTTGCTTAACAGGTATGTTTGTTGCCTTAAGCATTGCACCTATGTGACCTTCAGGAATATAGAAATACAGTGTTTTCAAAGAACTTGAGGTCAATAACTGTGTCAAAGGACTGTGCTATTTACTCTATCAGAATTTTTTTTAAAAAAAGATAATAGGTGTCACTTTGGGACTTATCTGTACCCATTTAATACAAATGCTGGAATTTAAGGAGCTCAGTTGATGTTACTTGGAGCCATTTCTGCTTCGTGTAATTTTCATAAACAAATATCTCAGACTTGGGTGTTCAAAATATGAATTGAGGTTTAGTCCTGGTATTTTTGTGTATGCCACACTTGAAACCTAACATGGGATGAACATGGAGGGTGTAGAAACCTGCTCCTGTTGTTCCAGCTGCAGTGGCTGTAAGGTCCCTTTGACTGAACTGATTCAAGACAAATGAGATTTACCACGGTACACACAGGTCTTAAATACTGCTTCTGAAGTTGTATGTCAGTTCTGAATGCAGCAGAGACTGAAACACAAACAGTTGAAAAGTTTTGCTACTTTGGGCTTAGGATTTGTGAATTCACGTTACTTGGTGCTTGCTGTATCTTTTTCTCTCTGAACACCATGAAATGCTTGGCTTTTCTATAGGCCTCAGTGTCATTTGCTGCCTTTCAAGCACCTTTCTTATTTATCTTATGCTTATACAAAGAGCCCCAGTTTTGGAGATGAGGAAGTAACTGAAGGCACTAATGGATGTGACATTGCAGTGTGGAAAAAATGGCCATTTACTGGAAAACTGGCAAAAAGATGTTAACTGATGTTACTGCCTGTACTGATTAAAAGTGATAATTGCTGTAATGGTATTTATAGGATGGTTTTCACTTTACTTATAATGCTTTGTAATTAATGCTGAAAATCGTCATCTTTAGGGAAATCTAATAATTACTGTTATTTTCTGTTGTAGAGAGTTTTGCTGAAGCAAAAGAGCAGTTTGGCTGGATAAAAATGTTCACAGAACTAATTTGGTTCTTTAATTGCAACTGCCACCTTTCTTTGTATTCTCCTAAAGCTTTTCTTTTTTTTTTTTTTTTTTTTTTTTTTTTTTTTTAAATGTGTACTGGGGATCACAGGAGATGAATATTGTTACAGAAACATCTGAAACATTTTCTGGTTTAGTCTTGCTTAACTTTTGCCTGCTGTGCTTGCTTTCATTAGAGCCCTATATCTGAGCTATGTCAGAGACAGTAAGACAGGTTTCAGTGTTGCTGAATAACTGAAGCAAGTTCAAGTTCTAATGAACAAACCAGTTTCTGTGGGAAGCTCAGTTCAGGCTGTAGAACAATCACATGTGAAAAGCCTGATTGTAATTTAGATGTGGTTAATAGGAACAATGTGATTCCTTCCTTCCTTCCTTCTTCCGTCCGTCCGTCCGTCCGTCGTGGGTTAGCAGGGTCCCCCCCTCCCTGGGGGACTGTAAGATGGTTTGTCCAGGTTGATTTCCTGGACAAAACCAATCAGAAGTTCTGGTAACGCCTTTTGCAATTACATCTTTA
>JAWWES010000018.1:11861061-11962134 GCA_035583135.1 Lophotriccus pileatus | reverse complement strand
TTCCTTCCTTCCTTCCTTCCTTCCTTCCTTCCTTCCTTCCTTCCTTCCTTCCTTCCTTCCTTCCTTCCTGCCTGCCTGCCTGCCTGCCTGCCTGCCTTCCTGCCTGCCTGCCTGCCTGCCTGCCTGCCTTCCTGCCTGCCTGCCTTCCTGCCTGCCTTCCTGCCTGCCTTCCTTCCTGCCTGCCTGCCTGCCTGCCTGCCTGCCTGCCCGCCTGCCTGCCCGCCTGCCTGCCTTCCCCTCCCTTTTTTATTTAAATACTCTGAGTCCCGAGTGGCAATGAAATATCTGTAAAACACAGAGCAGTGTGCCATGTGGTGTATTTTTTACAGGATTTTTAATTGTGACATTCATCAGTATTGTAAAGCTACTAACCTTCTACCATATAAGGTTGTTGGAGGACACTTCTATGAAGTGTACAGTGCCTTGCATCCATCGCTTTGTGCAGGCACTGAAGCCCCCAGCAGTGAGATTTCAATGTAGAGGTTGTTTGTCATACCTTTATCAACTGAAATCTAATAAATGCAAAATGTGTATACATAATTGTGTTGAAGGATTCTCTTCCACTAGGTCTGAGTTACTGCTAACACTCAGATAGTTATTTATAATACAAAGCAGTTAAATAGCTAGATGTTCATTTTGAAATTTGAGGGGTTTTCCTCCCCTCTTACTGTTCTGATATAATGCTAATCAGTTCAATTTGGAATTGCTTTGTTTTCTTGGTAGGTTAAATTCACCATTTCTTCCTGTTTCTTTTTTTCTTACTGTAGGCCCCCCGGGTCCCCCAGGTAAGATACTTGGATAATTGCAGTAACATTTTGAGGTAATTGAATAATTGAAGCAGTTGCTGGTAAAAAGTGTTGAAATGTAGAAATCTGTCTTTCACAAAATACTTTTCCTTTGCTATTTAGCATGAGGGAAGGTTGAATGCTTGCCTTTATAATTTTTGTATTTAGGTCAGCTCGTGCCTCTTCTGAGGCAGGGGAGGTTTTAGAAATTATAATTTTCTAGTGAAGGTGGTACAATATTTAAGCACTCTTAATTCGATTTGGTTTTCATTAAGTAGCATTTAGCTGAAGAGAGGAGTGTATAAATTAAAAAAAAAAAAAACAATAAATGGGTATTGTAATTTAACTCTAAAAACATCTCTTTAAAAATATTGATTACTGACAACACACTTTCCCCACCACTTTTCCTCCTTATTTAATTTTTTGTCTCTGTTCTCACTCAAGTGTTGCTGCATGAATGGGTACCTGCTTTCTTTGTGTGTTGCTTTACCTATGAGTCTGCTTAGGGTAGTTCTCTGTATCAGAAGAGTATTAGTTATGTTTTTCCAGAGTTCAACTAAACATACTGCATGTAAATATAGTAGATGTAAGGATAAATTGCATTTAGCAGTGAAAATTCAGTTGTGCTGTTTGGTTTGATCAGGGCCCCCTGGACTTGATGGACTGCCTGGCTACAATGGATCAGATGGAGTGCCAGGCATACCAGGACAAAAAGGAGAACCAGGAGTAAATGGAAAAAGAGGAAAAATAGGTATTTTTTGAATGCTTATTTAAAAAAAGCCACCTTTTCTTTTTTTTTTTTTTTTTTTACTGTTATATTTAGATGTTGTTTCCTGTAGACCTTTGTACCGGGAGAAGGGTTTCAAAGTTTACAAAGAAGGTGCATGTTACAGAATTCTGTAACATTTGTTTTCTCATACTAAGCTTTCCAGACTTATTCCACAGTGAGGAAGATGGTATATATATACTATAGAATATTGCACACTAAAATTACTGAACTCAATTAAATATCAGTATTCTGAACTCACTAGTAATTGCTGTTATTGTAAGAATATTTCCACTCCCTCAACCTGCCAACATAACACAGCCCTTGACTTCAGACTGCTTAAAAAGAAAGCCAGAGTTTGGGGGTGCAAGCTGTTAAATATGTTACCACAGTTTTGGTTCCAGATCTTTGTTTAAGATCTGTGAGATCTTAAAGCAGTAATTGCTTTATCCACTGATTTACCTGGTGCACATGAGCTGTGTGAAAGTGCTGCTGGATAACTGGTGCCTCCAAGGCAGAGGGAGAAAGCAGCAGGTGATGAATGGGAGAAAGGACAAAAGAGCATCAGAATGGTGGAATTGAGAAAGGGTGGAGAAGAGGAAGGGTATGTTGATGAGCAGGCAAGCTGGTATTTGTAATGACCCATCTATTGTGGCTTTTCACATGGAGCTCCTTGGACTTGCTGGCAAGTACAAGTGGAACAATTGCCCACAGTACCTCGAGACAACATGTGTTCTGTCTCTTCAGTATCCTCAATGAATTTTTAAAATTGGAAATGAAAGTGAGAACCAGTCTTCAGAGAGCCAGGTGGCAATTGTGCCAGGCACATTTGGGATTTCAACCACAAACTGTAATTCTGCTTCTGATTTAACGAAATCAATTTAAAGTAGTAAAACAGTAGTAGAAAAACAAGCATTTTCTTCTCAAGTATTAACAAATGTAATTTATTTGAAATCTATGCCTACAAGAACACTGACATTTCTATTTGTAAACTGTTATTTTTCTTTCTCCTAAAGCAAGAAAATAGTAACTGCCACAAAAGTAGAGCGTGGAGGGTTTGGATGTGTCAGCTGTACAAACACGTTTTTTCCTACTGCAGAACTAAATCACATGGGACAAAGGAATACCTTGTTTAATATACAAATTTACTACATGATCAAGTGCAAAAAGTATGTGGGCTAATCATGCTTCTAGCAAGTGTACAGTTACAGTAGCTATTGAAAGCATTGGTAGGCAGCTCTATCCTTGCTCTGTTGAGACAGTAGAAAAAGTTAAAAGTGGAATGTGTGTTGTAATGTTTGTGTGTAATTACTTAAAAAAAAAAAACCCTTAGATGAGCCATGACAATGCCTTTCTTCAGTGTCTTACATATGTGAAATAAATGTATGACTTCACATCTTTCCACAGTATTTCTACTTACCCAGAAATTCTCCAGCCAGTGTTAATGAGGCCCAGGCCTGTGTGATCCATGTTCAAAACTCAGATATCATGAGGTAGAGAATATATTCCTTGCACCAAACAAATTGCACACAGTTTCACTTCACATTAGGTTACCACATTGCTTTGAAATCCAAACAAATTCCAGCTACCCAGCTAAATACAGGTGAAAAAAAATTTGGTTTGCAGTAAAAAATATGTATTAATTGGTGCTTACTGCTGGAGTAGAGCTCTTGGTAATGAAATGCTTTTTATTTCTAGGTCTGCCAGGACCAAAAGGTGATCAAGGACAGAAAGGAGAACCTGGAGAAATGGGTTTACCTGGCAAGGATGGTATGCCAGGAGTTAAAGGTGCAAGAGGAGCCAAGGGGGAGAAGGGAGATGCAAACAATGATGTGATATTAGAAGGTATGAAGGAAGTGCTCTTGGGATTTCTCTTGCAACAGCGTGCTTGACAGAAAAAGATACCTTCCACTTCTGAAGCCTGAATGGGAAGTGCAAGAGCAGGGCCAACCAGTATAGTTATGGTATAGATACATAGTGAAGTTTGAGTATTGCTGTGCCCAGGAGATGGTTCTCTTTGTAATGCAAGTCTTCACAAAAACTTTTCTGCTTGGGCTTTGGGTTGAGGTGTTTGTGAACTTCATCCTTTCCAATACACTTCTAGACAGCTGACCTTCTCCTGCTCTTTCTTTCAGTGTGGTTTTATTTCTTTCTTAGAAAATGAGGGGCAGATATCCGCTTAGGAATACATGACGCAGCCAAACATAAGCTGTGTAAAATTCTAGCAGTGTAGCACCTGAAGTTGAGGTCTTAGAATACAGTGAGTATTCTCAGGCAGCAGTGCTTTACAGCTCTCTAATGTGCCTGTAATCCAGACAAATAAAATGCACTGATGACCTACACCTTGTGAAATTCTGTATGGTTCAGCTTCCAACCATTCCAATATTCCAAAAACAGTTCCAGCATTCCAGTGTGCCTATTGCACTGTATTTCTGTACTCAGAAACCTCTCAAGAAAGAGAGAGGCTGTTTTAGAGGTCTCTCCAAGTCTGCCATGTGGACACACACGGTTCTCTGCAGGTTGCCTGTTGTCTGTGCAGGACCTGGGACATGACTCTCTGTTTTGTACACAGGTCCAAAAGGTGAACCTGGCCCCCCAGGGCCCCCTGGCCCTCCTGGCCCCCCAGGGCCTCCAGGTAAACGGAAAGGCAAAGCTAAAGCAGAGCTTCAGGAGAACATATACAGCAGCACCTGCACAGGTTAGTTCTCCCCAGTGTTCTTTTTTGTATTATGAACTAGTTCAAGATTAAACCATTACTATCACAAAAGAGTAAGCAGTGGTTTAATTTTGCTTGGCATCAGTAAAACTGCAAACATAAAGCTGAATATGTATTTAGGTGTTTTACTGAAATATGGCTTGAATAAGGCAGCAAGTTACCTCCAGTACAGCATTAGTCTTTTCATTGTGCTATGCTAATGCTCAGGCAAAATGCTTAAAAATGATCTTTTTCTGTTAGATGGGATAAATTTGGAAAGTATGAGAAAGGCAGTTGAAATTTTTGGCTTTTAAATACTGAATTTTTAATTTTACATGTAAATACATCACCCTGATTCTGGATATTGAAGTATCAGAACAGAGCCCAGAGGGACTCCCCACAACAGAAAGTAGAGAGCTGGAGCAGAAATCTCATCCTATTTGAAGTTCAGAAATGCATGAAGTACTACAGGAGATAATTGGGCCATTTGCTCACGTGGCCTCTTTTCAAGTGTTGAAGCCACCTGAAGTGCTTTGCAGGATAAGCCATCCGATGGATTTCTGATGGATTTGAAATCACAGTGTGCAAATGGGATTTACAGTGAAGTAACTCTGCAAAGATGAGATCTTCCTCAATGAGCTTTTATGTTTTGTGACTCAGTAAGCCATGAGATCTTATTACTAAAATTCAAAGAATAACCCAGCTTTTATATTTAAATATTCATATCATTTTCAAGGAAAGAGAAGACACATGCTGATTTACAACTGTAATTAACTTATTACATAAGACTACAGGACTGGTTTCTTCAAATTAGATTTTGAATTGGGTAAAACTTTTTTTTCTTCAAAAAAGAGAATAATTAGTTGGAAGCTCAGGTGTATTTTTTTCTCAATGGTACTGTTAGTGAATTCTCAAAGAAACAAAACATCTCTGCTCCAAACTGCCTTGTTCCATCCCTCCCCCAACAGATCAAATCAACAGTTTTAATGTCTTGTAAACTCCACTAACTCACAACCAGAACATTTTATGATAGGAATCAGTAGGATATTTATCTTGGGGTTTTGACAGAAAGAAAGTAGTGAAAATTTCCCATAAGAGTCTCTGATTGAAAACTGTCTTTTTAATTTGAGTTGCTTTCTGATTGATGCAGCTGAAAGGCCCTCAGAGTATTGCAGCTACTCTCAAACACAGATAGTACACTCAGCTTTGTTACACTGACCTGCTCCCTGACTGCTCTGCAGTCTTAGATAAACTACTGTTCAGGGAACCGCTCATCCAGTCAACTGCATCTATCACACTCGGCCCCAGAAAATTAACTTGTGCATTGCAATTTATAATTTCTGATGAGTGACTTCCTTTCTTGAGATATTCTGACAGTATTTTGTGATCTGAAGCTGGAAAGGGATCCAGAGGGATTGGTAGTTTCCAGCTATAGGGTACTGAGCTTACCATGGTTGGGTTGACTGTTTGGGCCTTTTTTGGAGATATACACTGTGATCACTTGCAAACTTTCAATGTCATTTCACCAAATGTCCTAGATAAAAGGATGTGAGAAACACATCTTGTTCTTGCTTCATGTTGGAGTAGTTTTCTTCTGCATGAGCAAAGGGAAGATATAACCTAAAGGAGAAAACAACAGTTCAGTATAATCTGTACTTTCTTTCCTCAGTGTCATGGTGCCCTTTCAGCATTACTTTATATTTATTTCATATTTTTACGATCTTTCTCACTTAAATTTTAGCACAGATCTGTAAATCCCAGTCATATGTGGCAAGGAAACAAGGAAAACATGTGTCTAAAAGAATTTGCAGCCCGTATATCAAGCAGTGTGCAATATGTAAGGAGATAAAAGTTAAGAATGGAATTAGAAAACAAGACCACAATGAAATCAGGATATCTTCAGCAAAAGGATGAGAACTGTTCTCTGTGGTTATTCCTTCTAAGCAAACTGAAATGTGTCACATTGTTTTAAGGGCAGAAGAGGTACCTGGTTTTACAGAAAAAGGTCCATAAATAATTTAATTCAGACCCTGTTTTAATGGTAAACTCAAAGAGAGAAATCCAACCAATGCTCTTCATATTGTTGAGGGGTGGGCAAAAACATTTCCAGGTGTTTGTTTCTAATGTGAACCATTTCTATGCCTGTAAGTAACATAATGTATCATTTCCCTCAGTTTTTCACACTGCTGCTTCGGTGGCATGGATGGCTGAGCTGCAATCTTGTGCTCAGTTATGTGTTAGTGCTTTGTTGCCATCTTGGGCATTAACAGCACAAACAAAGCTTTCCTGCACCACACACCCTCTCTGCTGGAGTGTGGAGATCTGGGCATGATGCTTTTGAGTTTAACAACCACTTGTTCCCAAGAAAATGTTTTCGGTATTACTGCTAAAGCAGCCATTTTCCAGCTACCTCAGTTGTCTAAAGTTATCTAAGGAAAAGAGCAACTGTCTTTCTAAGCAGCTACTCAGGAATTCATAGCTAAGGAATTAAATCTGTTGATTTAATTAGTTACTCCTCAAAGTTCACTGTCAGCCTGACAACCTCAAGGAAACAAACCAACCCAAACATTTAATTTCATTGGCAGGAGTGAGAGCAAGTCTTTTCTTATCTCATTTTTTTTTGACCAGACCAACCTAAGCAGATTTTTTTTCTCAGGTGAAACAAAATCCCAGTTGTTATCCCTTTATTTTAGTGGAGTCACTGATGTGCACATCTGTCATGTCAAATAGAGAAAAATGACCTATTTTACTCTTTCTCCCTCAAATCCAGGTGAGATATGTGCTGTACCAAACGATGACACCCGGGTTGGAAAAGCTGAAGACAGAACCCCTGGTCCTTCAAAAAAACCTGGTAACTTGCTGCAGAGCATGACTAAGTGCTACTTGCTGTTTTAGTGTCACAGATCCTGGACATGTGCTTTTTTTTTTTCTCCTAGAATGCATCATAACATCTGTGGGAAGTCCTGTCCACTTTGTCAGTGTTCAGCAAACATTTGGAACGTGGATGCGGGAGCCTGCAAATATAAGTGATGAAAGGATTTGGCTTACCATGCATTTCTCAGGTATTTTTAGTAGTAGGCATAATGAAAAGACCATTGTTATACTGATACTGCTTCCTTAATCCCTTCAAACTAAAGTAGTAATGGGGTTTTACTCACCCCTTTTTCCAGAGTATTTTCCATATTACCTGTATAATACTTGACTATAAGTATGGTTGTAGGCATTTGTAGTGTCAGACATTTTCAGAGTCAACATCAGATTTTAAAAATAGTTTGATGTTTTCATCTTTTTTTTTGTTTGTTTTTGTTTGTTTGTTTGTTTGTTTTAACAAATCCAAATTTAAATACCTGTTGCTTATGGTGTTTTATTCTTTTCTTTCAAAAGTTTCTCTTTCCTATGGCTTTACTTCCCTAAATTATAGCTAGGAGTTTTGCCCTTTCATTTAGCCAGGCATGAAAATGACTCAGTTTCTGCATTAGTTACATTTAGAGCAGGAAAATGTCCAGGACCCAAGTGGAAAAACAAAATATTTCTGCATATATATCAACTGTGTTCAGTATGAGGGTCCATTAAGTCTGTGGGAAACAGGCTCTTGCTCATCTCCTATATAGGTTTTTTTTTGTGTGTTTCTGGACTACTTTTTTCACATTTCAGCAAGTTCAATCATTATTGAAAACACACTTAAAATTGTTATCTTTCAGACAGTTGATTGAGGTTAACTTTTACTGGAGACTGAATTTAGGATAGAGATTTCAAAATTAGATGACCCAGATGATAGTCCCTTTTTTTTTTTCCCCCTTCACGTTTTTCCCTTTTTTTAGGAAACTCCATAAAAGAATATGAGAATTCCAATGCCTTGCTGAATGACAGCTACAGGATCATTAACATCACAGGATTCTTTTATGGATGTGGTCATGCAGTACAAAACAATCATCTGTACTATCAGAAGGGAGGAACCAATGTCATCCTCAAGTAAGTCAAACATAGTTGTCTTAAAGCAAGTGATGGTCTGGAAGGAGGACCAGTGGGTTAAAGTTACAGAGGTGAACCTCAGAAAATCAACTTTCCTTGTACCATTTTGTGTTTCTTTTTGATCCTGACTAGAATAGGAAGAATGGTGGAATAGTTCAGAACTCTTTCCAGAATAGAACAATTCATTCTTTCCATCTGTAACTAGAATGTGGGCCACCAGCTTTCCATTTGTGTGTGCAGATGCTGCAGGAGGAGGGAGACGGGGAGGGTAGCCCAGGCTCTCTACTCTGTTGTGACAGTTTTTTTAGGCATCAGAGCTGAACTGTGTCTAAGGGGTTCACCTCTGCAGTTACTGTGTGATAGGGCAACTGGGCCTCAAGGTGATCAAGATGCCACGTGCAGAGATGACAGCAGATTTTTCTCTTGGCTATCCTGGAGTCCAAGAGGTTTCTATTATACATTACATTGCTGTGGGTGTTCTTCAACTTGGGATTCTTTGCTGTGTTCCTAATTGCAAGAAAGAGATGAGAACTGACTGAGGAATTTGGATATCAGAAAAAAGCTTTTGATTCAGAAAAGTAAGTTGTGCATCTACCTGCACCTGAGTAAGGGCTGGCTCAGCTGCAGTCTGGGAGGCACAGGCGGGTGGCTCTGCAGAGCTGCTCGCTGGAATGCCGCGCGCTCTGCTCTCGGCTGGCCCGGGAGTGGATGCTGCTGGATGCTGGAGCAGAGGAATGCACTGAGGCACCAGCTGAGGACGTGGTGACCTGGTGAATTGCACATTCCATTGTGGAGGAGTGGCTCCAGTGTTTGATTTCCTCGTAATAAGAAGTTCCTACAACTCTCCCAATGTGTGTCCCTGAACTGGAACCGGGAATTACGTCTCTGTTTCAGTTTCTACTGAGGACAGAGACAGACAATACAAATCAAAACCAAAATCTCACCTTGTGGGAAGAGCCAGACAGACAGTCCAAGGGCAAGTGAAAGATTGCATGTGCTTTCAAGTTCTTACACGACTCTGATGTTTGAGCCAAGAACATTTACTATACTTTGATGTCTATTCCCAAGCAGGTGTGAGTGCTGCCTTCCTATATTCATGTGGATGCCAAGGAATGTAAGCAAGCTGTGTGGATTCTATAATATTTATTCTGCCAAAGACAAGCTCACTTTTTGGCAACCTCCTTTAAATATCTTTAGGCTTTTTTTCTGTGAAAGATCATCACAGTCTAAGCAATACACAATGATAGGGCAGAGATTCCTCAGCTTTGCTTGGGTACTGTTAATTGGGAAATGCTTTCAGATACAGATGAACACAAAATATTTTTGGAATTTTCAAAACCTCTCTAAGGAGCTGCTGAGAAATGGCCTTTCTGTTCCGTTATTCACTCTGAGATTATTTACCTTCAGCACAGATTGAATGAGGCACTATGAATTCTATGACAGTGAATTTTTTGACAGTGAACTCCTTGAATTCAGGCTGCATAAAATCTTTTGTATTGATGTAATGGAAGGGAACGGGTGAGGACTGGGTTGGCTCATCTTGCAAATGTTGAAAAAAATATTTAAAGGGGTTTCTTTTCCCATTTAAAAACTGGCAAAACTAGGTTTGTCTGACCTTTGGCAGGTTTTCTCATGATGGTCAGATCCCTGACGTTGTTTCATAACATGCTTTCTCACCTCTGTTATTTTTGGTTGACTTTACTGCTATCAGTGATCAGAAAAGTGTTTGTAGCTTGAGTTCCCTGCAGTTGATGAAAGTATTACACTATATGTTGTTATTGACTCCAAGGTGTCAGATAATTACAGAATTTTGGAGACTGTCCTTGACTGGGGAGCCCAAGAGAACCTCAGGAACAAAAATTCCCTTTTCTGCTCCCTTCAGGATTTTCACATATAACAGGAAAAGATAGTTGTGTGTTGCAGATCTTGTGCTTTTTTAACGAATCTTGAGATGCTTTTTTTCTTGTTGGCTCTTTATAGAAAAAAATCCTGAAGAAAATCTGCATTTCTGAGTGACTATTCCTGTCAAGGGCTGTCCTTCTAGTCCTTGCATGAGGTTATTTACAAACACGAAGCAACTAACAAGATTAGCTGGGTTGACACACACATTTCTCAAATCTTCTCCAGCCTTGAAGAGTTTTTTTTATTGCACACAAATGCTGCTGGACTATGGAGTTGCTGCACGTGTGAGTTTTGCAAAAGCTGAGGGAAAGTATCTAAGCTGGTCATTCCTTACTTTTCTTAGGGTGATTTTTCCAGTACCTCCTATCAATGCCCTTTAAACTGAAAAGTTATCCTTCCAGTATTCTTCCTTCTGTTATAAGTTCCTGCACCTGAAATATTCCTGTGATTAAGCCTGTCTTTTCAGAAAACTTACTTGTAAGTGTAGCAGATTCTTGTATTGACTTATGTTTTTTCTTCCTCTATTGGAAGAACGGAACTATACAGAAGTCAGATAGAAGTCAGACACTGAAAGGTGCTTCTTTGTAGAGGGCACTATATAAAAAGATTAGCAAAGGCAGAGAGAGCATGTTTAAAGCATGGTGTTATTTGGTAGTTAAATGCTAACTGCAGATGTGTCTCAATAGTAGCTGATCAGCCTCTAGTAGAGGAACACAATTTAGTTGCTCTAAGATTATCATCATACTAAGGAATTTCAAGGAATGAAAACAACTTTATAGAGATGAAGCATTCAGACTATCTACTGAGGTCAGAATTTTGGCTCTGCAAGAGTAGCATTTTTATTTCTTTGATGTCTATTTGACCAAATCACTGTGTTATCTGAACTGTTTTCAGAAGAGGAACTCTTAAGACCAGGTGAACCTGCCCAGAATTCATGCTGCTTTTGTCACTCGCATTTTCTCCCTTTTGTTCTAGTCAAAAGCAGACTTATGTACAGATTCCATTTCACAAGTCTGGGTCTTCACCTGGTATCCAATTCTTTTTCATAGCCATTCCTTTTAATTGCTTCTTTCATCCTGGTGATAATACAGCTCACAGACTAAATAAAGTGAAACCTTCCAAAGCCAAGTCCATGCTCTTGTGCACCTCTCAGATTGGTTATTACTTTGGAATTTTCTCCTAGTGTTTTGGAAGGTTCTTTGAGAACTTAATCTTAAAAGACATCAGAATGGTCCTTGAACTCAAGTACTTTCAACAACACTTCTATCAGCAGTAATGCACTTGGAATTGCTTCAGCCAACCCGTGTGTATGGAAAAGAACTTTAACACAGTGTACTGAGCCCTCACTGTATCTCGTTTCAGACTCGGGCTCGACAAAGCATCGCTGGGCATTCTGCTCATTGAAAATGCCCTACACCACGGGCGCAACTACCTCTTCTCTAACTCCAAGACATATTTCAACATAGCAGTGGATGAGAAGGGGCTTTGGATTATCTATGCCTCGAGCTCTGATGAAAACATAATGGTAGCACACATTGATGAAGAAACGTTTTCAGTCCTTCGGCACATCAACACCACATATCCTAAGTCCAAGGCTGGTAATGCATTCATAGCGTGTGGCATTATTTATGTTACTGACACTAAGGACATGACAGTAAGTTTTGCTTTTGATTTACTGAAAGGGAGGCAGGTTGATGCAAGGTTTGAATTACGGTCTTCACAGTCTGTTCTTGCTATGCTTTCATACAGTCTACGAGACAAGAATTTGTACACGTGGGAGAACGGGAGCTTAATGGTGTACCCTGTACATTTTGGTGGCTGAAAATCTTTTAAAATGCCATGTATGGGAGCCATGCTTGTCTAAATAATCTGTTTAAAGCTCTAGGACATACATGTGGGTCTCTTCACTTGGCACCATTTTCTGTTTATTGATGGTGGTTTGTGAGTGTGTCTAAAAGCGAGATCAGGCGCCTCTGTATAAACACACTTCAGTTACACAGGCCATCCTCATCTTTCTAAAAAAATAGCTGTTCACTATTGCAGCTGGAACACACTTGCTTTTGTTTCTCCCCTGTTATTCGGCTGATAATTGTATCTAATGTACATCGATTATTCCATGGTCATGTGCTCAGCAGAGACTATTTATAACTTTCAGTTGTGATCATCTTCTCTGCAATCATTTTCTAGTCAGTGATTATGGTCTAGTATAAATATCTAAATAATGAACTTTTGTATACAAATACCTTTGTCACTTTCATTTAATTTCCATGGATTCTCAGTGAAGATTTTTTTCCGAACAGAGGTTTACAGCTGTTAAAAATAAGGGGGATGGAGTTATTTAAATAGAAAAAAAGCAGAAAGCTTCCCCTTTGACAAGCTCAATCAACTGTTAATAATCAAAAGCGAAATCCAGCCAAAGTATAAGGAAAATAGGGATAATGACATGAAGTACTGAATGTATCTTTTGTTTCATAAATGAAGAATTGGAAGAAAAGTAGCAAGGTTTAAAATTGAAGAGAAGATGTAACATTTATGATTAAAATTTCATTTTTAACAGTGTTAGCATTTTGAGTTTCTTGTGTTGCTGCAGACTCTTCCTTGCCCCCACTGTCATGTAAACTACGCCATTATAACTTGCTCATAACTGTATTTATTATAGTGAGGCATATTTCTAAAATAAAATGTCCCCACATTCATCCATACAAATGAAATCATAAAATGAAGGGTATATGTTTTTGCTGCTATTCTTAGAAAAAATAAAGTAGCTTAAGCAGGAACACATGTATTCATTATACTGCTTAATGGCTTAATTTGTCATTAACCTTAAGTCAGAGATGGCCTATTCACATTCAAATTTTTGAGATCTGAGAAATAATAGGAACTTAATTTTGTTTTGGTATTTCAGGTTTCTAAATTCAACATTGGGACATAAATCTCTACTGTTGTTTTGTGGATATATATTCAAAATTGTGCTCTTGGGAAAACCCCTATCTGAATTTCTAAGCTGCCTGTGCACATTGCTAAAGTTCATGGAGCTCTTCCAAGTATTTGGAAGCAAAGTGTCATTTAAATCCTGAACTGAACTGAGGTGTTTAATACCTGTGTGACATCCAGGTACCGTCAAAGGGATTAATGAATTTGGGAATATCTGTGCCTGCAGAACCTTGTCTAGCTGGAAAAATTCCTCTGCTGCAGCTAAACTTCAGTGTGTGATACAGTGATGATTGGGCCTCTTCTCAGCATACTCGCTGTTTTCACTAAGGCCTTGTAGACAAAGAAGAGAGAGAAGCAGAAAAAACAAAAATAATTAATACTTTGAACTAGTATATGCATAAACCCTCATAGATTAACAATTTTATTTATACCTGTATAAAGAACGTGACACTTCACACTCCAGAGCTACAGTTCTGTGGGCTGCCTTTGACTTGTGTGGCGTGTGGGTTTTTTTGGTAGCTTTTTTCACATTTATATTTGTTTGTGGTGTTGTTTTAAAAATTGAGTTGTGGTACTAATAAAGTAAGCTTTTTTGGCTAACCCCTCCTCTAAAAGTCAGCAATATACTTGGGCAAACACATTTCTAGATAGTGTGCCTATCTTAAAACATGATAAACCTCTGGATGACATTGTTGAAGCACTTGGATCGATCTCGTGGAGGAGGAAGGCCAGGAAATTCTGCCTCTTTTCTCAGTGACAGGACCAGCCTGTGCTTCTTGCAGCTATGGAACTAAATTCTGTTACCTTATGCTTCTCTAGAACAGCTGAAAATAAAACCTTTTCAGCTAATCTTTTTTAGCTCAGTGCAGTCTGAGGTCAAGTTAAAGCTAGCTCAGGTAGTGTCCAGTCAGTCTACTGGAGATTTAGTTAAATCTGTTTAAATATAAGCAAGAGTTCTGGAACTGGCTGCTCCATGAAATAAAAGTAATTTATTTAACTTACAAAGGGAAAACTAAACAATGACATTTACTCTTCTTTCTTCTCATAATTCTCATACTTCACAGCCTGCAATTTAAAATCACCTTTGGAGAAAGGTGCTTTTTATTCTAGAATATCTTACAATACAGCACAGACATCAAAATTTTCATTGGAGGAATAAGACAGTTTGTTAACATTTAAATATGCAGACATCCGTTCCAGTCATTGAAGAACATGGTTTTTGTTTACAACAGAAAAATACATCTGACAACAGTAGCTAGTTATATTACAAGCAAACAATATTGAACTCTGCATAGTTTATACAATATACTCTGGTAATAATTTAATTACCAGTTTTATCCACTATTTACTAGCTGGCCACATAAAGCCTGACATTCATCTGAAATGTGGCATTATATGTTCCATTGGTATTCTCTTAACGGCTTCATTTAATGAAGTATTTTCCAGACAAGTGAATTTAAAAACTAAAAGCTGACTAGAATGATGGATGTCTTCACTACAAACATTTAGTGCTTACAATACATTCCTAAAGTAAAGGCAGGTGTCCAATAGAAAACACAGCTCTCAGAAAGAAAGGAAAATAGTGTGCAAATTAAAAACCATCGCATTTAAAAATATGCTGATGTGCAAGTTACAGTATCAACTGTGCAATAATACTAACTGGAAAAAAATCTCAGCATAAAATGGTACATCTCTCACAGTAAGTCCTTGATTGCACATGTTCCACGGCATTTGCATCCATTACACTTCCTGGCGAAAATCAAATACACTGAGTACCCTTAATTAAAACTAAACTATTTTACAATGAGAAGTTGTACACATGCTTCAATTAGTGGGAAAAATTGGGATAAAAGTAATCAGAATCATGTCAGAAATGCTGACTGACTTGTAGAGCCACAGTGCTTGTTAAGTGACTGACAACTGTCAGAATCTTTGCAAGACACTTATTAAATGCAGCTTGTGGGTTACTGAACTATAACCCCCCTCTGTCCAACTGTACTGACTCGAATTCTTTGCTTTCACAATACAGTACATGCATTTCCACCCCACGGATCCTTACGGGCATATTCAAAATATACCTGTTGTAAAAGTCTTGGTTTTCTTGTTTGTTTGTTTGTTTGTTTAATTTACCCCACAATATTTAATGCTGCAGTAACCGCTTTGAAAGGAAACACATTTTCTTTCCACAGTGCATATCACTGTGTTTTTAGCTACTTAAGGGGACATTATATAAAACCAGGATTAGGTCACATAACGCTACAGAATGTCAAAAATGCCTGAAGGTACATTGAAAGCATTGGGAAGAACCCTCATTTTCAGAGTGCCATCTGCTCCACAGGAGAAGATTCGGTTGCCTTGCACAGTTTCAATCTGGGTGACACCAGCACCAATGTTTCTGAAAAGGGACTGCTTTGCGTGTTCGTTTTTAAATGAGTGAATTAAATTGTAGCCAGTCAGTCTCCACACCTGTATCAAAAGAACAACAAACAACAAAAGGAGTTGAAAATTCAATGATTTGTATTTTTGCACCCCTAATGTTTCAGATTCCTTCAGCAAAGATAAAGAATATTTTTTGTTGCCTAGTAGCAACAATTACTACAAGTCCAAGACTCCTGGGAGGCTCTTGATGCACTGTAAGGCTACCTTAGCGTGGACCAGCTGGTCACTGGGCAGGGTGAAGCTGCCTTT
Organism: Lophotriccus pileatus; assembly: GCA_035583135.1. Classification (NCBI taxonomy): domain Eukaryota; kingdom Metazoa; phylum Chordata; class Aves; order Passeriformes; family Tyrannidae; genus Lophotriccus; species Lophotriccus pileatus. Next base: position 11,946,392 of record JAWWES010000018.1, on the reverse strand, counting down.
GGTACCTGATCAGAGTCCTCCTCTCAGCTTCCCCTCAATGAAAGCTGCAGAAAGGACAGGTTGCATTTTCATCCAAGGTGACTATGGCCAGCTTTCCAGCTGCTGGAATTGCTTTCCTGCTAAGGAATGCTGCAGGGAGTAAAGCTGCGCAATTATTAAGCATGTAGAGTTGTAGGAAGCACGGCTGTCTGTTGTGTCCTAAGCAGCAGGAGCCCTCATCGAGGCCAGGCCACAATCTGTGCAGAGGCACAGAAAGCATTTATTAAACGCTTTGCAGCCCAGCTAAAAGGAAAGAAACCTTTTTCTCCTTCTCTTTACCATGTTCTTGTATTTCCTCCCTTTAGTATTCATGAAAAGAGCCCTTTAAACAGGGACTGTATTTCTGGTTTGGGGTTTTTCTATTTGTTTTGATGTTGGTATTTGTTTCTTACTGCTTTGACAGCTTAGCTGTCTGGGGAATCAAGAGAAAAAATACAACTTGGTGCTACAGAAACTTTACACAATGTTGAAGTTGCTGAGCGCCCCCTGTGTTGCAAAGAAATGTTCAAAGGCAAAACCAGAACATTTTTAAGAGAGAGGGAAAAACAAAGCTAAGATTTCAGAACCATGCACTTTGCTTTATCCACTTAATTATACTAGTGGTCTTCTAAAGCAAGTAGGTTTTGTCCTCCTCTAAATATTAGTCTTTTTAAAGTTGTGAGATTGAATTTTAAGTTTATATTACAAATTTAAGGCAAGCATCGTATAGGTTTGGGGTTTTGGGGTTTGTTTTTTGTTTTGTTACTGCATTTATCTGGCTATTTGCAACATGCTGATCAACATATGACAATACACCGCTCCTACAGAACCCAGCTCCTCCAAGCCCTTACCTTCATGTTGCCTTCTGCTGAGCCAGTGACAAAATAGTCCTCAGAAGGATCCAGTGCAAGGGCCTTAACAGCTGACTCGTGGGCTTGAAAGGTAAAAAGGATTTGCCTCTGTCTGATGTCAAAGATGCAGATATATCCCTTCCTACCTCCAGAAATTAGCAGTTGATGCTTGGGTGCATACTGAAGTACTGTGGCACCGTGGTCGTGACAAGTGAAGGCTGAAGAAGAAGGATGTCAGAATTTAATAAATTAGAAACTGTAAGTAGCTTTCAATCTTAAAAAGCATTTCTTCTATAAATTATTATCCGAATATTTTAAAATTTTACAGCTACATTCCTTCATATAGGTACTGTCTTATCAGCTGACATAAGAGCTATCTAGATGTAATACACAAGAAAGTATGATATGCAGCCTAATTTAATTTAGAATACAGGCACATAGCTGAACTTATAATCTGAGAAAATACAAAATTCACCATATGAGTTCCTGACCTAAAAAAGTATAGCTGAACTAAAAAAAACCCCAAACATTATCTTACAGATATGTACTTTTATGTGCAGTCTACAACTTCCTTGTTAGGGGAAGAGGAGGGACACTGATCTCTTCTCTGTGGTGACCAGTGACAGTACACGAGGGAATGGCCTGAAGTTTTGTCAGAGGAGGTTTAGGTTGGAAATTAGAAGAAGGTTCTTCCCCCAGAGGGTGGCTGGGCACTGAACAGGCTCCCCAGGGAAGTGGTTACAGCTCCAAGGCTGACAGAGTTCAAGAAGTGTTTGGATGATACTCTCAGGCACATTGTGGGACTCTTGGGGATGGTCCTGTGCAAGACACAGGAGTTGGACTTGACAATCTTTGTGGGGCCCTTCCAACTCAGCATATTCTGTGATTCTGATTTCCTAACCTTTTTTCATTGAGGCCTTAACTCAGTGTCTTTAAAATGGGAGTGAACTTTAGTGCAATCTCCTAGTATGATTCTTAGAATGACCCTACTGTTTATTCAAGTATTGCAGTTGCTTGCAGATATTTTTGATGGTTGATGGTTGAATTCGCTCTTTAAAAGCCCAGAATGTCATACTTCGATTTCTATATATTTTCCTTTCATAGTACATCATGATAGAATTTTGTTTTAGTTTATTACAGAAAGAAGAAATTGTTAACTTGGTCAAATAGACACAAATATCTTTAAGAACCCATTTCAAGTACTGAAAGACAACAGCAGGCAGAAGGAACTGCTTTTACTATTACCTACAGTTGTCTTCTGTACTTCACAAGAGTACTGGATATATTAAGTGCCAGTTTAAGTGAAAGCATTGGAGTTTGATAATGCAGCCTTAATTAGTCTGCTGTTAGCTTTTTGTTTTCAGAACTGTACTATTTTAAATTTTATTAATACTGACATAAAATGAGCTTTGTGTATGACCTTATGGACTCCCCCATCTCTGGAAGTGTTCAAAGCCACTTGTGAATTGGGTGCTTAGTAACCTGGTCTAGTGAAAGGAGTCCCTGCTCATGGCAGGGGGGTTGGAAAGGGGTGATTAACATGATGCTAGAGAATATATAGTACCAGTTCTGGTTCATCCATCCCTGTGCAATACACACTTGTTCCCCAGTAAAGGTATTTCCCTTTGCACCAAATACATTCACAAGCTGTATTTCCTTAGTCAGTAAGAAGCAGAGGTTTAATTTTCACTGCAGTACTTACCATGTATAAGACTGTTACCAGATGAAACCAAAGTGTCCCAGAGGCACACATTTCTGAGGGGGGGGGAAAGAAAGTCATTATGGCCTGTTATTAAATGATTCATGGGGTGACATGACTCAGAAAGGGTTCACATTTTCTGTCAGTCTAGAAGATAGAACTGAACCAAGGAGCCCTTGACACTGTGCAGTCATTGAGAGAACATATTAACTAAGAACTTTAATTCCTTTCTGTGCTCTTTTATGCTTTTTAGTGGGACTGAATGTTCTACCTTTAAGATGTGTACCAATCCTAGGTTGTACCAACGCATTATATAAGTTTTTCTTTTTGGACAAAAAGAATTATCCTCTTTGCTGAATATATTTCTCCCCCCAGCGACAGCATCACATCACACTGCATTTGGAACACAACTTGAAAAAATGGTTAACTATTGACCACTCCTCACAAAAACTAAATTTGGGAAGCAAGCAACTGAAGGAATGATGTTCAAAGAAATCATCTGGCAAGTTAAAGGTGTAACAAAGCTTAGAACACTGAGCCTTAGCATGTCAGTCACAGATTAATGCCCAAGAGTTAAGACGTTAATGGAGGTGAACAGGTAGTTTTGGTGAAACTCCTTACTGTTTTTTTAAACAGACCTGTTATCATTGGATTGTCCCGACGTAGCAACTAGGCTTGAAGAGGTTATAAATGCAAAGTCACTTGTGGTTTTACTGTGGCACTGCCAACTCTGTCAAAAAAACCAAACAAATAAAAAAAGGCATAATCTTACCAGATGTTGTTTGCATCAAAAGTTACTACTATGACTCTGATGTCAGTGATAGCAAAACACAAGCAGTCTTTTACACAAAGCTCAAAACTGAAAGTTTGAAACCTCAGAGAATGGACCAATGGATTAAAAATCCAGTATAAAATAAAAAGATACTAAAATCAGTGACCTTTAGCAAATCCATAATATAGTGTATGACAACAGCCTGAATTTTAAATTAAACACGATTTTTATGTACTGTTAAGAAGTAGTGAAAAGAATTAGAAGAGTCCATTTCTACTAAGTTTTGGGGTTGTAGCTCTGATTTTTAATTTAATCAAGGGTTATGTTGAAGTAGTATACCTAATTACGCTGCAGCCAATGGTTATTGTGCAATTAGTTTTCCAGAAGCGTACTAGTGAAATGCTACAGTTGTTTTGACAAAATATGCCAACTAAAAAGCAGCAAAATCAAAAATGTCTCAGTAAAGTCATACACTCTTGGCCTGTCTGAAGTCTCAGAGACTTTACTTTCCTCTATAATAAGAAAAAAATTAATTCTGTTTACTTACCAGATAGGGCTTAGGATTTGAGGTGGTTTGGTTTACTTGCCAAATACTTAGAAAACCTTCACCATCAGCAACACCACACTGCAAGGAATGAACCACACTTATTAGCATAATGTACTGGTTACTGGATGTTTACTTCATAATAATTAATAATAGTAAACTCCCAACTTCAGGAAAAACCCACCTAAACCAGCAAACCTTCACCTGTAAAGGGAATACCAACAACAGTGATGGTCAGGTACAAAAAAGTAGTTTAGGAGCCAAGTGAGTTCAGTGATGATCGTTTAATGATTAAGGATTGATTAAGGATTGATGCTCTGCTGCATAGCCAACTCTTTTCTGGAAATGGAGGCCTTTTAAGCATGGAAGCTTATCTTTCAAATCCTAATGTTAAATGCTAAGGCTTACAGAGGCATCATTACTCCACAACTCTACTTGAAAATGCTTAAAGAAGGAAGATGCATGACATATCATAGAAGCATGATGAGGACAGTTGTGGAAGGACTGGACTCTATCATGAATAGTAAAATGACAGTTATATTTATCAACCAAAATGCATAACAATACTGTATATTTTATGCAGCTGTATATTAATACTGTATATCTCATACGGCATATTCTGTATTTTACAAAACAATTTTAGAAATATTTAGAATTATTTTTTATATTTTCTCCTCTTAGTTGGGTTTCACGAGTTCTACCTGAGTGACCCTTGTGGGAAGCACAGTGACAACTAGTACATCTCAGTTTCTGACTTAAGACTGACTCCCATGTGATGGTAAGATTGCAATATCTCAAAACACAATCACAACACAATTTTAAAATCAGTTTAAATTACATTTTGTGCAACTTGACAATCTTTGAGGTCTTTTCCAACCTTAATGATTCTATGATTCTATTACTGGTAAAAGTGTGCTTCCATAAAATAAGAATGTCCAGTAGTTTTTTTAAATGTTTAATTTAAAAAGGTCACCACATGGGAACACAGATTTCAGAACAGGGAGAATAAAAAGTGTGAAAATGCAGCAAATGGGATATGGGATAGCAATGTGAAGTGGCAGAAGAGGAAGGAGCGTAAGGGTCAGTGTTTATTACAAAGCTCTCACATGCAGACAACATGAATGATACTGCTCATGCCATCATTGTAGGACATCATAAGAGTTCTGCATGTCACCAGTTACAACTGTTTTAGAGATCACAGCACAGCCAAGTGTTTCCTTATGAATAAAAAACCCAATCCCTCCCCCCAAACCCCTAAATGTTGTACTTACCTTATTACCCTGGGAATTGAAATACATCCTTGTGACCCTGGCATTCCCAGCCTGTCGGAAGCAAACCAGCTGCTGGGGTCTTGTCCACTCAAACATTCGAACACTGCCATCCTGTGCTCCTGTGAGGTCTGAGATGAAAAGATGTTCATTAATACTACAGTATTCTGTAGAAAATGGTCTATTCCATTCTAGTAAGTGTGATTCACTTACAATACTGGTGGACTGGATGTGAAGCCATTCTCTTGACGTTATTCAGATTTCTTTTAATAAGCTTAATATAAAACAAAGAAAAATCAGAATAATTTTGAAAAAAGACACAAACACGATCTTCAGTTTTGTTTATACTACTACATGGTGAGTATCCCCCAGTTAAAAAAAGTTTGTTAAACTAACATTATTTGCATGTTTCTATCAAAGCTACCACAAGAAGGAAAAAAATCCTGATTGTACCATCGTTTTCTATATCACAATAATTCTGTGCCACAGTATACAAGAAAATCCTTAGTTTGGCCTTATTTTTGGCCAGTTGTTGGTCACCATTGGCCTTTTATGCCAACATTAAATTAACTGAATGATGACTAGTGCACACTAGGTCTCTCTAGTAAACAACACACAAAACAAGTGATGCTCTCCTGAGTTGCATGCACAGAAGTACTTACCACACCAGCTCCAGTGCTGGTTTGACCAGTGCCCAACCATGGCATAGATGGAGATGGTTGGATCTGACTCACTCCAAACGATGGGGCAGTCGACTGAGTGAGTGTTGTGGTGGAACCACGGAAGTCAATGTCATCAGAACTGTGAAAGAACAGCAGCGTTCTGCTTTAAACAAATGTTTCTTTGCTCCTAATGCTCTTTGCTTATTTGTCAAGAGCCTAAGGACAGTGAGTAGAGGAAGTGATTATAATGAGAATTGATAACTCCTAAGGACAGTGAGTAGAGGAAGTGATTATAATGAGAATTGATAACTCCTGCACTTACATAGCACAAATTCCTTCCACATGCTTCAAAGCTATCTATGTTTAATACCAAGAGATGATCCTAATATAAGGATATAAACTCTCCTGAGAAGAATATTGTTGTACTACTCCGGACCTATGTGTGCAGTGTGCAAGGGAGTGTGGTACAGAGGAGTGCTCACAGATCTCAGCACAGCAATGGAGCAGACAGTAATCCAGGCTGTTGTATTATAGAACCAGCATCAGCTACCACAACTACCCTCCATACTGCAACAATGCAAGAGAAATACAGTGTTTCTAAGGTATTCCTTTATTAGCTTACGCACCATGGGATTTGACTTCACTGTGCAGTGCAAACATGACTAAAGACGCTATTCTCTTGCATTCCCTCACCCATTTGTAAAGCAACCTGAAACTTACTGAAGAAGAGTAATTAACCTTTCTGGTATGCTCCATTTGTGCCTACACAGGTATTATATATTCAGCCTCACAGCAAACCAATACTCTTATTAATATAACCACAAAGAAACAATCCTACCTTTTAGATTCTCTGTCATATTCTTCCCCAATCCATATAAATGACTGAGCAGCCAGTAGAGCTGAAATATCAAGTTCTTGAACATCATGTGTAGATGCCAAAACAATTTCATTGCTGTTTGCCTATGCAGCACAAATACAAAATTTATACTAACTATAATTAAGATCTTTTTATTACACTTCTTGTATTATTTGAGGCTTACCTTGTTAACTGCAAATGCCATTATCATATCTGATTCTTTGTGAATGATTTTTGCTTTCCCTCCGGGGTAGCCAAGATCTGCTTCAACCTACAAAACATTTATAAAAAACTTCAATTAGCATGAAAATCCATTTTGTAACGGTACATTCACAGTGCAAAAATCTATACAAAATTCATGCAAGAAAAGTTCAGTGGCCTCAGCATTGTTTCGGAAGCTAAACTTTAGACTTCTCATACTCTTTGGTGTTCTAGCAGCCAAAAGTTGTGTGTGCAACACTATTTACGAGGTGTTCACTCATCCCAATTATCAGGACATCTGCAGTTAGTTCAGTGACTAAAAGCCTGCCACACAGACTACACAGAACATACAGCTTCTGTTAGTCACGTTAGAGAAAGAAAGCCAGTTCCACAGAACTTTTAAGAATGTGCTAGAGGTTTGGGAGAAGGGATACTACCTTGTGTTTGTGATCTTCTGCTACGCAGTTTTGTTTGACCTGCTCCACACGATCTTCTACAGACTACATAACATCACACAGTCACAAACACAAAACACATGCACAAACAAATATAAAAAAAGAATGAAACATTCCAAACTAGATTTTAAAGGCCACTCTGTCAGTAAATGATGACAAATGTATTTTTAACTTTTTATAAAAGGCACAGAAACTAAGACAGGAATCTAAACAAACCCACTTAAAATGTAATGCCTCCTAGATGAACACAAGATGTACGATATAGTAAATAAATGGAGGAGTAATACACACACAAACTCCATACTTACAGAAATTCTTAAAGATACTAAATCATATACTTATTTCCTATGATATTTATGTGTTGGTTTAAATTTTCAGTTAGAACTTATAGCAGTTGTAACTGGTACAATTCATAAAGCCCCATATTATATATTACTATATAATATTACCCTTATATGTATATATTACTCATGCATATATACATATACACAAATTAGCGCATTTAAATTTCTTTTTCTGTATCACACACCAAAAATATGATATGAATATTCAAATTTTTTTGGTTATTACCATTATCACAAATGTTCTTTTTATTAGGACAGTATTCAGATAAATAAAGATGACATATGTCTTGTCTACATATATTCTGTTCAGTTGATATTCCAATCAACAACATGACAGTCATGTTGATTTTGAAAAAAAATCCAAACACTTTTAAATGAAAGAAAGGAAACCAAAATGTTAATGAAAAATGGAAAGAAAAATTAAAGTAAATACTGAGGAGACTGAGGAACAGTTATAATTGAGCTTTCTTTTTAAAAAAAGTTACATCCTTTGTTTACCTCACTCTGCTTTCTTTTCTTTGTGAATATATATCTTATGAAAGTCTCCTGAAGAAGTTCTTGCTTCACAAGAAAATGCCAGAGCCTCTTTGCTGGAAGAGCTGAGTAATCCTTTGATCTGGATAAAACAGAAGGAGAAAAGAAACAATGAATATGCTGAGTTGGAAGGGACCCATCAGGATCATCTAACTCCTGGCCCTGCTCACAACAGCCCCAAGAGTCACACCATGTGCCTGGGAGAGTTGTCCAAGTGCTTCTTGAACTCAGATAGATCTGGTGCTGTGACCACTGCCCTGGGGAGCCTGTTCCAGTGCCCAACCACCCTCTGGGTGAAGAATCTTTTCCTTATATCCAACCTAAACTTTCCCTGACTCAGCTTCAGGCTGTTCCCTCGGGTCCTGTCTCTGGTCACCACAGAGAAGAGATCAATGCCTGCCCCTCCTCTTCCCCTCATGAGGAAGCTTTACCTGTAATGATGTCTCCCTTCAGTCTCCTCCAGGCTGAACAGACCAAGTGACCTCAGCTGCTCCTCATACGGCTTCCCCTCAAGGCCCTTCACCATCCTTGTTGCCCTCCTTTGGACACTCTCCAATACCTTTATATCCTTTCTATATTGTGGCACCCAAAACTGCCACGATATTCCAGGTGAGGCTGCCCCAGTGCAGAGCAGAGCAGAACAACCCCTCCCTTGCCCGACTGGCGATGCTTTACCTGATGCCCCCCCGGACACAGTTAACCCTCCTGGTTGCCATGTGTAACATTAGGAGGAGATACTCTTTAAAATTTCTGTGATCAAAGAACGTGTCTTCGGTAGGAAAAGAACACTCACTTGAATGGTGTGTTTTCAGGTTCAATCATTGCTTTATTGCGGAGAATAGCTGGCCCTGCACCCACACCAAGGTCACTGGGGTAAGTATTGATGTAGTTTGGTGGTGGGCCTTCAAACTGGTCCATTCTATCTTGAAGAATCTGTTCCCAATGTTCCAAATTTTTTATTACAGCAATGCCCAGTGGTGATGTAACAGGCAGATCTAAACAGAAATATTACTCAATTAAAGCTTAAGGGAAAAAAAAAATAATTTAAATTATGGTGTGTATAAAAACTCCAGAATAATACAACCATCCAAAAAAACAAACATGAAAGGAAACCATTGTGTTGGGTATTGTAAAAAATGAGGTATTTAATTATTTAAATTTTAAAATTAAAATTAAAAAGCAAAGTCTTACGGAGAGCCACATACACAGAAAAATAAAATGTAAAGCAGGATTTAACGTACCAGTGAATTCCAGACCAGCAATGGGAAAGAAATTCTTAATGTTGTGCAGAACTAATTTTACCATTGTCAGATGTAGAAGAGCCCAGCTGTATAAAAAGAAAGATTTAGTTATGTTAAAACAACATTAAGAGTTATCTATAGAATATTTTTCTTCAACCAAATACACAGGTTAGAATAACAGTGTCAAAGTGTTTTATTTAATCTGCACCTCATTAAAAACCTACATGCTTGAATCAGTAGTCTAAAACATTGTTTTGGAGCTGGCATTGTGGTACCTTAGGCTCTTTGTGTCTTAAAAATGAAGATGGGGATTTCTGGTTTTCCCCTCCCCAAAAAACTGCAAAACATAAAGCTTTGACCTCCTAATCCCTTTTTTTTGACAAGTAAATGGGGAACTGTGATGAGAATTTGTCACTGCTGTAATCCCATTAACACAGATAACCCACAGTACTGAAGTTATTTGACTTAAAACCGAATGGTGCTGAAGACCTATATTTTTTTTTAGATTTGGCAGCAAAGATAAACACATGACGTAATCGTTCTAAAATACTGACAGTTTCTGCTAACCTGTAAGAATTGGCATCTGTGTGTTCCTGGATCTGCACATCAGAGAGGAAAGCGTCATCCTCCTCCTCGTCACTGTGAATGCTTTCATCAGAATCATATATAACACCACTGTCTGATAAAGGAAGAAATGGCTGCAATGCAAAGTAAAAGTCTGCTATAAAAGCTATTTTCTGATTTCTTATTATTCAACTCTTATTTCAATCATCATCGAGTTTAAATGACAGAAATTTAACCTATAAATAAATTTCCCTATAATATAAGCAAATAGCAAGGGGAAAAGTGTTAATCTCTATTATTGACAAGAGACATGCTTTGAAGGTGAAGTAATAGACTTGTAGCCTCTTCATCTTTTATTATGAGTATAATATTCTGCATCTCACAAGAAAGAGCACTCAAATTTTTCACGTTATTTTTATCCTTTAAAGCTTAAGGGAAGAAACATCCTTTTATGAACCGTAACTTCCATTTTCCATTTTAAATTACCTTTGCCATAAAATAGTCCCACATGCTGAGTTCTGGAGGAATAAACTTTTCTTTGTAAGAGGGTCTCTCTGTAGGTACAGGTGGTGGTACATTGCTGTCTTTCACTGGTCTTCCTGGCACCAGCATTCTCATATTAAACCGGCGGCGATGTTTATCCATTTCTTCTGATGGAAGAGGAGGTGCTAAATTCAGGTGATTAAAAAAGCTGATATTAATACTGCATCTTTAAAATGGCTCTATTTTGTAATTGAAGCAACTAACACCACTGTTATCGGTACTAATTTCTACTGACTCAGAATCAAAGGCAGCCTAAATAAAGTAAGTGTAATCATAAAAAAATAAGATAAATTCAATATCTGTGGCATTTAGATATTGGACATATTATGAGAAGTACATTTTATTTTACATTTATATACTGGATTAAGTTCTCAGGAGATGTACCTTTTAAGAAAAAAATCTTTCATCTAAAAATTTCTCATGGAAGAAATTAAGAAACTCAGAAAGTTTGTTTAGAAATAAAGTAATATATAAAATACCACTAAACAGTAAGCTGTACTAGTAGCAGTAGTTACCAAAATATAAGCCAAGGAACTTCTAAGATAGAGAAGGAAATCTGAATAAAGAGACAGGCTTTTTGACACCTGAAGTCTGTTTTAAAGTGTTATGATTTAATATGCCTTAACACTTATCAAAATTTTAATGCGGAATTTGTTCTTCAAAGTCTTATTGGCCAGGCAACATTGAAGATCACACTTACTTTATTACAAGGGAACTAGATATTTATAAACTTTTTTTTTCCAAAAAGCCACTACCAACACTCATCTACACTGCAAGTCTTTACAAACCTTCATTACCATCCTCTGAAACATCAGAAGCTGTAGCAGCTTGTAGGTTAAAGGAAAACAGAATACATCTCAAATAAACACAACTTATATAAGTTATTCATGTTAACACCTTGCAAAAATAACTGCCCTAAATGAGTTTAAGTTATTCCATGAATGACAAATACCTGTTGTGCATACTTATAATGGTGCAATGCCTTATTACTGTTTGGTTTTATATCTTGGATATTGAATGTTTAATTTTTGCATAACTTTTAAGACTGTTGTTGATTTGAAAGTCTGTGTGACATGATTTGCAGTATTGCTGCAGTGTGAAGTCTTATGACAAATGGTTGTCTCTGTCTTCAGAGCCTGAATTCAATCTCCACTTTTGCTTTTCTTCATGCAGTATATTAAGACTTGCTCATCTGTCTTTGTAAAAATCCTGGGGTTAGTTGGAGCTTACATATGCAAAAGCTGTTTTTCTGACAGATGAAGCTGATATTTCTCCTCTGTGGTGTTGTGCTAGGTGAAACCCTACCTTGCAATAGAAATTGGTTTCAGAAACAATGTTTCCAGTTTACAGCAGTCATTAAACAGTAACACTCATCTCAGAAACAAAACCCAGAGGTATTAACATTGATTTATATAATCTATTTTTTCACTAAAAATAATGGCTGAATGTCCTGAAAAGTGTTATAAGTAAGCATCTAATAGAAATATTAGTAATACAATAACTGTACAGTTTTTATGGAAAATTTAAAATGTGCCATTACAAGTGACAACTGCAAGGCTAATATTTCTTTCTGCTTTTTAGTTAATGTAACAGTTTTCTTGCCAGTACATTCTTAAATCCTGCTTGCTTTGTTTTGGTCTTTAAAAGGAAAGAAACCTGTCCTACCAGGCTATAGGTATATACGTATAAAATGCATATCATAAAAGGTATAAAATGCAAATCATTAGTATGGCCTTTAAAGAGGGATGTACCTGGAATATTTTCTGACTGCCTTCGAGGTTTGACGAGAAGCTTCACTCCCCCCCCAAAAACAGCCGCCCACATGCGACTGTTCAAAGGGTGGGCGGCCAGTCGGAACAACTCATTGCAGGAATTGGTTGCAAGGGCGTGGATGAGGAGGCTCAGGTAGACAGCTACCACAGCTTCACAAAGGAGGATGTTGAGCTTTGGTTGATCTTCATCCTGAGCTGAACTTAACAGATTGATAAGCGAACTCACGCCTGCAAAGAGAGAAAGAGGAAAAATTCTGCGTTAAATGAGTAGGAGGAAAAATGGGGAAAAAAAAGAAGTGTTTCACTTCTACAGTTATGATAACATACACTAATTCAGACAAAACATACTAATATATAGTTAGTATATATATATATATATATACACACACACATACTAATATATATTAATAGGGGTTTTTTAATCATAAAGACAAAATTACAAAAATCCTTTTTGGGTTTGTGACTTTTGCACTGAACTTCTCTGCAAACACTATGGGCAGCTCAGCATATCTATGAAATTCCTGCACTGTTTCCATAGTTCATCTCAAAAAACTAAATTTACACTCATACATTGGAATTAGCTATTCTGATAGCTACACCAACTACAGCATATATTTAAGACAGTACTGTAGAAACAGCTAACAGAAATACCTTTGCTAAGGGGTTAGGCAGGATGGAGGAAAACATTTCAGAATGATAAATGATCATTGACTTTATCCTAAAGATCACAGTTTCTTCTTCAAGCCAGATGTTTGCCATATAGAGAGTTTATTTTAAATAGTTTTGATCAGTGAAAAAGTTAAAGGTTGTTATTAATTTGAGAACTAAATCAGAAACATCATATTACAGGAAAGGGAAGTAATTTTGAAATGTGGAGCTGGTCCAGTGGTGCTAAAAATAACCTTCTATTTGTCTCACCAGGCCACTGAGCAGGAGATGAGTTTGGAGTTGCGTGCTCTTCGATACTTTCTGTCCTCAGCCTGCGGCGATCACTCAAAAGCAGTCCTTGGTAAACCATCCCAGTAAATTGATTGGCTTCTGTTTGACTGCTAAACATAAATACATTTTTTTCTGATGAGAAAGTGAGCACCCCAAATGAGAGTGACATCAGGTTTTCCTACTGTTTATTGACATAACTTGAATGGTTGGTGTTATTTGTGTAAAACTGATCGTGCATATCAAAGCTAGCAATGTGTAAACTGTGCAAGTATCTTTACCCACACACAAACACTTAATCCCTTTTTTAGACACATGCAGGAAGGATTTCCATTTAGGATACACAAAGTATACTGCAAAGGTAGGACTGTAAGAAAACTTCCCTCTTTACCTGTAGCTGTGGCTGTCACATAGTGCTTGATAAATGGATGCAGAAAGTGAAGCTGCTAAAGAATGAAGTGTGTACACCTAAAATAAAAAGAACCAATAAGCTACATGTTTTATATAAAATGTGAGCAAACCACAATTGTTTTTAAAGAACACTGGAAATACGTTCTGCAGGGCTGTCCTAGTTTTAAACCAAGTGCAAGAAATAGTAACTGAACATTACTTTAAGTGTACAATGTAGTGCTTAGAAAATCACAACTATTTGTTCAATATAATTTGATGGCAGTCAAAACCTTCTAACATATGTCAAGACAATTAACTTGATTCTAATACAGAACAGCCGCAGTAAATGAGCACACTGAAGGAGTGAATTAAGTATGTCCTGTTATGATAATGAATTTGATGGAATGGTTCCTAGAAGCTGTACTACATAACATTGCAGTTCAATGTAGTAATAGTTGCTCAATATGCATAAAATACAAAAATTTGTGTAGTCATTACATAATTATCTAAAATCTCTTCTTTACCTCAGTTATGTGCTTATAAATTTCCATAAGGCTCCAGGAGTAACAAGAATAACTCCATTTTTGCCTGACAATGCAACAGAAACGGTCCAGTTCTTAAACAGAAGAAATGCAAGGATTTCTTGGAAAGTTCAATGAAATCCACAGTGTGAAGAAAATGGTACTGTCAAACTGTTAAAAAAGTAAACTTTTTTAAACTCACCCTGTGTTTGTTCCTATCTTTTCCTACTGTCTTTCCATTTAATCAAATATTAGGTCTTAGATTAAAACTATGAGTTATTTAAATGGTTGTCTTGCAGTCAGTTAGGAAGTTCTTCTTTCTGAATTCTCTTTCAAGAATTTATGAGTTTTTAGAGTAAGAAAGATGCTTGCTGTAGCATAATGCAGTATGGAGAAGTAGTCAAGATATAGGAGAGAAAATGAGAAGTAAATGAGCTTGGGTTACAGTTTTAGAACTTAATTGCCTTGCAGTGGGACATCCCACTTACTTTCCTATTTTTTCCCTACTTTCATTTTGTCAAATTAATTTAGATTTGTATTCATGTTCATTAAATATACAAAATAATGATTATGGTTCTTGCTAATTAACTGTGTCCTAATCTCATGCTCTTTGGCTTTTTCCCCTCCTGTATTTACTGAATCTGAATAGATTTATTCACCCCCAAGTACACAGTCAGATAAAGTATTTCACCACAACTCTGTAAAAAACCCTCATACAGTTGAGGAAATCTGCACTACAGTAAGGTTTATAGTATCTATATTAATACAATGTTATAATATAACTTACAGTCTCATCTCTGCTTTCATTAGTCTCCCTACAGGATTCGATCAGAATGATAATAAATAGTTAACTTCCATGATCACCCTGTTTTAAGAGCCAAGAATTCAGTGTTTCAGTGAACACTGGCATTTGGAATAGTTTCCTGAGAAAAACCAGAATTTGGATGAAAGGGAACTAACTAGACCCAAGAAGATGTCAGAAAGCAAGTGGTTAACCAGCACGTTCAGTTCATCACACTTAAAGGAGAAGGTCAGTATTGTGAAAGGGTAAGTGTTGAAAAATTAACTCAAACATTACATTTTATTTTTCACATGCTCACTCCCCATTTTATAAAAAAAAAAAATCATTCAGCATCTCCTGAAAGCTTTTCATTACCTTGACATCTTCAACATTAGGATGTGGTGGTGATTTCATCTGCACAATAGTGTAAAGAATATCATGAATGTGGTTGTTTAAATACAGCACAGGATTAGCTATCACAGTTTTTGTGGATGCTATGCTTGCAGAAAGCAAGGGTAGTGTTGTGGGTAGTGGAAGTGGAGACTGAAGTTGTTTTACAGTAGTTTCCTGTTTAAAAGAAAAGATCGTATTTAAAATTATTGCTTTGAGAAAAACAAGTTTAGAAATAGACATATTTTTACATATTTTATTTACATAATTTACTTATTTACATAATTTTACATCTGAAATATATTTCCCAGGTTATTTATCCTCTTCCACTGCTGTCTACTCAGTACACACAGGATTTTACTGTCAAAAGTAAGTTCTTATTTACTATAATAACAAGGTTCACACCTGATAGCCAAGTTTGCTTTTTGATTAAGTGCAGGAAGAGTACTTTCATGTAGTTCATTAGGAAGTGTTGAGATTGTCTATTAAGGGACATTAACTAAAGCTGTACTTGCATTAGCAAAAGTTGGCATAATACTCACTGGTCTGAGTTTAGTAATAAAGTCAGATTTGCACACCTCTGAGTTTCTTGAAGGGAAATGCACAGAAATTTTTTTTATTCTTAAAAGTACGTGCTAAGCCAAGTACCACCAAAACAGCTGTCTATTGCTTCTATTTGAAATATGAGAAATCTAGGATTAGAGCATGTTAAATTACTTGCCCATTATCAGATTATCTGCTATAGCTCAGGTTAGTAATTAACATTTGCTATAAAATATCTCTTTTTGTATGAAATAAATGTAGAAAATGCCATAATATAGTACAGGAAAGCACTACCCTGTCTGACTTGACATTATTTGTTGAACTTTGCAGCTAAGACCCCATTTCTTGTATTTCCCTTGCATGATTAACAGAAGTGTAGGGAATGAGATTTTATCATATTTCAGTAACTGTGAATTTAATGTATTATATAGATACCTGGAATACTGTGACCAAAATGATGCCATTGTAACACAGATACAATGCTGCAACTATAATATAAACAGCAACTTTTATATTCCACAATCATAAGTAGCCTGATCCTCAGTATCATATAACAGGTTCTTAAGAACCAAGTAATCGGGATGTGGAACAGCAGCACACTTAGATACAAAGTTCTTGCTCCAAGAACATTAAAATGACCTTGATGATTAGACTTGCAGAACACAAGCAGCATCTATCTAGGCACAAACTTAGGCATCTGACATAAGTGACAGTCTGGGACTGTTCACATTCATGAATAGAAATTAGTTGAATTTGTTTTACCTGCTGTGACTCTTGCAGCAAGAACTTCAGCTCCATTCTTACAGATGCTAAGCCTCCACCTTGTGCCCCATGAAGACTACAATAACTTAGAAAAACTCTCAGCAGAGCTTGGTTCTTCTGCAGCCACCACTTCCTTCTTTCCGCATGTTCTCGCTTTGCCTGTAACCTCCGTCTCTCTATCTGGTGCCGTTCATAGGAGCCAATATCTGGCTTATCCATAATATCTTCGTGGTCAAGTAGATCCCCATTTACTTTGGTATAGATTTTACAATAGTCTTTGTCCCCTGCATCATGGTTGCATATTTCATGCATAGCAGCAATCTCTTTCTCAAGCCAGTTGTACAGCTGAAACCTGAGCTTTCCTCCGTCCACTTCGTAACCTGTAGCCAAAGTCCTCAGTTCGGTCATTAGGATCTTCAAACAGGCTCTGAACTTCAGTTGTTCAGCAATAACATCAACCTCAGTGTCTCCTGCATCAGAAACCTCCCCACGTGGCGTTTGTGCCATGCTGCTGTCTGGGGTTCTCTCGTCTTCTCCGCTCTTAGAATCGGATTTTTTCATCATTAAACCGGTATCCTTCTCCTCTTCATCTGACCCATTTTTGTCTTCACCCCAATCAAGAGTAAGGGGCTCATCATCAAATTTTACTGCTGGTTGACTCCAGTCAAACTGTGCTGAAGATTCAGCAGTATTATCCAAAGCAAAGGAAGTTGAAATGGGCTTTGACCAGTCTATATCACCAATTCCAGCACCATTCTGTAGCGTTTTGGAATCTGAAACACCATCTTGCTTTGGAGGACTGGATGAATCTTTTTCTGCATCTACAGTAGACTTTTTTCTTATTTTTGGAATTTTGGAAAGAACTTCAAGAGCTAGCACAGGGCAGCCCACTTTGAAATGAGCATTTGCAGTAGTGAAGAATAATTTTCTTTCTATAAGATTAATTTTATCCACAAAGCTTTTCTCAGTCGTCAGACCTAAGGTGGCCAAGGTTCCTTCTGGTGAGCTGAAGTATCTTCTGATGAGCAAAGGATGGGTCCGAAGATAATTGTAAAAACTGAATACTACAGGGTTGCATGATTTGACAATAACTAAGGAATTAAACAAATAAGACATCTTTTGAAAACGGCTTTAAAATGGTATTATTCTGTTTTGCAGTATCCCCTGCGTTACACATTGTCAAAACACAAGAACAAAAACAGTTTTGGTCCAGTCACCAAAACAAAATGAAAGAATTACTTATTCCCCACAAAAAGATTAAAGGTATGAACTGAATGAGCAGAAAGATACTAAATTCTCTCATTTACCTCACTTTTATATTGCATTCACTAAACCTAAATACAGCTGAGATTATCAGTCAGATAGAGATTTCCCCAAGAAAGGCAATATGAAACCTCTGTAGACACCTGTCACTTAAACATTAATCTTGAAGAGATAGGATAGGAAATCCTGCTAGAATAGTGTTAATTCCTAGAAGCAAGAATGAGAATTTAAGTCCACTGGAATAAAGACCAGCCAGCATTCAATACTAGAGAAGCATTGTAAGGAAGTATCAAACAAAGACAGCCCTCCTGAGCTAAGCTGACAGCAGGAACTAAGTTTGGTATTAGAGGGTTGGGAGAGAATCCTCAAAAAAAAAATGGAAAAAGATTTTTATATATCTTTTTTAGTATTCCTCCTTCTCTTCTTTTTCTTAATAAGTTGTCCCATCAGACTAATGTTATTCCTTACCCGGGTTTTCATCATCATCTTTAGGTGTTTGTTCCAATAACGTATCCAGTGCTCGTGTGTAATCTTTCATTATCCAGTATGCAATGCTTCTCAGAAATGGATCAGGATGCAGTTTAGTACAGCTGAACCCAGTTCCATCCTTCTGGCAACCCAAAATCTTTTCATAAAGGATGGAGGTGTATGTGACAGAGGTTTCAAACTCTGATTCATACAGACGAGCAATGACCATAGCCAGCTGGATGTCTTCCATTTTCTCAAGGCACACCTATGACAAGCAGTGGGAAAAGGCTGTTTTATGAGGAAAAGGAAGTTCTATAAAATAAAGTGAATAGCAATATATGTTTACAAAACAGATTTCTTTTTCTCATCATATCTGTTCTTTAAAGTATAAATTAATCTCTGGGTCAAAAATGTGACAACTAATCTATATCCAAGTAAGATATTTTCTTCTGTTTGGAAAGAGGTGTACTTTTCTCTGTTTCAGGAATTGTGATACGCACAGTGGTACATGAGCATGTAAAAAATTAATGTGGCAGAAGTAAAATGTCTGGTTTTACGCTATCTAGTAGTATAATTGTACCCTCCAACTTCCATGTTATTACATCACTGGTAAGACATTTTTCATAGTGTCTCGTGTGCAGAATTACATCTCAGAGGAAAATACAATCTGCAGTGAAGACAAACATACTGCATAGAAACAGGCAGGATAACTAAAGGTTCTCTAATTCCCATATTCTCCTGAGAGGTACTGCTTAGCTTATGATCCTGGTTACAGCTCCCACCTCCCTTGTGGCAAGGAACATCACAGCTCCACTGAAAAGGGATCCCTGGGCTGCTTCAAGAGAACTCTTGACTTAGTTTTTTACTTAAGGTAGTATCAATAGGTCATGCAGAATAGCTGGAGGCTGAACACACTGCTACAACTTAACTGTGCTGATCAAACAGAGTTTTGCCAGAAGGGTCAATACTGGTATTCCCACGAGTGTTTCCACCGAGCACAGATGTATCTGAACAATTATTCTGGCCTTCAGATCAGCTTCCATGATGCTTTTCACAGTAGTGTGGAGGTAAATGGTATGTCTGCAGGGCACAAGGGGGTCCTGTGTGGACATACCATCCCATTTCGTGCTGCCACAATGTGTGAAAACTTCATCAGAGAACAGCTTGCAAGGATGCAATTACATAGGTCAAGTTAGAAAATAAAACTTGATTTCTCAAAAGCAGATACCTCTATAGCATCTTTTAGGGAACCTGCTAGCAAGAAAAATGCAGCTGACTGCTCAAAACGTTGTTTTCCCAACAAAGCAAAAGCGTTTTTTAAAGCAGCTTTACGCCATCGATCTTCATTGAAGTTGTGGCTGAAAAAGGCAGTCATCTTTTCATCATGCTGGGACCTGTATAGAGAAATGCAATGTATACAGCTATTTATTATGTAACCTTAGCATACTATCACTTGAGCAACATTACTTGAAATTAAACTCTAATCTTGAATGAGTTCTGCTTTGCATTCCTGGTTCAATTAAGATTTAATCAAACTTAGAGTTAGCAGAACTCACCTGAACAGACCCCACACCACTGCCTTTTTCTTCATAGCAAGGTAAAATAGTGCAGCATCTAAGGCATCATTGTTCCTCTGGAATGAAGCTTTTGCAACCTGTAGTAAACAAAGCCTACTATTATTAATGGAAATATAAAAGGCTCCCTTTAGCTATATAACCTGTGTTCTTTAGCTGTTTATCAGGGACTGTATTATCTCTGCAAACCAACAAAGTAACTTTGTGAGAATGTTTTATTCGTATGTAAGAGAACTCTTTACTGTAAGTGCTTTTAAGAGACAGAAAACCAGCACTATTGCAGAGAGCAAGAGTGGGATATTATGAATGTGTAAATAAAAATATTTTCTTTAAAAGTGTTATAATAACTAATACCATTAGATGAAATTCATCTGGCAATCCATTATTTAAAAATATTTAAGCTAATAACAGTATTTGCTTAATAAACAGTTTGGGTTTTATATAGAACTCAGATGTAACTGGAGTACTAGGGTAATTGTTTTGCTCCTGGATTCTTTGATTTCCTGTAACTTAAAAAAAATGTATTTTTTACATTAGATGACTTGGAAATTTAATAGAGTAGTAAGTACTGTTCCACAGACATTTTAAAGATTGCATTTCTTGTTGTAATTCAAAGCAAATGTAGTAATTATACAAATCCATCAAACTTCATGTTATAAGAAAAGCTGAAATTTGTATTATTTAATGAGATTTGAATTTTGTTGGTAGTTATGCGCAGCAGATTTAGCTGTTATTTCAAAACTATATTGCACTTCATCCATTTTGGACCTCTCATAAGAAAACTCTGCATACAAATGAGATTTCATGTTATTTTCGTTTTACATAATATAGGTATATAATGCCATATAACAGTAATTTTGTAACTCTTCAGAAGAGTAAAATCTGCATTTATTTGCAGTTCAGTTATTTTATGTTCTATAGTACTCCATTATAAACAATACAGCACTTGCAAAAAAATCCTTTATATAGGTTTTTACTGACTAATATTTTTAGAGAGAGATATTTCTTATAGAAAACCTACTGCTGAACTGAAAGCATTATTACCTGTTTAAATCTGTAGACTGTCTCATACCTGAAAGCAAGATTTTTCTTGAAATAGAGTACTTAATATGATCTTTAATATACTATAAAATACATGGGGGAGAGAATTCAGGTGTTTCAAAAATGGCTTTTCTCAAGATCAGTTGTAGCTTACTACTGAACAATATTTTTAAGGCAGGACTGCCAACATCAGCTGGCATAGAAAAACTAATTATGCAGTCTCCTGGCTGGGCTGGAGTACAAAGGAACCTGCTTATACAACTCACCAGGCACACCCATGAAGGCACAATTAACAGCACATAAGGAGAATTTGTGAGCAATAAAAAGTACCTTCTCAATGCACCTTCGGAGTGTGTTGATATTCCTGACCCACCAACCAATCCCCATAGCTCTTAATTCAGACCACTGTGGGTCTCCCTTCTGGATAGCAGGAATCATATTGATCAACTCCTCCTCGGCCTCAGAATGAAAAGCCCACGCAAAATGGCAAGTAGACAGGCCTAGACAATAAAACAAACGAACAACATTCAGAAGATTGACTTGTTAATAAGCAAATGGAATATGTCAGAGATGAAAAATGGGATCTCCAGCCCAAGAGTTGTGTAGAGCTGAGAGAGACCATTTCCTTCAACAGGAAGTAGAGCTGTTAAAGGAACAGCTGAAATATCTTTTTTGCTTGTTGGGGATGTCCTCAGAACTTCTTCTGTAACCTTCCGGCACCCCATTCATAAATGTACTAAACTTATATGTCGAAAGACTGAAGGAAAAGCAGTCTGTTATCATAGAAGCAGACCCATTCTGGCCTAGAAACATTTGTCCCTGCTTTTTAGGTGGTAACTACTTTTCTTTCCTGTATTTTACAACAGTGTTTACTCATATTAAGCAAGGGAAAAAACTGTTGTGATGCAAATGATAAAACAATCTTTAAGGTAAGATAAAGCCAAGCTCATGTAAAGGAATGTTAATTCCTCCATCAGAAACAATGAATTACGTATACAATCTGTATTTTATCTGGTTGGAGAATTTATGCCTCAAACTGAATAGGCCAGAATGTGTTCTAGAGTTATACTTTTTTTGCTATTACAGTACATGTAGGTAAGCCTGTACTAAGCCTTTGCAAAATAATGGCCTTAATGAAATGGAAAATTAATATGCAGATAATAAAAATATATTATAAATAAAACATAACCAGACCTGTCAGCTCAAGGGGATCAAATGGAAGCAACACTTTCTCTAAGGATTACCTTGGTGAAGCAGCTGAACTCTGTACAGAGGTGGCAGCGATGTCAGAAGGCAAGTGTGCAAGCGCATCGCCAACAAGTACCGTAAGCCACATTCATCTAAGGTATCTCTTCCTGTGAAATACAAAATACTGACTTCTGAACTACAAGAGACATAGATACAATTTATCATACACAGTGTGTGAGGAACATATGTTTCTAAGCTTGCCAAGAACCTGAACCACAAGTTATTTATTATGCATGAAATATAAGTAGAGATTCATACTTTATTTTCTTTCTGTATCTAATCTGAATAACTGATGATAGATTGTTCTATCAAATACCCAAGGACTAAGTTTACCTTTGCTGAGAAGAACAAGAATGTTAATTCAACAATGTCAGTTACTAACCTGAGTAATTTTTATCTCTGTTCTCATCTAGTTCAGTGCTGGTTGTGGCCACAGTGTCTGCCAAAGCTACGAGGAACATCTGCTCCAGTCGAGTGAGCCCTGGCAGACTGGAGTGCATCAGGTGGCTTGAAAGGACACTCGCGTGTTCTCGGCCAAAGTAAGTTGGACCGTACTGTGACAGATTAATAACTTTGGATTTACTCTCCCTCTTTTCAGGCTCAAAATCTATAAAGTCTTCAGTTGTAACAGGTTGAATCTGGAATAGATCCGAGTACTGATCCTCTGTTTTTCTCTTAGCCTGGTCTTCAGAGCCCTGAGGTATTTTAGAAGTTTCTTCAGTCACATAGGTGGCATCCTGATCTGCAGCCAGCAGTGCGTACAGTGGCAGGGGGGGAATCGAGTCTATCTCGGTGTAGTCTCGAGTTCCATCTTTCCCAGCAGTGATGGTGTCCTTTGCAGTACTGCCACTGACACTGATGGTGCGAGACAGATGGCGTTTAGGACCAGTCCCTTCTCCAGCTTCTGTGTCTTTCACTATTGCAACTTCTCCCGCGATACATTTAACTAAATGGGACAGAATGGCTTTGGCTCGGCGAACTTTACCCAGATCCATAAGTTCTAATAACTGGGTTGGATGATACTGGGGTAGAGTAGGTGAAAGAACATGAGCAGCTTCAAAGAGGCCTCCATCCTGAATTACTGTTGGAGTGCCAAAAACATCATCCACAATACCTGCCCCATCAATTACACTGGTCTTCTTCATTATCAAGCTTGTTTTAAGTGGATCTTGTGTCGCTGAGTCTTCAGCAGCAAAAACATCACTTTCTCCATCACCAAACTTGACAGCGTGTTTCCACTGGGCATAAACATGCATCTCACAGTCCATTCCCACTACCAGGATGCCATCTCGCACCCAGGACAAGGAAACAGGCAGTGAAGGAGTGCCATCCACAGATGATACCAAATCAATGGACCTAAGCAACACCCACTTTGACTTTACACCTTGTTTTATGCTCCCACCCAGTGGCAAGGTAATGACAGCTACTCCCTCTTTGCTGCTTGTTTGTTCTGTTACAATTCCCGAAAGTCTTCCATACATGAAGATGTTGGCACCAACTCCAACTGTCAATATATGTGAACCATCTTCTTTTGAAACCCAGTCCAAATGCACCAAATGCTTGATACTGGGCACCAGGAATCTGTCTTTATTCAAAAACGCATCTGATTTACTGTAAACAAATAAATTACTATCTACACTGATCCTTGAATCAAGTACACTTCCAACCTTAACCAAATCATCCAGATGAATTGTCTGTTCCAAAACCCATTCTGATCCTCCTGTAGACTCACATTCAAGTATACAAACGTGCATGGAAAACTCTTTGGAAACAAAGCCATTATGCTGTATGGGCTGTTTGTAGGCTACTGCGAGACGTCCTGTGTAAGAGCAGCTCACAGCAACCGGCCTTCCTACTAAGCTCACTGTGCTGCTGTTGTCTTCTCCTTCATCGTTCATCAAAGGCCATTTTCTCCAGTGATATGTTTCCTTTTCTTCACTGTTGCTGTTCGGGTCTGTCTCTACAGTGCATCTCCAGAACCGCACTTTGTTGTCTGAACACGACGTTACTATCAAATAAGGTGCAAGGCAGACTGGGTATATTGATGAAGAACTCAAGTGACCTGAAGTTAGAACAAACACATTTATTTTTAGTAATATATAGGAGGATGCCTGTATGAATAAGACAGATATAACAGTGTCTACCTACTGCTAGAGGTCTTACAACCTAGTATTATTTTTTTAATTTGGAGTTGGGTAAGGGCAAATAATGTTAAGGCTGGTAACAGTCTTGCAGCTTGAACAATGTTTATCGTCTGCATTTTTGGTCACTATTCAAAGATGATAAACTGGAACTGAACAATGAAAGGAACACAAAGCCGTAATCAGATGAGATTAAGGATGTTAAGATTAGGCTTACACAGCCTACCAAAATGAAACCTAAGAGGGAAAAGGAAAAAAAACACAACAGGAGAGACAGAAAGACAGACAAACAGAAGAAGCTGTAGATGCACCAGGTGAAAAAAAGCATTACATACCAGACACAGTAATGCTGACAAATGAACAAGAAGGTATAAATTGTTCATTAATAAATTAAGGTTACAAGTTACATTTTCAACTATTAGAGCAGTAAGTTTCAAGAATAGCTCTCCTGGGGGGTCTTGATACCTTTATGGAAGAGGAACGTGACAGGGGCACAATGATTTGAAAGCACCTTTTCAGTCCTGCATTTCCTGTATCAGTAACTCAGAATGTGATATGCTGGGGAGATGCAATCTGATAAACTAGGAGGTAAATCAGTGGACCAATTGGATAGAAAAAAATGTTACCTGCTGAAGGAGTTGCTCTCACTACTTCTACACCAACAGGAAGATCCAGAGGTTGGCTATACACAAGTCTGGAGCTCAGGATGAGTTTACTAGCAGTCTGAAGATTAGCAATTGATGAAGATCGTGGAATGGGACTTATGCCAGGTGATACATCTGGAGAAGAATCCACAGTCTTTTGCTCAGGTACACTAAGCTTATTATCTGATGAAGATGCTTCAGTTGGTTTTGCTATATATAAAAAAAAAAAGCCAACAGTGTTAACAAATTGACTATAAGGACAAGGCATGAATACCCTATAATCAAATTTATTTGTTTTTCTCAGTGCTCGAGTTACACAGAAAATTACATGATGTGTGCAGGCAGTGTCAATTTTACTGCACGCTGTGACTATTAATTTTAAGATATCCTTAACATTCTGAAATAATACTGATAGTTTGAAATAAAGAATTCAGTGCTTAAGTACATTACTCACTCCATCAACAAATTTTTATACTGCCATTGGCATAGAATGCAACCAGTGTTTGTAAGCAATCTTATTGCTTCTACTGCCTTGATTAATTGTTTTAAAATAAACCACCAAACTTTAGGTTTTATTTGAAATAATATGAAAGAAATGTCTCTCTCTAAGAATATTACAGTCACTCACTCACCTAAACAGGCTTGCACAGACTTGAGATGAAGATGCCACATCTGAAGAACAGAACAGCCATTACTATTTTTCTCAATTACTACAAGGTAGAACTTCTCTGAGAAAGGTGGTGGACGATACCCTGTAATTTAAACATATTATCACTGTCATGAAATTTACATTCAATCTACATAATTTTTCCAAAACAAAGGATTCTCTAAAAACTATTAATACTCAAAAAAATAATATTTTCATCTTTGAAAGAAATTGTTTGATTTTAAAACAAAACTTTCAAACAGTACCATTAGTTATATGCTTTAATTGACATTTTGCTTGCTTATGGCTACAGAAGAATTACAAAAATAGATACTGACTTACAGACAATCTGAGTATCAGTGACAAATCTAATTTATTAGATATTTGCCTTCCCAGTCAGTTTGAATTATTTTGCCAGATTGTAAAGACTCTTTTCATCTGCCTGCTTTCTTCCTTTTTCTTTTAAAGTTTTAAGTCTATAGCCAAATTACCCAGTGACTTCCTACTGTATTAACTCAAAAGTCAGATATATTCCCATCATGACTTGGAACTACATATTAATGCAGAAAATATGCTTCTTTTCTATTTTGCTCACATTTTTGTATAAAACATACAGCACTTCGAAAAATGTACCTTGTCATACAGGTTAAAATGTGATTCTAATTCTTAGATTTCAAAATTCTTCAATTAGAATGCTTTTGTTTAATACCATGTAAACAGTAAATCATATGAACAACACAAAACAGCCATTTTACTGAATTGTACAGATTCTCATTTAAAAGTAAATTAGATTGTGCTAGCTAGATTTCAGTATCCTTTAAGAGCATTTTTTGGTACCTACTTAATTCATATTAGTTATATAGTTTACACTATATAACTAAATATATATAACTAAATATATAAACTATATAGTCATATAGTTTACACAATACCTTGTGATGGCTGGAAAAATATCTCAGTTTCCTTCCCTTCCACATCTTCCTTATGTGGCTTGTATCCCAAAATGAAGTCTTCTTGGAAGACATGAAGCAATTGTGTGTTTGTGCCACACTGAAACATTGAGCAATAGTTATGCTTCCAGAACAGTACAGAAACATTTTGTACACATGCAATTATTTCCTTCGTGCAATCCAGCTACTGATGAGGAACACTTTCTTTTACAATGTTGAAAATTATGTTCATACATCAGAAAAACTAAACATTTTCATTTTGCATTAAGAATATTCTAAGCATACTCTAGAACCTATTATTTGTAAATTCTAATAATTCCACCAAGATCTACCAGATGAATTTTGTAATAACATTTTTGTCGCAGTTATTGACAGATGAATTAGTATCTGTTTGGTTTTTATTTCTTTGGCATTGATGAAATGGCAGCAGCAAAAACTCTTAGACTTTTATCCCTCTTCAGTAGGAAGACATGTCTGCAGTGAATTGCTGGGGAAATCTAAAAAAGGTAACAAATTGCAGATTTTCTTTCTGTCAGATATCTTGACATCTGTCCTTTCTGACAGCAACAGATTTCTTTGCAGTAACTCTATCTCCCTACAAAAAGGCTGCTCACAGTGAAATCCTTCCCTGCTGGCAAGGAAAAATATGCCCCCCAAAAACAGTGATGACGAAGTTTTCATGTTGCAAAACACCCTCTTTTTACCAGAGAAGCAAGGGAAGACAATATTTCCCTGTAGGAAAATATTTTGTAAATATGACCTTAAAATTGAAGGTTATTAATACTAAAAAGACATGGAAATTTATTGACAGTAGAAAAATATACATGTCAAAACCCCACAGTTGTGTAATTAAGAAATGGTAAAACTAACTGTTTTCACAGGCTGCTTCCTAACACAAAACAGCACTGGAAATGTATGATGAAAAAAAATGAGCAAGAACAAGGTTTAGTTATACCTGCTCATTGTTTGAAAGGTATAGTTGTATTGGTTAATAGATATAAATTTGTCTTACAAGACAAACAAAAAAAATGAAGTCATACCTGGCTAACATTATTACATTTTGGAATAGTTAGATCTAGTTTTTAGGGTTGGGCTTTTTAATGTTGATACTTTTTGTTTGTTTGGGTTTGAGGGGATTGTAACTATTTTCCTTTAAATTATGATGGCTTGGAAAACAGTTTTTATTTAAGTTTTCTTTTCATCAAGAATTATGCTTAGAAAATATTGTCATACTCTAAAAACAAGCTCTGAGCTAACAGAAAGTTGGCTTACCAAAATGTTCAAAGTATCTCAATACTCACAAAAATTCAAGGCAGTCTTTATCAGCATAAAGAAATGTCATCTCTTTTACCTCTTTCCAACAGCTTAGGTTAATTAACAAAGTTACTAAACACCTTTATGTGACACTCTTAAAGAGTTAACCATTTATTTACTTTGTTAGTTATTGCATCGAGTTCAATAATACATCCTGGACGAGCAGTAGATTGTTGGCTCACAATATTAAACACTTCCCCAATAAGTTTCTGAAACAGAGGAAAATAGAAAAATTAGTATATTTTTCCTTTGGAGAGAAGAAAATTGCAGTCACTTATGATAAACTGATGCTTCAATTTTCCTTGCTGGCAGAAACTGTAACAGACTTCTTCCTGTTGTGACTTTATCACTCATGAATAATATGTTTAGACATTTGCACTGTTGTGAGTCGGCAGCTCCTCATGGGGATGATACACCAGTTTTTATGGAAGCTAAATGTTGTTTACTTAAAGATTTATCCTTTCATAACACAGTATAATATATCCGTACAATGAGAAACAAATATACTGATTCACTTCTTTTTCAAGCTTCAGGTTTTGTCACCACATATGAAAAAATAAATGAGTACAGCTTATATATAAGCTGAAGGCTGTATTGATTTTTGCTGGAATGTTCACAGTCATTGCTCCTAGAATAAATTTCTCAGACTGATCTGAATGCTGACAGGCTCTGTCTTGAAGGATGGCTTATGAAAGAACAGAGAAATGGGGGAAAAGGGATAAAGATGTGTTTCTTTATACAATAGCAGTGTAAGGTCAGGCTTTACTTTGCTAAAAGTCACAGAAATTAAAGTCAAAAAGGATAAAAAATTGCTTATTACAGAAAAAAATAAGAGCTAATATTACTCTTAGCAATAACCTGCCAATTTCTTTATATCCCACCATCTCTGTTCTTCCTCCTATATAGATGTAACTTAGGTGGCTACACCTTTGTCTTGCTCATCTGTCTTCACCTGCCCTCCTGCTCTAGGCTCCCCTTTTGAGAAGACAGAGAAAGAAATTCTAGTTTTACTTTCCCCACCTGCCACAGGTTGGGAAAACTTGTCTGGGAAATTTTGTTTCAGTCCAGACACTTTTAATAGCAATAGTTGCCTTTCTGTCTGCTAATGCTTACCCACAGTGCAACACATGCAACTATGCAAGGTATAAGATCCTCTACATGGAATGGCAAAAAATCACACACAACCAACTGAAGACAAACCACTGGAAGGGAGGAAAAATAAGTTACTTCAGTTTTATTTTAATACTTTCAAATCACTGCTATTTAAAACTTACAGATGATTCAGGGTCAGATAATTCATCCAAAAGTTTTCGTGCATCTACAACAGCTTGATAGAGCCTGAGGTTTTTGCCATCTGATGCAACAAAGCAAGCACTGGCAGAGTTGCAATATGTACCTGACAGAAAACACAACAAATGCATAATGGAAAAAAATGCCAGTCAGTGGCATCAGGTAGTTTATTACAATCCACTATATCTGAGTATGATACAAACCTAATTTTCATAAAGTATTGAAGCAAAAAGCCTAAGTGTGTATTAAAACACCACTATTTAACTTGGAAATAACTCCACTTTTCCTCATTTATGTAAATGAAACTCCTCATAAAAGTTCAATAATCTAAGCTGAATTCATATATGTTACTGTTCACACATGCAATGCCCAGTCTGTGATTCACCTAAAGGAATGGGTTGTCAGAGACAATTCAGAGTAGGAGTCTAAAGGTAAACTGCTCAGAAAAGTTACATCAGCCACAGCTTTTTTCCTTGTTTACTGTCTCTAGGTTCTTTGCATAAAATTAACCTCTATGAATATTCCCTTCTGCCCTGCAGTTAAAAGTGTAGATATAAGAGTAGAGGGAGAAGTAGATTTGCAGTTCTGACTAACATATGAAAAAGTGTGGTTTTTTTGCTTCCCTACAGTAAATATAACAGGCTTGACATGAGATTGTCTATTCTGATTTATGTTTTCCTCTAGACTAGAAGAAAGAAGCTCGTTATTTGTGTTAAGAACACTGTGTGGGATTCAGACAGCACAGAATGTTACTATGTAAGCAGAGAAAATCAAAGATATTTATTTAAAATCAAAGATATGTTATGCATTTTTTAAGCATATTTAGCATATTTAGGATTTTTGAGGTTGTATATCATCTTTGACACCCATTTAATCATTGCAAAGGCAAGTCTGGCCCGAGCATAACAAAATCAGCTGGCATTAGTATATAATGTAATGTTACATCCACAGCACAAATGACATTTAGTACTGTATACAAAGATGACAACTAGCATAACAGCATCTTTGTGATAATTAAAGAATCTGAGTGGCTGAATAAAATAATGAGATAATTTTCCAAACAGCAATGGAAAACCCTAAAATTAAACTGAAATCTAAAGAATTGTCCAGGGCATTACACTTCAGATGTTGTACTGTCTGATCTCTGAAAAAGTATTGTTTGCAGTTCTGCAAAGTTAATGTAGGCTATTTATTTAAAAATATTCTCTGTTCTAACTGGGCTTTTGTAAACCCTTAATGGTTTGAAGAATTTCAGTGTTGTTTCAGGATCTTCTAAGCAGAGTTTTTAGACAGCATGTTAAAAGAATTTAAAAAATGCAGATTTTGGCTAAAAATCTTTCTTGATAATTCTGATGTTCAAATGGTCAAACTACTAGTTCTGTTCAACCCAGTGACTCCTGCAGCTGCAGGTGGCCAGCAACCCAGACACCTAAGCCATCAGAAAGAAAATCTGCATTTTTAATACTGTGTCAATGCAGAGAACACTCAGGAAAATTGCCTAAAGCTCTGAGGAAAGGCATCATCTTGTTCTTTGTGAGAGCAATGAGTGCTTAGTCACCCAGAGGAGTTACGGAATGTCAGCTGATCCACAGTGACTGCAGACACACTCAGACCACAGGAAGTGTTTTGCAGGAGCTTAGCCTCAAATGAAAGAAAACCGCTTGATTTGCATAATACCAGGAAATTTTTTAAAAGTTAATATAAACATACTCCAAATAAAATAGTAATTTATTTTAAGAAATTAATTCTAACAACTGACAGCGTTAACCCTATATGGAAGCATGCCACACATACTCACCAAGGCAATAGCTGGGAATGAGTGTTGGAAGCCAGGCTACATTAGAGAAAGCAGAGGTGTGGAGAGAGTTAATTCGAGCCAGTTCAGACACTCCTCCCGTGTAGGATAAAGGCCCTATGGGGTCCACACGCCACAGAATCAGCTCACTGTAGATGGCATTCGGGTCATGGAATGTACGGGTTGCTGCGTTTTTAAGTTGCTGCTTAGAAGAACCTTTCTTATGCTTAATGGGATCCATCATTCTGGTTATCCTGTCAGAGTCCCAGGAACTGTCTGACTCAGGAGTTAACAGAGCATTATGGTGAGAAGATGTGAGTAGTAAGGGTAAAACAGAATGGCAGGCGAGATCATTGAGATGGAAGCGGTGTCCACAGTACCTAAATTTATGGGATACAGTGAGCACAGTGGTGAAGGCTGATTTATCAGCAAAAGTAACTGCCCACTGATTTAGAGAGCCATCTATATGTTTGGAAATCATCATTACTACGGGAGAAATTATATTCATATTTGCACTGTCCTGGGAAAAGCTTTTACTTGCTAGAGTATTATCTGGAAAGTCCATTGCCTTCTGTTGTGCAGCACTACCGGTATCTTTTACAAAGATAGGGCAAGCATACATCATAATATTTTTGCTAAGGGAACTAGCATCTCCTGAGGGAAACGCAACAGGAATCCTAGAAGAAAATGAAACCTAAAAAAGAAATAAAAAAGAAAAAAAATTAGAATATACAAACTCAGGAAGGACTTAATTAAATTCATACTAATGTTCAGTATAGCAGAAAAGACACAATGTTGATTAAGATCATAAATAAGAAAACCATTTCAAATACACAATACCTGAACTTGTCGGAAGATGCCTGGATTGTATTCATCTAAATATTTCACGTGCCACACCAGAAAGGTCCCATCAACAGGATGGATAGTAAAAAGCATGTCTGGATTCCTGTTCCATTCCGTCAGGAGCAAATCAATTTTCCGATCTAACAAAACTGTTGGAAGAGGCATTCGTGGGCCTGCCAGCAGGGATGTTTTGGGGCTTCCCTCTCTTTCTCCATCTTCATGTTCCGAGGAACCTGTACCAGTCCCTGTCTCTGATTCTCTGTCTATGGACAAGTCTGTAAGAGAAAAGAATTGTGCCATTTTATCCACTGCAAAGATTTTCCCATCACTCAAAACACAACATTTTTGTAATCTGCGAGTAGAACAATCTGATAAGAACTAACCATGATCTAATTTCATATGTAAACCTCTCTCTTTTTCTTCCATTTCTTCTTCCTCTTCAACTTCAACATCAAAATCTTGTTCTAGTTGTTGTTCAGAAATTTTTCTTAGATGTTGCATAAATACTTCAATGGAGGATGTGAAACTAAATTCTTTATTATTCAACCAGTGGACCACAAAGCCATTTCCTTCATCTATATTAAAAGCTGTTCCAGCCAAGACTGATGGAATATCTGTGGACATTTTAAAAGAAATAAAAAAGCTATATATTAAACTGCTCCTCTCTTATACATATATATGTATATATATATATATATACACACACATATTTAACTTATTTTAGGTATATCATCATTTGTGCCTGTAAGATTAGAATAGGTAAGTGATAGATCAAGTTTCTACATGCAATCATAATAACAAAAGTAAAGATATTTTAATGACAATAAATTTACATGAAAATTTATTCTTACGTGAATGGTAAATGATATTCAACAGGCCTAAGTGCTCAGTTTCATATGTTGCAGTGCTGTCAGTCATGTATAGATTTTAGGTAAAGCATGTCATTGCACTTTAATGTTTTCCTTTTTTAACATATTATGTAATATTCTATAAAACCCCACTAAATATTCTGTAGAATACAATTACTCTATTCATCATATACCATGGTCTCCCAAAACCCAAAAATCAAACCCCAAGCAAACTGGAAATTTAGGTTTCTTTTGCCTTCTGACATGCAAAGATGAATTTAATTGTCTTGTAAAAGTGCTGAAGGTATTCAGAATAAATTCAGCTTCATTTGTCTTACAAAACTCCACGCCAAGTAACAGACTTGAGAAATAAGACTCTTCCTACAAATTCTCTGTATTTAATTAGACAAAGCAAAGAATGTGCATCTCAACTCCCTTTATTTTTTCATTTTGTGCAAATGTATTAGAGTTTAATAAATGGTTGTATTTCACCTGTGTTAGGGTTGATGCTTGCTGCTATGTGGAAGTGACCAAGTGCATTTGCATGGTGTGAAATGTGACGCTGAACTTCGTGAGTCCCCTGCTGATCTGGCAGCACGTCTGTGTGGGTAACAAGAACTGAAGATCTCCTTTGTCCTTTTCTCATATTTTTCAACTGGTGAATTGTCTGTTATTAGTTATAAAAAGTAAATTAAGAAATACTGAAAAAAACTGTAAGGTAAAAATTCACACTTATGTAACGCTAAAGCTTTTTAAGTTTCTTCTACCAAAGAAATAAAGAGTGATTTCAAAAGATTATTTTAAATAGATTTCAACAGAGATTAGTAGCATTTAATGTACATTGTTTCTGGCCAAAGGCAAAGCTCTTCTAACAGTCTTCAGAAAATTTCTTTAATATTGGCTCCAACAACATAAAAATACCCACAATTTTGCATAACATTCAAAAATAAGAAAAGAACAATCTAAACACAGTAACTTTTGCAATATAATTTTATAATTAATTATTTTTGTATAACTGAGAATTTCTGAGAGCACGTGGGGAGTACAACTGTTTCAACAGCCCAAAGTATACTTGGTTCCACTCTCCCTATTTTTTGATGACCATGATAGCTAAGAAGTACAACATTGGTCTGACTGTAATAGTTACCAATGAGGGGTGGCTGTTTTCTTTTCTTTTCTTGTTTTTATATTGACAGGTTTTCTCTTACTGTAACCCTAATAGCCTTGGTACAACTGTCACTGAAATGAAATGTAGAGCCTCATAATACCATTTTTTCAAAATGCAATTATCAAATGAGGTAACTAAAAGTTCAAAGAGGTTATTTAATCCTTCCACTGTTTTTATAATTACAGACTTTCAGACCGAATCAGAATGAAACTATCCCTACTGTTCCATATTAATCATTGTCTCTTCCCATCACTGTTAGTCAGCTATAGAAAAAGCAAACTGAGTTTTAAAAACATGAAGCTTGAATGCAGAGTTGTAGTCTCAGACTTTTTCAATGTTTAGTAATAGACGTCAAAAACTGATATGAAATAATTCAGGCTGTTCTGTTATGCATGAAAAGACTACATAATATACATCCTTAGAGTTTTACATCCTTAAGTATTTAAAGTTTTAAGAATCCTGAAATTAAAATCTCACAAATCCAGTATTTACTTGTACCTCTAGTGCATGTTGTATTTTGTCCTTTTGCTTTCCAGACTGAGAGACGGTGCTGCTAATGCTGGAAGTGCTTGTTTCACAGATCTGCTCCCCCAGAAGAGTATCTTCTGGTAACAGTGTCTCTGCCCACAGCCGACAGACGCCATCGAGACACGACGTGAGTAACACATTGCACACCAAACCCCTAAGGCAGACACATCCAGATTACTGCCAGTGTTACTAAATTAGCTATATGGACACAGCAGAAATTAGGGAAGGTTACTTGTCTTTAGTGGTTATTGTTTCATCTGAATTTCTGCTTCTCCCCCAACTAAATGTTAACATGACTATCACTATTGTAATTAGGTAATACCAAAGCTTATGGGAAGATGTTGGTATGTTATGTTTCCTGACAGAATAAGAAGAGAAATGTCATGATCTTGATGGCAAAACATTAATCAGAGTACTGAAAAAATATTTGATCAAAGATTGCTTGTTTTTTTTTTAAAAAGGAAAGCTTTCATACCTGGGCATGTACTTGCTAATGTTCCGCCATGAAAACCCTGTCACTGCTCGAGGATGTGCCAAATAAACAAATGAGAATTGGACATCCTCTGAGCATTTTCTCTTTTCTTCATTCTCTTGGGGCAGAAGAGATGATTTCCAACCAGTCATAGGATACCAAACCTTTAAGAGGCAATCATCCTAGAAAAAGCAATACAGAACCATGGGGTTAGCTAGCTATAATTCAAAGCGTCATAAAAGGAAAATCCCAAATAAGAGGGAAATTACCATTCTGGTACTGTTCATCAAAACTTGGCCCAGAATTAAAATTCATCTCATTGTTTAGCTAATATTGAGTGCAAGCAATACATCCTTGCACTGTCCAGACTTGTAAACCAACAGGACTCAATGAAATGAGAGGGTGACATTAAAGTGAATTATTAATTGAAAACCTTGCCCGAATAATGATTTGACAAAAAAATATTGCAAACTGAAACAGAAGTTAAGAATTGACAACTGAACCCAGAATTCACTAAGTAGAAAACCTTGTCTAATTTATCCAGACACCTGCATATTATACTAGTTTAAATACGTATATGTTCTATCATAATGATCTGATCTTTTTCCTCATTATTTTCAGCACAATTAGAAAAATATGTTTATGCATGTCTAAAAATACATCTAAGTATACTTTATCAAAATATATATGTGTATATATATATATATACACACACAAGTCTGCATCACTGTATTCAGGAAGACTACGTAGGTAAATCCAATTTATTGTTGCTGAAATTCATGGAACTACACAAAAACACAGCATTACATGAGATCATAATTTACCTTTGCTTAAACTATAATAGAGTGTATGGTCCAGGACTATTCATATCACTTACTTCTGTCAAACGAATATGCAAAACATTGCAAAAACTTAATTAATTACCCTTTTTTCCCCCTTACCTTCCCAGCTGTTGCAAAGTATTCACCATCAGGAGACCATGACATCAAATGTACTGATGTTGCAGTCCTACACAACATAAGAGCAAATTAAGTAAGGTCTATTTATTCTAGAATATTATTCCATACATATTCAGTTGATTAGGTGTTACTGTTCATTATTTAAATGAAATATATTACTATTTTATAGTTGTTGCTTTACGCATACTTCAAAAATAACAGAAGCATAAAAATATTTGCTATAACGAAACAAAATAGAATTTTCACAGCTTTACAGAAAAACAGCTCATAAAATAAATTGTTTCAAGTACAGCAAGCCTAGATTAGATCCAATGAGATCCAGCAGTGAAGTTTGTCCCACCTGCTCCTCTACTCCCAATGAAACCAAGATAAATAGTAAACATCTTTCTCATAAATGTGATGCTATTTGTCTGTGATTAGAGGTTATGGTCAGATGTCTGAAAGAGGAAAGCTCCCTATGCAGTGCTTTGTGGGCAAATCTGAAATGCTTCAGAAAACTACAGAGAAAACAGGTTCAGAGGCAGCTGCTTCCCAAGTCTGCGTATGTTCGGAAATGGATGATTAGGAAACTCTTCTGTAACATGAAGCTCCAACAGAAGTAAACAGAAAGTTTCAGGACCCCCTTCCTAAGATTCAGGAAGCAGCTCTTATCTCTATGAATGCAGCTTATCTGCCTGGTACTGCTCCTCTACTCAGTCTCATCCAATATTCAGCATTATTTTCACAGATGAGAAAACTGACGATTTTGATACATTTTCAGTGGTACAGTTTGGGTAAGCCTTTGATTAGGTTTTATTCAACCATCTCATGGTAGATCACTTGAAAAAGTGAGGATTTCTTATTTGGAGTAACCTGTATTTTTTGAATTTTATGGTATTTAAAAGCACATTTTAAAATATAGTTCTGGAGAGAAGATTTTGTTGATATGTGAGGTAGAATTGCAATTTGTCTTAGAAAAAAAATTATCTCACTTGCACTGCCAGACACATTTCCAGTCATTTAGAACTGGGAGAACTTTATCATCTTTGATCTGATTGTTGGGATCATCATCTTCATCTTCTTCTAGAATGTCATTAGATGGAGGCGCCCACAATTGCAAATAGTCAGTTGCTGTCAGCAGCCTGTTCCCTGAAAGTGAGAAAAAACAAAGCTATGAAACAAGATGATGAAGGGATAGGCAAAGATTAGGCCTATCATATCTTTTTGTAAATTATTGAAAACAGGTTGAAAAGTAAATTTTATCAAGTCCATTTTAAATCTGATAGGGTATTCAATCATATTATATAGCTGGTTTTATCACAACATTTTCAATTTATAATACCTTTTAAGAAGGAACATCAAGGAGGTTTTTGTGACTTTGAATCACAGAATCATATTTACTAATGAATATTGAAGATGTTAAATAGCTATTCACACCTCAAATAAATACACAAACATCTTATAAAGATCTGTGTCTGGGCACATTGCTGACTTTAATTACGATAGAATTCTGTTTAAATTATTATTAGTGGTAATTTAAGTCAGTTAGCAATTTAACACTGTGATTCCCAAACTAGGATCTTGCATAAGAGACTCAAACACTTGGCACAGGCATCTTCACAAATCTTAACTGTAGCCTCACATTTTATGCAACACTGCCTGAAAACAGGTAATCTAATATTTCCATATTCATGCTCTCACTTTGTTACAATAAAAATAGTTTGTGTCCAAGTTGTTCTAACTAAAAACATTGAACAAATACTACCCAAACTGTGCATTACCTTGAGGATCCCATGCCAGGTTGTAAGTCACAGAACTGAGGAAGAATTGCCCAGTTTTAAGCCACTGACACTTCAGTTGCTGTAGTTTAAAAACATAAAGGATTATTCTCACATCAACAGCAAAACATATTTCTTTCTCTAAGAAATTGCTACTAAGCCTGTTGCAAAAACAGTCAGTGGTAGGTTGCTAAATCCAGTTTTGATAAGTTTTAAATTGTTTTATAAAATTTAAATGCACCCCACGTGCCCTGTGAACCAGATCTGGACTTGTCCCACATCCAAATACATCTGTAGATTACTTTAAACTAGTGAGGTCACAGATTTACAAGGACATAAGGGAGGGCAGTAGAGATGCAACAAAGTTTGTGAAACCTGCTTTAGAACAAGATGCTGTGAACTTAAGAGAAGTGCAGTCCACAGTTCAAGTCATGCACTGGAAGATTCTACCCATCCAATTTTATTAGGAATGGTGGAAAATGTTAATTCATTTATCTTTAGTGTGCCAACATAATATAATAGAAGCCAGTCTTCTATCTCTTCTAAGAGTCTAGACCAAATTACAATTATGAAAGACATACTTACACAATTTCTTTTATGAGAATTTATACCAAGTGGTTCAAAAATGCAAACAGCATTTCCATATGATGCTGCAATCTGGGAGGAGGGAAAAAAAAGAGAAGACTCAAAATGAATGGTTAGGTGGTAAGTGGAATAAGTGCTCCTTAGTATTCCAAAATAGCTAAAGAATTCCATTGGTACTACTTCTGTGTGCCAATGTCCAAGAAAAGTGAAATTAATACAAATTAATAGAAACAGTAATTAACTGTTATAGGTATATTTTCTCAAGGCGGTTAAGAAATACATACTTCTGAATAAGCCCACCTTTAGGATTTTAACTCTAAGCAGGGAAGACATCCTGTTAATGGCATAAGCACTGTCAATCAGATGGAGAATATTCTTCTAGGGCAACTACTGTTAATGCATAAGGGAAAGCTGATGCCTTCACTGCTTCTGCTCATGTTCTGGCTACTTCGCAGCTAACTAATGCATTAATTATTAGTGTCTGTGTCTCTGCATGTTCCTAGATTCCATCTTGTATCACTAAATCACTAAACAGTAGTTACAAGAAACAGCAAGAAATGTAATTCTATTTTTAATATTTAAATATATTATGAGAGGAGATAAATGGTAAATAGACAAAGTGAAGTACGTAGACCACTGAACCCCTCAGTTTCTTTAACCCACTTATTTTACAGAAACATCTGAACACAAAATTAGGAATTTATCTGGGTCTTGACTATCTTTAAAATTCCTTTTTCTTCTTTAAAAGACTCTTAAAAGAAAAACCGTTTAAGTCCTTCCCATTCAGGATCTGGTTTACTCAATACAGAAATGCAAAAGTTTCCTGACATTTATTATGAACTCTTACTTCTTTAGGGGGAGTGGAGGAGAGAGAAGGTTGCAACCACACACTCAGTCCCCAATTACAGAATGGACCATGAGTTCAGTCCTGAATGCAGAACCATCCAGGGGTTTGTGGTGATCTTGTAGGGATCAACTCTGCAGCTGGAATCTCCTTTCCAGTCCTACTGGGACTGCATTGCTGAAGTTCAGGAGCCCTGCCAGCTAAACCTTCCCTAATCCTACCTAGGGCTTCCTCAGTAGTGCTACCAGTTTTGAAGTAGCCAATATTAGCCAGCAGTGGCACCTGACAAACCATTTGCTGAGTGCACCACCATAACTCCTAGAAAGTGTTTTTGCTCAGCTTTTGTAACTCTTTAGTATTGTGTAGGGATTAAAAATGAAAAAACCACATGGCAAGTCAAGGGGCCGTGCAGTTGTGACAGCTCATACTGTAGCACTTCTAAACAATTAAATGAGCCAAAGCTTCCCTGAAAAATAAGTATTTTGAATATGTATATATGTATATACACATACATATGTGTATGTATCCTGCAAAGTAATTGTCGTGGTTTTGCAGGATACATTCACGTATGTGTATATATATATATATTTATATATATGTATACATGAATGATTTATCCATTTCCTGTTTAGTTAGATGGAAGCATACAATAATGGAGACTATAAACATCATTTTAGTACCATTCCAATTCTGGAACTATACTGAAATTAATACATATGTCCACATTTTGAGAGACCCATTATTGCAGGTCCCAGAAAGGAGTAAAAACAATTGTTATGTCTCCTGCTTTCTCTACCCCCTTCCCTTCCCTACCCCCCAAATGACTACTGAATTGAAATAATTCTTAGAGTAACACACACAAAGTTACTCTGAAAGTCACAGATTAGCAAAACGTGATCTTCATCATGAAATTAACTCTTTAATTCCATTAATGTATTATGTTGCTGTTTAATTATTTAACGTGTTCAAATTTTAAAAAATTCTTTACAGATTTATTAAAATCCTTACCCTGCCTTGTCGTTGGGAGCACTCCACACAACTGACCTGGATGTTTCCATGTTTAGCACCAGGAATAATTTGCACACATTCAAAGTCATCTGCCAGAATAACAATGTCACAACCAGAGCCATATGCCTGAAATATTTTTTAAAAGAAAAACAATTAAGTATTTATTTTAAAACCCAACTGAACACCTGTTGCAGGACTGATGTTTTGGGAGAGCTGTGAAAATCCCCAGTCAAACAGGCTGTTACTGTGTAGTGGGTTTGTTCCTCATTAATTCCGCCGCAGAAGGAGCAACAAGTAGAAACAAAGTAGCAAAGGACATTGCAACTCTACCGGGATCACCAAACAGAAACTGTAAAAAACCCCCATCAGAACCCAAACCACAACTTCAATCGAGAACTTGAGCTCTGTGTGTAGTTTCTGTTAGGTTTAGGTTTTAATTGTTGTTTTATTTCTCTCCTTCTATTTTTGTTGCCTCCTAGAGCAAGGCAGACAAGAGTTTACTATTCAGGAGCATTTATTGATGAATTTGCATGTAAGTGCCCCCCCCCAGCACTTCTTTTTTTTTTTTTTTTTTTTTTTTTTTTTTTTTTTTTAAGAATAGTAAGTGATTCTTTTCTATACGATTCCAGTTGCAGGGCTTTTCTAATTTTTTTTTTTTTTCTGGATATATTGTATGTTGTGCAATACACACTATAGCCTAAATAATATGTTTATGAATTAGCTACAGAACAATGATAGCTTGCAGCACTTTTTATTGGCAGGATAAATACATATTTGTCTGCCACCCTTTCACCTGTTCTAAAAAGTTTAATCACTCCAGATTATCTGTCCCACTGATCTCCCACATTCAGGCATACAAATTCCTCCCTAGCATCAATCTACCACTAAGCCTTTTATAGTCCCCAGTTACAGCCAGAAGTCTCTTTCCTTCAAGTCAATTTTCCACTGATTCCAATACAGCTGGCAGAAATTTTCCAGCTGAGTTAAACAGAGAGTGCAAGTCCTCAACAGTCAATTTGAGATGGTACAAAATTTACTTTACAATTTTAACTAGTCCTCTGGTTCTTTTAAAAATAATTTCAAAAATACTGAGTCAGTCCTTTTCCTCTCCTTTGAGGTCAATCATTTTAAAGGTACTCTAATTTTTGAGAAGCACATGTGAAGTTGTGAGTATTTCTAGAGATTTACATGATCAACCCCCATTGACGGACACACTGAGATAATGGCACAAGAGAACCACTGGAACTGGAATGGACAATTTAGGTCTCATGATTTTCTGTGTCTAGTTCTGATCCTCCTGGGAGGGAGCAACAAGTGAGAAAGGCTGAAGAAAAGGGCTTAATTTAGTGAAAATACAGTCAGTGCATGAAACACGAAAGGAACAGCAACACAGGCAGCAAAGCAGAAACTCAGTCCTCGGACATGAACACACTGCACAACTGCCCCCACAAAAATGAAAACTGAGGATAAAGCAGGTTGTCTCAAAGATTTCCAAAGTCATCTCACGAAAATAAAGTGACACAGTGTTGTCTGAGACCTCAAGCCCACAACTGTTACTCTGGGAAGCTCTGAGGAACTGATACCAGAGTGATTCATAACGTAAGCACAATTGCTAGAACATTGTTGGAGGTAGATTATCTATGTAAGAGAATATCCCAGCTCCTTTATGACTAGGCTATGCAATTATTAGACCCAGCCTGGAAGAGAATAAGTTATTACTAAAATCGAATAGGATTATTTCCAGAAAGTAAGAAAAAGAAAGCTGAGATTGAGATAAGTTCTCGCATTGAACAGAAAGTAATTTTGTTTTGTTGTTTTCCTATATTTTATAATGGAATTTGTTTCAAAACACACTCTACCAGTGGTGTGGAATTCTGGATAGGATGGTACAGGCTGATAAGTAGAAAGGAAGAAGATGGAGACCAGGATATGAATGCCCATAAGTCCACAGGAAAATAGAAGCAGGTCCTCTTGTTCC
The DNA here is from genome assembly GCA_035583135.1 of Lophotriccus pileatus. Classification (NCBI taxonomy): domain Eukaryota; kingdom Metazoa; phylum Chordata; class Aves; order Passeriformes; family Tyrannidae; genus Lophotriccus; species Lophotriccus pileatus. The sequence goes on along the minus strand of JAWWES010000018.1, from coordinate 11,904,381 downwards.
AGGAATTTATTCAGAATTCTAATATTCACAAGCAACTGATTCTTCTACTTTTACTTCAAAAGGTAAGCAATTAAAACAGCAAAGAATTGACTCACCTTCCTTCAGTGCTCTGTCTCTAACTCCTAATACAAACCTACTAAAAGACATGATTTAAATTGTTATCTAATACAGTAAAAAGAGGTACTGATCCACTTCAAACAAGCACTTAAACTTTTGGTTACCCTATTTTTCCATTGTCAGTATGGCAAATTTCAAATTAAATTAAACATAGCTTATAACTAGTTGCAGGTTTCTTAGCAGGAGACATATACGTGTGTCTCAAATTATAAAAGGAAAAGACTTCTCAACCTCAATTTCCTTTTGCTCACTGCTCTTAAACATGCACATTTGCATGTGTGTGTAGAGCTGATAATGCAGGAAACAGAAAATATTTTATACTTGGGTCTGTCTGCTTATTCTGTGAAGCAAAGGAATTTAGTGTCTTCCTCTTTAAACATTTTAGCTTTTCACCTCTCCTGTCCCTACCTACACTTCTTATTCTAGAAACAAAGCAGTACTTTTCCAGCTATAATAATTATAATAATTATACTGTTCAGCATATTTTTATAAAGTTGAGTAAAAAGGTGGTTGTGAATTAAGTGTGGTTTACAGGAGAAGGTTTTTTTCTGAAAGAATCATCAAGATGATCCACTGATCAAGGAAAGAGATCTTTTTCCTTTGTGAAATCTTATTACTGTCACTTGTATCCACCCTACTCTTTGCCTGTGTTTACCACTGCACCAACAAGTGACTCAGCAGACCCAAGTGTCCTGTGCCAACAGAAGATCCAGTCCATTATTTACAGACCTTAGTCAGAACACATTCCCAACAGCAGGGCACCAGCCCTCAGCTCCAGGTTCTTTGAGCAAATGCTGCTATCTCTTGGTTCTGGAGTAATATTCCAAGTGTGGATATTTCTTCTGAGAATGTGCCTTATTTCTTGAAAGTATAATAAAGCATATTACCTTAAATCTTAAAATTATTTTAAGAAGTATGACCTTTGAGAAAAGGTCCATATACTTTTATGCACTGAAAGAGATTTCCATATTTCACATTATATGTCTAAATACAAGTTTTCAGTTTGATTACTTTTATACAGCTTTTCTAATGCACTCCATTTATTAACATGTTTATACTTGAACAGAACACATTTCTGTTAAATTCTCTTTTGTCCTGTCTCTCCTTAAGCTGGTGATGCAGTAGAAATACCCCACATTGACAAAGAATAGGGAAGTGTCACAAAATTTAACATCAGTAGTTCCTTTTAAGGATTCAGCTGACAACATCAGTAGTTCCTTCTTAAGGATTTAGCTGACAACATGTTCACAAGATCATTCATGCCACCTCAGGTCTCTCCTGCCAGAAAACCAGTGGCCACAGTATTGGTGATAAAAAGAATGGAATTGGGGAAGCCATCCAAAAAGGAAAGCTGGAAAATAATATGCTGAGATATTGTAATGGATGAGAGCAGCACAGAGCTCTTAAATAAATGGAATTATAAGCAGTGACTGAACAAAACAAGTGCAGTAAAAACCACCCACATGGAGTATCTGCCAAACTCCATTTCTAATGTCACTGATAACTTCAAGGAGAAAATTAAATGGAGTTGCAAAACCGTCAGAATGACAGGATGACTTGCAGGATCCATAAGCAACTAATAAGCTGTAGTTTGCCAATGTCTGCTCTAACTGTCAGGATCTGGGACCACTGAAATGAGCAATGACAAAGCTCTAACTGAATGCAAGAGCACCACACAGAAGTAGGACACTGTGTCCTACTCTAAGAGTTTATGCTATATCCTCAATTTTCAGATAATATGAAAGCAGCACATGCATCTGTCTTTTTAAGCTGACCATGTTCTCCAGTAAAACAACACTTGTTTAAGTTTCTGGCTATGGATAGTAAATACAAGATGCAGAAATTCCTCCACCTTCCTGCTAGTGATGAAGACACCTGAATTCTGAACCATTTCCAAACTCTAATCAATGGACACAACACTTACACTTCCTCCCCTTCCTCCCTCAAAGTAGTAGTAGAATTACATGCACTTAATGCGCATTAGCAATATAACTGAGAAACAACTCCCAACCTACTACCAGCCTGTGGCCTGTAAAAGAGGCTTTCCTAAATTGACATTTGAGACAAATTCATAATTAAATACATTACAATACGTTTACACACAGCAGAGAACATATAGATATATGTAAGTAGTAATAACTGAAAGGGATTCACAAATAACTGTTTTAAGAAGGATGAAGCTGAGAAGAAGAAGAACCCTACACAGCAGGGAAAAGCTATTATCAACTGCTGTATGTTGTGGACAACTGTGTGGATGAAGATTTTGCTGTGTTCAATGAGGTCAAAAAAGTTTACATGGAGGTAGGAGCCTCATCTGCAACAGCTTCTGAAATTCATTCCACGCAGCTCCAGTGTCAGTACTAGCATAGAAGATGTCAAGAAGCTTGCCTTTTTAAAAAATGAAAAATGAGTTAATTTTTTCACTTTTTATCAGGAAAGTTCTTATGTACAGATACCCCTAAAATCTGATACTCTAATTTTTCATTAAAAATGTTTACAGTTATGTATTTTGTGCATTTAATGGTGCCTCTTACAAGAAGTAAATATTTATTATTTGCTGTTTGTTCAACACTTGGTATTTTTATACTTATAGAATGAGGCCTTTAGGTAATTGACATAGCTATTTATATATTTTTAAACCTAGACTGACCTTAGAAACGGTTACATTCTGTCTGGAGTTTCGGGGAGAAAAAAACAACCCTGAGCTTGGTACTAAGAGCAGAAGTCACAGAATCAGAATATCTTGGCATCTATTTTGAAACAACCTTACTTCCCTCACAAGTCAGGGTGGTAACACACATTCCACCCAGAGTTAGGGCCAGTGACTGAAACTGGCTCAACATAAAACAGCAGCTTAAGAACAAAAGCTTAGTGAAATCAACTGTGGTTTGACAAATGCAGTTTACTACCTTGAAAAACTTATTAGCTGCCAGTTAGACTGTGAGGTACAAACACCAAACCCTCTGTCCAGGCAGGGTGTGCGCTGTAAGGCCCTTCTGCTTAAAGCTCAGCTCAACCTTCTGTAAAAGGTTGTGAAACACTGTTAATGATATTTGCTAAAACGAGAACATGAAGTAACAGAAAGTTGACAAGTGCACAGAATTATTACCAGAACTTCTGTCATTTAGTACTTAAATCCTTGGCTTATGCAGTGTCTTCTTTGGAGCTCAGACACAGGGAGGCTGAAGGGACTGTCTGGCACAAGACAGCTTTATGAAGTTATTTTGCTTCTAATCACCCTTCAAACAGTTTTTCCTGTGTATCACCCGCTCTACCAGACTGGGCACAACACAGCTACAGTGTCCACCAGGCACTTTGCTCACCAAACCTCTCTGTGCTTCATCCCTTATTTGGGAAAGGCTGGACAGATGTCAGGATTGCTGCAGGCACATGTGGGAGCACAGGGAGGAAAGAGCACTATGTGCATTTCAGATAAAGGACTGGCAAAACGTTTGTAGCCAACCCACAGCAACTGTCTCTCTATTTCTTTGGATTTGTTTAGTTTTATGGACACACTAATACTCGTTTTTAGCAGGGAAAGAATAAAACAGTAGAAAAATTATTTCTTTTCCCTGTCTTATTCTAAGAATAACTAGATGACTATTACCAAAGCTTTAAAAGAGCTGAGGCAGAACATGTTATCATCTTAGCTCTACCTACACAGACTTGGAAATAAAAAGCTTACCTTTATCCCCAGCAAGGAGTCATGTAAACAAGCCAAGGACAAGCCATAGAGGAAAGGAAGAATGAAGAACCTGACTTGTGATATTCCTGGCTACCTGACTAGTTGTGATATTCCTAACCAGGGCAGAAAAAAATGTGTTTCTTGTCTCAGAATCATAAGTTTGCTGAAGTTAGACATCTAAAGCACATTCATCTTTAGAGGAAGTTTCTCCTTCCCCTGCTCCTCCTCAAAAAAAAGGGAAATAGCTCCAAGACTATTAACTAGTGGATACATATATACATGTCCCCAAGCCATTATTCTGCTGTTGAGTATTTTTATCACGAGTGATTCATTCCTGCACACAAAAAAAAGCTGTATTTTCAAGTCCCTGTGATGAATCAGTTGTAGCAATTGTGAACTAGTTCTCATGCATTTTAAATGCCCAAACACCGACCAAAACATAAGTGAGCACATGAGCACACAAATAGCTGCACATGGATTCACACAGAAAGAACATGCTGTGCACATCTCCCCTGACCTCCTGCCCTTTCACTGCTCTGCCCTTGCTGTGTTCTAGAGGTTGACAGGTACTTGGTCTTAAGAGCAGGTCTACAATGCAGAGAGCAGGCTCTGTCACCAATACTGATGGCCTTTTGCCTAAACTGCAAAACCTGCTTCAGGATCTGAGCTGGAGTTATGACTCCAAACAGCCGAATGGTTTGGGGCCCAGAGCTCTGTCCATACAGGTGATGCTGAGCAACACAATTTAAGGGTAGGCACTAATGAACTTGCCACCTGCAGTGGAGGGTGGTCTGTGATGCTATTATGGCACAGAGGTGACTGATATCCAAAGGATCTGGATATAAGGCCCCAAATTGTTTGCAGGCAGATGTTTTTAACCATACAGTTTACTAGAGGATCAAGGTCTAAAAGAGCAGGAAATAACACAAATACAGAGAATGAAGAAAAAGCAAAGAAGAAAGGTACAGTATGGGAGGCCAGAAAATATATTTATTAAAACATACTTATCCCCTTAATTCCTTGTGTACTGTATTATGAAAAATTGGATACAGCAGCCAGAGAGGACAGTGAAGTCTGTTACATGCAGTTCCATAATTAATATGCTACCAAACAATTCTGAATTGTTTTGGAAAACGTTAGTTTTGTTCTTGGAAAATCCTTGTATAAGTCATAATACACATTACTATTCATTATTGATGTTATCAAAAGTATCGCAAGAATTAGCATAAAATTATGTTTCATTATACCAGTTAATTGACTTTTAAATTGTTACAGTAAAAAGAAACATTAGAACATGAGTAAATTACTTCTTATATAAATATCAAAAGTGTCAGAGGTCCCTTTAATAGCAGTATGGCTGCATAGCAGCAGAACAGGGAAAATAAAGACAAACATGGCACCTTCTATTTCTTAAGATTTTCCAGCATTCCTGACTGAAATTAGACATCTGTGATAATCTAAAGTAAGCTTTAGATGTCTGACAAGTCTACTGACAGTTATCTCATACCAAAAAGGATGCTCTGCATCATTTTGCTTGGAACTGTTTTGTGGATGGGATATAATCTTGTAAATGTTAATATAAAATGTAATGAGACAATTTATTTGGAAATAATAACATAGTGATTAGATGTCAGTATGCAAAACACTGCAGAAACTGATCACTCATTAAAATCAGAGAAGCAGATCACAAGCTAAGGAAGTGGAAAGTGACATTGGAATAAACAAAAATAGCCTGGGGATGATAAATAGATTTTATTTTGTAAACTACCGGCCTCTTGAAATTGACTTAGTGTATTCCTTTACATCCTCCTGTTTCTTTCCCCTTCCCGTTTGAGAGGTGCATTTGGCACATTTGTGTTTTATCAACCATAGTAATTGAAGGGAGACGCTCACCGAGAGCGGGCGGGCTCCGTCTGAACCCCGGTGCGACCGACCGCCTGCGCTTTGCAGATGAGCCATAAACACACATGGGGGGTGAGGGGAAAGAAAAAAAGAAAAGAAAAAAAAGAAAAGGAAAAAAAAAAAAGGAAGCACCCAAGGAAATTTGAGGACGCAGAACCGGGGGTTCCCGGGCTGGGTCCAGGCGCCGGCAGAGCGCTCGCTGGCGGTGATGGACGGTCCCCGCATCCCCCCGGGTCCAGCCGGCGCCCCCCGTCCGGCAGGTCCCTCCCGTGCCCCCCGCTCTCCCCGGGCCTACCGCCGCCGTCCCGCGGCCTCCGCAGCCCGCGGCCCCCCGCCCTGCCCGCCCCTTACCGTGAACGGGGTGTCATCCACGCTGCCCACCGAGTACCCGTTGTCGCCGGGGTTCACGGCGCCCGTGAGCACCTGGTGCAGATGCATCGCGGCCGCGCTGCCCCCGCCGCGCCGGGGCCGGACCGGGAGCGGGGCCCGCGCGCGGTGCCCGGATGGCTCCGCGGGAGCGCGCGCGGGGGGGGTGAGAGGGGGCGCGCGCACGCGCGCGGGCAGCGCCCGGATCAGGTGAAGGGAGGGACGGGGGCGCGCGCGCGGGCACCGCCCTCTGCGCGAGCGGCGGGGGGAGGGGGGAGGTAGGGGCCGGGCCGCGCGCGTGCCCGCGCGAGGGGGTGGTTAAAGGGCGCGCGCGGGGGGGGGGAGGGAGGCCGGGACATCCCCTGATAGAGAGGGAGTGAGGGAGCGCCCCCGGCGGCGGCTGCAGCTGCAGGAGCAGGGACAGCCCCGCCGACACGGAGGTGAGGGAGAGCCGGCGGCACGACACGCCTCCCGGGGCGGGACGGGAGAGGAGAGGAAGGGAAGAGGAGAGGAGAGGGATGCGGGGTTTCGTCGGCGGTGGCGCTCCGGGCGTGAGGCGGGATGGGGAGGCGTGTCCCGCGAGTCGGGGCGGGCCGAGCGCTCAGGGCAGCGCCGCCAGGTACGGGATGGCTCGCACCTCCGCCTTTTGTCAGTTACACATAAATATATACGTGTATGTATGTATAGTGTTTCTGAGGATGGTTTGAGTATCTTTCGCTAAGGGCTCTCTCGTTTGATCACGTCCCAAAGAGCTCAGGCAGCTCCGCGGAGCGCAGGACCGTCGCTCCAGCTGCCCCGGGCGGGGCAGGGACCTGGCCGCAGTGCGGGAGTGTTTAATTAGATGAAGGTGTTTAGTTGAATTCTCTGCACGTGAAGTGACCTCGCAGAAGATGTGGTGAGGATTTTGCTGCTTTATTTGTGATAACTGCCGAACACTTGAAAACTAAAGCCTTTAAATGTGCCTTGTGTATCTTAGAGGTGTGAAGAAGACTGGATCCTGAAAATTGTTTGGAAGGGCTTCGAAACCCTGAGCAAGGAAAAAAAACACCACCTATGTATACCATGTATATACATAAAGAAAATTCTCCGTTTTCTTGTACTCGGTCAATGGTCTTGCTATTGTAACACTGTTGCTAATGATGGAAGCTGCAAAACTCAACCTCGTTCAAAGTCAAGACTTGACTGAGTCAAGACTACAAGATTCATCTTGCCTTGGACTGCTTCTTAAGAGTGTACACCTCTTACTGAATAAATGAATGCTACTCAAAGCGTAGTGGTAAATGAAGATATAGTCAAGTTACATTTGAATGGAAAAAATATTGTCATCAGAATACTTTGGGTTTTGTCTATTCCCATGCTTGTTAAAGGCAATCCCTTTTTAACGAGAACAGTATCTCTAGCTGGGGTGAAAGGTGAAGAAAACCCACATTTTCATCTTAAGTTGGCCTGGTTTCAAATGAAACCACTCATATGCTTTTCTGAGTGAAGGCTCTTCCACAGAAGATGTGTAATAACTAGCAACTGATTTTTATTTTCAATAAGATTATTATTTTTGTAATGTATGCCACAGGACTTAGAGGCAAAAGCAGCATGGTGGGGCTTTTTTGTTTTGGTTGGGGTTTGTTTGCTTTAATGAACAGAACAAATTCCAACTAATGCCTGAAAAAGCCAGTTGGCTTTTGAATTGGCCAGTAATGACAACGATAGGAGCATGGTATGATCTAAGGAAAGTGTTTTCCTTTCCTAGGTGTGGTAAAACTACCTGGTTTTGGTGGCAAAAAGCCTTAGGTGAAAGCAGAGTACCTGCAGGATTGGTTCAGTCTTCCTGGGTACACATATGATGAGGAAGAGTTTTGGTTTTCAGCTCAGAGCTCTGTCCCCTAATGAGGGTCAGTGTCAGTAGCTCATGTGTGGCCAGTTGAGAGAGAGACTTCCAGCTTATTGCTTGGCTGGTGAGAAACTTGAGAGCTTGATTTGTGTGGTACCTTAATTCCACCGAGCCTTTACTGTGGAACACAGAATGCACGTTGTCCTGAAGCAGGCAAACTTCCTTTTTAAAGTAAAAGTTAAGCAAAATTATGGGTTTAACAGTAAAATACTCCATTTGTGGCCGTGGAAACCTATAGACATGACCAGCTCTGTGCACAGAAGTTTGAGCAGAATGCAGCAAGTATCTGCAGATGAGGCCTTCACGTTCTTCCTGAGAACAAATATTTTCCCCTGAGTTTTGCTGACAGATTGTTTTTCTTACTTGAAATCATTATTCCTTGTTAGTGACTTAAATATCTCACACTGAAGTAATTTTTAGTGCATGTAACTGTGATTTCTATTCCTGAGACCATGAAGCAACCTCTCTCTCACATATATATATATATGCACTTACATATATATATATAAAATATACAAAGTAATCATAATAATAAAATCCAAGGGGCCTTCATTCTATTCATTCCCCCTTTAATTCGTGACTATCTTGTTGCTTAATGCAATTACTTTTTAACTCAATGCAAAAGTACCTGCAGTACCTCTGCTGGAGTCTGGAATTCCCTGATTTGGCTTGAAGTTGTGAGAAGGGAAGTTCTATTACCTCAGGCTGCTCTATAGAACCAAAAGACCTATTTAATTTATGCTAATAAGCTGCAGTTGGAGCTGCCTTAGGTGGTGTTTAAGGATGTGTCAGGAATGCTGAGAGGGCTTTCTCTTGGCTTGGTCCAGCAGGATGGATTACACGACCTCTCAACACTTTGTTTGCATCATGTATGAGGATGGCTCTGTTTTGCCTTCCGCTTCTCCAGCTACAAATCTCTAGGTGTTCAAAGTTGAGATTTTAGTCATCTTTTCTGCTTCCAAAAAGAGAGGGAAGCAAAGGAAAGGGATCCAAATTTAGAAAACAGATATTGAACTACACAGATGCTGTGGAGAAATAACTTGGTTCCATTCGTCATAGGAAGAAGTACTTTCACTTATCTAAAAAAAGTTGATATTATAGAAAATAATCAGAAGTAAGTACAATCTTCTTACATAGAAATCATGATTACATATAAAAAATCAAACAATTTTTTTGTACTTTTGCTTAGGGGTAAAGGGGGTTTATTTGTTTGTTTGTTTGGTTTTTTTTTTTTTTTTTTTAAAACTTCTGGCAAAAGGTTGAGTGCTTTTTGGGAAGGGAGAAAATTCCAAAGACATTGCTGTGAGATTTACATAGGGAAATCTTAAAGCACATCAAAGAAATGTGCTGAACACAGCCTAGAGAAAGAAAACAACATTCATGAGAGGCATCATGCCAGATAAACAGGTATTCTGGACTGTCTTTTATTTCAAAGGTGAAATGCTACACTCCAGCCTTGGTATCTTGAAACCTGCAGGGGATACCCTGTTTCGACCACTTTGTTGGTTTTCTGTGCATCTGAAGGCTTTACCTTTCCACAAGATGCAGAGAGCTTCTGAGTGTTTTTATAATTCTGTGAATATTTTCCTCATGATCCATGATGATTGTCTCAAATCTTCACTGGGTTCTTGAATAAACTGGATTTTTCCCTGAAGAAAAGCTACTTGCTTGTTCTTTCTCTAGAACCCAAACCAGGTGTTAGCTTGGAGACAATCATGTTCTTCAGTCCATAAGATGCAACATCTGTTCTTTGCTATTAATTTATGAACTGCTGTTCATAAATATTTTTTTCTCTACCTTTGTTATTATTGATAGAATAAGATTGTCCTCACAACGATCTTAATTTGTAAACTCTTGTTCATTTCTGTTGTTTGTTCTCTGTATGCTTCTCTAGAGGACCATAAAGGCATTTATTCACCTTTGAGGGATGGGCACTTCTTCAGTACTCCTGACAAGGCCTTGCTACGGCACAACTTTTGCTTGGATATTTATAAATGATCATGTTCATGGAAACTGCCAGTCTTGCTTCCCCAGGGGTACCCAGATGCTGAACACTTTTGGCAGTGCATAGGTGTCCAAACACTTCCCTGTCTGGACCCTTACTGTCCTGTAGAATAATGGCCCACAATTCCAACTATAAAGAACTAAAAAGTAAAACCCAATAGCATGAAAACTTGCACCCAAACTGAAACTTTTCCCTAATTATTTTAAGCTGTGGTCAGGTACTTGCGGAGGGAAAAAGCTAATGATAAAAAATTCTAATTTGGTTAAATGTTGGAGAAGGGATAAGAACAGATAGTTTAAACAGCATGGAGGAGCTGAGGCATGTGTTTGAAGGTGCTGATGTTTTCTAGTAGTCTCTTAATTCTCTTCAGAAGCTTTAAGATTTTGTTTTCTTGCCAGTCTCTCTAATCATGATGGCAGTTCCAGATCAGTAGAGATTTTGGTGGGGGAGTGGGATAGGATTTTTCTAAGAAAGGATTGAGTTGTTTAGCAATTGTTTAATTGCAAATACTTGAATGTTAAGAAAGCAGAGACAGAATAAATTACTTCTAGTACTGATATGTGGCAGGACATTGGACTTTATTGACATAGGATTAAGTTTAACTTAAGTTTGACTAGTTCTGTTGGCTGAATTTATTCTGTGTGCCCCCCATTAAATGCTTATCCTACGCAGATATTTAGTGAAACTTTCAGTGAACAAATGTGCTCAGAATAATTTTCTGAGTGTCTGGATCCTAATATTTGGTAGGAGGTACTGTTTTTTTAATGTAAATATTTTTCTTCAAGTGGAAGAATTAATACTTTGTACTCTTTCAGTTCTGATCATCTATGTATCTTGCCTTTCCATACGTCTTTCAAATATCTGGGGAACAGCATTCAAATTGAGTGTTCTGAAGGCAGTAGGTGTACATGGAAGATGTTATGGGAATTTCCCCTGGGTTTTTTATTGAGAAAAAACCCAACTCAAATCCCAGACACCTGCTGAGTCATATGGTGCTGCAGCAAGGATTTCAATTCTGCACCTCTCAAAGGCAGACATTTCTGTCCTTAAGGAGGCAATGAAAGGTGTGCATGGGGTTGTTTTTAGCACAGACTCCTGCCCAGGAACTGGAGGACACCAGAAGAAGATTCCAGTTATGAACTTCTATGACTGTTTCCAGGCCCAGACCTTCAACACCAACAGTTTATAAGCACCATAGCAACTATTCTGCAGTGAAGGCTGAGGAAGACTTAAATTAAAAGGCCTTCTGAGAACCTTAAGCCAAAGTACTTTGGACAGACCTTTGAAAAGTTTGTTATCAGTTTAGGTTTCTGTTGCTTTCTTAGTAGTTCTTCTGCCGTGTATTTCTTCAACTTCAAGGTGTCCTGTCACTAACACATCCTAGCTTTATAACTATTATTCTTCTAATAAGAAAAAGAATCTGTAAGGGAATATTTTTTCTTTTGTGCTATTTCCTTTTTGCTTTCCACATGGTATCATTCTTAAATTTTACTGGCACCCAAGTAGACTGTTTTTAAAACAACATGCACGTCTGCGTGTTACATGTTTGCCTAACATTTTCGGGTACCTGAATGTATCCTAATTCAACATATTTTTAGGACTCACTGGCTTTTGGTAAGACTTGAACTACTTTGAGCCTATTGCAATATTTTCTATGCTTCCAAAGATTGTAGTATGGGTTTTTAAGTTGTAGTAAAACCAACCAACCTTGTAAGATTATAGCTGTCAGTTTTGTTTCCTTTGAACTGCGTATGCAAATAAAGTATGCAATCATGTGCATTTAGCTGCTGAAAGTCACTATGAACCTCATATTTTTTTCTTCTATTTGCAATATTAAACATTGCCTTTCATTCTAAAGGTATATTTGCATTTGGTGAGAAAGAGGAGAGGAAACAGTATCCACTCTGTTTATTTGTTTTGTTCCTAACATGTTCAGCAGAAGCTTTGAAAAGAATATGTGAGCAACAGCTTGTATAGAGACCTAGTTCATCAAACTGCCTTCTGGAACATCTTATTGGTTTCCTGTCAATACAGGGAACACATTATAAAAAGAGGTGGGTAAAATAAGACTGAATTTGCCCCTTGTGCAACATGTCAGTTTGGGTAATCGATGCACTGTGTGCCAATTACTGGGGTTTAATTTGGTTTGGTAATTTTTTGAGGCTCTAATCATTAAGTCTTAAGTAACTGATGTCTGTAGCACAAACACTCAAGCCAAACCATTGCTAATTAACCCAAGGGCATTTTCTTGTGTTGAGCTCACCAGTGCAATTTATCTGTCTGGGCTGTGGCTCAGGCAGTGTGAATGTGTTTACTGTGGGTAATGTTGGGACCACAAGTATGTCGTTTGCTTTATGCATTTCCAGGCATCCTGTTGGGACAGATATGAATCATTTGAAGTAAAATAGTTATCAATATTCCATCTTACATAACTCTGAGGCATCTCTCATCAACTCTGCTTAGTGTAAAGGTTTAATTTTAGAATTAAGGGAGTTTCTCATGTCTAACTGACTTTTAAAAAGCTGGGGATGTAGAACACATAGTTAATAATAACTGGGACTGTATAAGAGTCTGATATTCTCTCCCCTCCTCCCCCAGTCAGAGTAAAAAATGGAAAATACAGAATCTGCTGTGAAATGGAAAATTAAAATAGATGGAAAAACTTTCTAAATTCCATTCCCCCTTCCCCCCATCCCCTGCAAATACCTTCGCTTTGGCTGCCTCGTAGCACATCTTGGCTTAGTATCTGCTCATAATTCGTGTCCAGAAAAAAGCCTTTGAAAATTTCTTCCAGTAATACATAAAGAGATTAATCTTTAAGGTATATGGAGTATTATTTGTAAATTGCTTTCTAAAAGTGGTGGATAAAGAGGATATCTCAAAGCTGAAGTGCTATGTATTCAGTTGGTAAAACAATGAACTAAGAGGTGAGTTTAAGGATGGCAATGTGATGTGCAAAGCTCTATAGACTTCATAGTTTCAAACTGGTGACTGAATTATTTGGGATTTGTATTACTCATATTAAAAAGCAAGTTGTTGTTGACAGTAAATGAAATACTTTCCCAAGAGGATTGTATGTGGAACAACTCAGTTCTTTGCACCTTCTTGCCAAGGAATGCAGGAGGTCTGTACAGCTTTCTAACTGTGGAGATTCTCAGTGCAGAGACACTTGAGGATTGCTGATTCCTAATTCCTGTATCAGTGCATTGGTGAGGAATGTGTGGATTTTCTTTGATCTTCAAACTGATTTGCAGAGTGCTGCAATACATGTTAAAGTGAAATATATTTGAATCCTTATATTATATAGCACTGAGAGTCTCTAGGGTTATTGTGGGATGTGAACTGTGTGTTCTGATCTTGCAGACAATTCTGAGAGTGTAATAAAGATGTATCCTTATGAAAAACATCCTCTTCATCCTACAACTGCACACAGGATATCAGAAATGAATGTAATGCTGGCCATGGTTAATTGTGCCATGCAATGAATACACTGAAAATGCACTCTGGCTGTCCAGTCAAACACCTTAAGCCAAAATAAAGGTTGAAATTTGTGCCTAAATAAACTAATAGTTCTATCAGTGACTTGGTTGCTCGGAAGAATATATCAGGTTTCCTTTAATTTACGTTTATTTCTTTGAGGTTTTGTTGTGCTTACTTAATTTGTGTTGCATCGACTTCCTAGTTTGCCCTTTTCTGTCATGTTTTCCCTCTCCATCTCCGCAAACTCTTGAATTCCCCAGCTCAGTTTAATCAAATGCTGAAGTCCCTTGTACATAATATGGAAATTCTTGACAGAATAGAGAAAAGAGACTTTAGTAGGGCCACCACGGATGGAAAAACCACGGTAGCAGTTTGGCACAGGAGGAAAATGGGTGTCAGTACCTTCAGTGAGAGGAAGCGATGCTGTTAAAGAGAAGGTGGATGTCACAAGGGCTGTGGCAGGGCAGTAAGGAGAGGACTGGCAGCCCATGGTCTTTATTCAACCTACTGCTCATGTAACACCTCCAGGAAAGGGGTGCTCCCGTGTTCCCAGCCTAATGCATACAGCAGCTGCTTTTCTGACCTGTCTCAGCCTCTTTTTTTTTTTTTTAAATTTTTTTTTGGCTCAGTGAGAATGGGTGAATTGGGGTTATCTGCTTTAGCCTGAAAAGCAGAGGGCAATGTTGATTTTGCAGTCACTGAAGGAGTGATGAAAAGCTACATGTTCGTTGTGGATAATACAAGCAGAAGGTTGAACTCAGCACTCCTCACTCTGGAGTGGGATGTGCCGAGCACCTCTGACAGGTAGGAATGTGTCTGTGTGTTCTGGGTGTGCACAGGAGCAAATGAGTTAAGTGGTGGTGATATTTGCCAGCAGCGTGATATGGAAATGCTGCCCACTGCATCACACAGATCTGCTGCCATCTGTTCACAAATGTTTGCTGCATTAAGAGGAGCAGAAAATTGTATCGTTTTCCTTGTGGAAAGACTTGCTTTTGTTTTTTTTCTAAATATTTATTCTCTCTGAATTCAGGTCAAGTGTCTTTATTCTTAATGTTTAGAAATTCCATGGATGCTATGAATTTTAGTAAAGGAGCCTCATCTACATAAATAAATACTTTCTTCTATATCTCGTCAACATTGATTTTTTTTTTTTTTCAACTCCAGCAAATACATAAATGCAGTGATGCATGCAGCAGGACAGGCAGTCTGTTATGGGGATCATAGAGTATTTTTTATATCTTATTGGTATGGTAACCACCCACAAGGGATCATTTCAGAATGACCTGATAGTCATCAGTCTATATTTTGATTTTTAGAGTTAAGCAGATCAAATAGAATAATTACAATTGCTGCCACATTTGTTACTTTGCTAAAGAATTTGTAAGTGTTTTACTGGTAGTTAGAAAAATAGTTGCTGCCTCTTACCTTCTGCCTCTCCTCTCTGGGGTTCCCTGGAGCAAGAGACATCCAGGATGAACTGCTGTGTTTTCCAACAGTTTTTTGCCACTAGCACCACAGTCATTCTCAGCTGTTGCTGCAAGTAGTGGATTAGGTCAACCTTGAATTTGGACTGCTTTGTATCAAAGAGTCAAAGTAGTCAAAAGCAGCAAAGCGGTTTCCATTTGGTTCTTGAACTGGGCCCAGTGCCAGCACGAGGAATAATTATTCCCATTATGTCTTGGTCCTAAATAAATAATTGAATAAAACACAGAAAAGAGAGTTGCTTAGGAGAGATGGGTCAGCACTGCAAAAGATTAAATTTTGCCATGACCAAGAAGTGCAGTAGATATAAATAATCGACTTTGCAATCCAGTTATATAGTAATTTATTAGGGTTTATACTGCTTAATTTGATGCTTGGGTGCTCAGACCTCTAGCACCACTGTAAATTCTCCATCTGTGCACTTGTACCACTGTGAAGAACTGCCTGTTGAGTGGAATCCCTATTCTGAAGAAAAACAAAACACTTTATTGCAAAATATTGCAGAACAGCTATGGAGCAGGAATTTAAAAACTGAAAGGACTGTGAAGTAATAATTACTTTTAGTATTTACACTGAGCTGAAATGTGGTTTCCCCACCACCACCTCCCTAACTTGGGAGACCTGGCAGCTGATGCTCCAAAACCACCAGGAATCATTTCCAGTTCCAACTTCAGAGACTGAAAGTGACTCTAATATTTCTCTTTTTTTTTTTAATTCAGAAAAGATGTTAGAAAGTGCATGTATTTTTCACTATAGAGCCCAAAGCCCTAAGGGACTTATCCTTTTATCTGCACTTTTGTTCAATCATTTTACAATCATGTTCACCTGCTGATACAATTGTGATTTTTTTTTTTTTTTTTTTTTTGTGGTAAAAGGCATATATGCAATATGTATGTAATTTGCTAATGCATTGAAAAACCATATGTACAATATGAGTCCATTTTTAAACTCTGGTCTCTTGACTGCTCCAACTTCAGGAACAGAATGGTTGAATGTTGCTGTCTTTTTCTCTTGTTTCCAGCTGAGTGCAACTGAGCAGATGGGAGTGGGAGAAAAACTGACAAGCCAGTGCAGACAGTGTGATTAATTTGTTGGGGTTTCGTGTGGGAATTTTTGGTTGTGGTTTTCTTTTTTTGTTTGTTTGTCTTTTTAATTGGTGAGGACAGTGCACTTACTGCAGAAAGAGCAGCAAAACCACACAGGTATGTTTTGAGTGTTGTTTGCCCATGCCTCAAAAATTTCTTCAGTTGCTACCTGGATGTAGTGGGAAGGGAAATAGTCTTTTTTGCTGTATTTAGAAAGAGTTGTATCCATAAGGTATCGCAACCGCCAGTGTTTCAGAACTCTGCCAGATGGCGTTGGCTGTGAGTAAGTTCTGTGATTCATTTGGTAAAATATTTGTCATGGCAACTGAGGAGCCTCTGACTCATTGCTCCAGCCAGTGGTAGGAACCACCACTGGCCTCACCAGATGTGGTGCTGGATGTGAGGGAACATCCCATGATGCTACTTTTCAGCCTGGTCACTTTGCCCAGTGAGGCGTAATTGTAAATTCTTTTTGCTTGTATTTCTGGGTCAGTGTTCAGCAGACCTTAAATCTTCTATTTCAAAAACCTAACATACCTGCCAAAAAAATCAAAATATCAAAATATTCACTAAATTTTTCTTGTGTTTACAGTGACTGACTAAAAGAGAAATGAGTTTTCACTTTCATAAAATTCTCCCCATTTTGGAACAAGCAGTAGGAAGATAAGCCCAGGAGTGGAATATCCAGGAGAAGAACTGAAAAAAAGGCTGGAACAATGTTGGATTTGTTTCCTCTTGTAACTGTTTGGGGGCAAGATCTGCCAGGTGCTATTCTGACAGTCTATACCAGCCAAAATCCCCCACAAAAACTCAAGCCCTTTGTATAGCCTTGATCTCAGTTCTGTTCTCAAACATTTACTCTTCAGTTTCTAGTTTAGTGTCTCGAAGTTCTTATTTGTCCCTCCTCATTAGTAATTAGTAATTAGCAATTCTGGGAAATAGATCAGAATGATTTCCCAAGGAATACTCTGGTAGCTGCCTTGGAAAAATGACTAAGCATCCTCGGAGGCAACACCATGTAGAGTGTTATGTGCCAGGAAGGACATATCCTGTCAGAATGGGTGTCTAGAGAGGCACAACAGAAGCCTTTCAAACATGTTATGAGCTTTTAAAAGTTAAAGAAAACATCCAGGGACACAGATGGTTGCAAAACAACTCCCCTCCCACCTGTAAAACTGAAAGTACAGACCCCATAGAATACACAAGGCTATTGCCATTTACATGGTGAGAATCACCTCTTTAGGCATAGGGCTTTCTATGTCAAAAATTGATTATGGAAGATTTCTGCATTCCTCAGTCTCAAGAGGGAGACAAGACCTTCAACTTTCTCTATTGGTACTAGTCAGGCTTTTAGCTCTCTTTCTTACCAGAAGTATGTGGGTTTTGCTGTTTTGGAGCAGACAGATGCCAGAGAACCTTCAGTTATAAAGTAATTTTTCTGATCTCAGCGTGTCTTTCTTCCTACTCTAATCAAGAAAAATGTATTTAGAAAGAGTCTGTGCCAAAGAGTTACTTTTGACCTTAGTCAATGTGCACCCCTTTGTTATATTTGACTGGCCTACATCTACTTACACCCTTTCAGGATCATTCTCTGTCTTGTACAAATGCCCCTCAGATATATATCTATATATCCATATTTTCTTTATACGGACATATGTATCTTTTCCTTGTAAGAGAAACATACCCAAAATATTTTAATATCTAATGAAAAATACAAGTACGGAGAAAAATTGCAAGATAACTTTGCTGGCATTCCTGTGCTATATTTTGAGCAGGCTTCTGTTCCTGTCACCTTGGAGGGTTTCTTGGAGTGAGTGATGCACACTGAATGTTGGAGAAGGAAGCAGTGACATACAGATGTGCTTGGGGTACATATGCTTTACATATGTGTTGGTTCATTATGGCCCTATAGAGTTGCATATTAACTATGTGATGCTACAATTAAATCATAGAGGAAAGGGAAACAAACATTCTGTCTTCTGTAAGTCAGCACACTGTTTTCGTAAAGGCAAGCCTTTCTGAAGTAGGATCTGAGCAGTTTGGAATGATGTATGAAAGAAACGGAACCACCAGTGATGGCATAAAGCTGTGCTGAAGAGTATTGTCAGTATGGTATTTTTTTATTCCTTATGTCTAATGTGTTCTCGAATGATTGTGAAAAAGGTAGAAAAGTGATTGATTTTGAATAATAATCACTTTTCAAGAATCAAGGGAATGGGTGATGTTCTACTTTCACTGACTGAAAAGATCAAAGAGAATAAAAATCAGAATTATGAGAAAAGAAAGTGCTTAAACTGCAGTAGTTTTAGACTTGAAGTGATGATTTCACAGCTGATCCTTCCAATACAGAATTGAAGGAATTATTTAGATATTGCACTTTAAAAACTGAATGTTAAATATAGTTTCTGCCAGAGTAGAACTATATCTTATTTTACAGTGAATACACTTTAAAAACGTTGATTTTGTCCTGAATGATTTGTTGTTTATGTATCTTTTGTTAAGTAATTAGAAAGCTGCCAATTTGATACTTGACAAACCCTTCCCTAAATAACATGAAAGGAAATCCTTTTAATTTATTTGATTTAATCAGGCAAAAATAGAAAATTGCTTGTGGAAAGTTAATTTACTCGCAGGAAAAAAAAAGGAACTAGTTTATAGAATCTCACAGATCAATCACACAACATACAAAGCACAGTGAATAGTTCATGTCAGTGCTGGATTTTAGTATCAGTTGATAAAAACTGATAACAAAAGATCTGTTGATTTTACTGAAGGAGCACATTGGCTTTGTTCTTCTGCTTGACACCAGTTAATGAGGTTGTTCTGTTCTCAGAGTGACTGCATAGAAACAGTTGCTTTCATGTATTGTTCTATGGCAGGATTTTGTCTCTTGCTAAATTGAATCCTGTTCAGTCAGAGTTGAGGCAGAGATGTTATTGATTCTCAGGGAAACACAGACCTCCCGAGATTCTTGTACTCCCTTTTAGTCATCTGTTTAAATTTAATGCTGCTCCTAAATATGTGGGTATTTTATGAAAGCTTGGGGATTGCCAAGGCATGTGGCAATATTTCCCCCAGAAAATAAGTTTGAAATGCAATAACTTTCTGCCTTTTTTATAGAACATTAGTGACACCCAGTGGTTATATTCAGTTATGGACTAATAAACATTGTGAAGTTTAACTTAAGCCTTTTTCTCTTATGAAAACTGGAGCTCAGAGAACCCATGGAAAAGCTGTGTGAAGTCTGTGGGCCTTGGGTGTATATTCTGCCTGTACTTTAGACTCCAAAATTTGAGTAAGCTTAAGTAAAGGGAATGAAGGGGGGGGAGAGAATTTCAAACTTGTTATGAAATGGTTCTCATTTTATCACAGGCTTAATAACAATGATGCAAATGGCTTTTGTGCTGTAAGGAATGCACTCCTTTTCCTTCTTCTTTCTTCCTCTTTTCTCCCTCCCCCATTTATTGCACATTTTAAATAGTACACTGTATTTACATGACTTATTCTTCTCTTCTGCCACGGCTTAGGTAAGTCTGTACAGAAAGTTTGTCTTACTGTTTTAGACTATTGTCATTTCTCTTTTGTACCTTGCTTGTTTAACTAGGACTTGATGTGTTGTTTTTCAAGGACATTTAGAAATTGGTTAATGTTTGCAAGATGTTTTGAAATTATAGGTTATAAACTATTTGTCTTTTTATTGTTTCAACTTGTTGTTGCCTTAATCATGAGCAAAACCTGCTCCTGAAGTGAGGCCTACTAAATTCCTTAGGATTAATTATTTTGATTCAATCTGTAGCAGAAGGTCTGAGCATTGTTGGAAAACTCAGACATGGAAATAACTCTCCTAAATATGGATGGTCACAAGGACAGTTATTCCAGCAGAGGATGTGGAGGGTCAGACAGCAAAGGTGACACATCTCTTACTAGTACCTTTGTGGGCTTTTGAAAGTTGAAGGAAAAAAGGAAAAGATGAGTTGGGGTGGGGGGAAGATAATCTAATGCAGATAGAAGTTTGGCTTATGGGCCTCTCTATGTGCAGCTAGGGGATGATGTGAACTTTAATGAGGGAAACTTCATGAAGGAAACTTGGTTTCAGTTTCTTAGTTTTAAACATACTTGGGCAAGTTTTAGAGTTCTACATATGTCTGTTCTTCATATACAAAATGGTAATATCAGTGTTTCCCTGGCTTGGAAAATATACTAAAGCCTAGAGACAGTATTTTCTAAGGGAGCCAGGTCAGTGCAGTGTTCAGGGCTTGATTGAACTGTGCCTTCTCTTTCACTGAGAAAGGAAAGTGAATCTTTTACTGAGTGGGGGTAGAGGGTGGATTTATGGAAGAGAAAGTATGTTTTCATTGATTTTTTGTAGGATAAAATCCTACTATTGTTAGGGAAGACTTGCCTGGCAGTGCGCTAGTCCCTTTTTAGGAGATGCTAAGGGCAATCTCAGAGCATGGCTGCATTTTTCAGCATCTGTTTTACAAGAGATGCTGCTGTTGTTGTGAAGGGACTGATTTCATGTCTTGAAATGAGCAGCAAAATACACTGACCATAAACCATAAAGTCACTCAGATCTCAAAATTTGTCTCTTGAGCACACAATTTCTATCACCCTTGCTGTCCATTTCTGTATAATATTGATCATTTTAGAACAGGTAATATTTTCATTCCAATTAGCCAGTAGTCTTCTTTATGATTGCAGAGGAGAATCCATGAAATTGAAATGAGACCAGTGTGGGATTGATTTTCTTATATCTGTCTTACTTTATCAAGACTTGAGCTGAAATATTCAAATATCATGGTTTTTTCAGATTCATGCCTTTGACTACAGAATATATTTATCATATCTCCCAGAGAAATGAATAATACCATGAGGAGCTATTTAATCATGAGCATGGAGATTGCTCTGCAGATTGCAGTGCTCTGACAGGGCCAGTCAATATGGAATAAGAAAAATAATGCTGGGAAACAAGGTATCAGATTCATAGTTACTTACAAAGCAGCAAACGTAGCCTGTACTTTCTAAACAACACAAGCAGAATGTTGTGAGAGAAGCAACACCATCTGTTCTAATTAACACCACTTAGAAAAGCAAAATTAAAAATTTAACTTACAGTTCTTTGTGATGTCTGATACCTCTCACGTTACTAATATGGGAATCTAGCCTTGTTGAGGAGACTGGAATTAAGAATATTCTGAAGGAGGCTGAGTTATTTAATCCTCTTTTACTTTTAAAGTACTGAACTTGTATTCAGTTGAGTATATTCAGGCTATGAAACTTGATAGACAGTCATAGTCAGTCGGCTCCAAACCTCTAAAAACTCAGTATCTTAAGCCTATTCTGTGTTTTAGCAGTTCTTGGTGTAGTTGCACAATGTGTCTTGTTTTGCTGCCAGATAAAATCAAGCTGGTATGAGCTGAACTTGTGAAGGTGTAGCGTTTCTATGTGTGTTCCAGTGTGCCAACATTAAGATAGTTGTTATGAGGCATATTTCTTTCACACAGACATGGCCTAAGGCTTCCAGCCTTTAGGTTGCAAATGTGAGGACTCCTGTGCACAGCGGGAGTTTTACTGAAAAAAAACAGTGCTTTGTGGGAGCCGCTTAAAGACAAGGGGTAAGGGAGAAATCAAGTGTGACAGTATTGCTGCACACCTCAGCAGGATACACTGCTCCCCAGGGACAGCAACAGGACTTTGGTGCTCAGTGGGACATCTCTCAGGGTTACCAAGACTCTCTCTAGTCTGGCTGTGTACAAATTCTATCTGCTTGGCAGATCTTTCAAGGGACATCTTTCTAAATGAAATATTTGCTGGCTGTTGTTCAGTTGACATCACCAGAGGAGTGTATGGATGTGTGGAGGCCATGAGTTTTGTGGGCTTAAATATTTTTGCCTTATCCAGTGGCTGAGTACAGGTTTGTACCAAGAGAGTTTAGCTGCAAGGCAGAGTTTGTACTGGAGCACAGCTCTCAGTTCAGGCAACATGGACTTATCTCCATTAATGAAATAACATGATTTGCTCTGGCTGATTGTGTGTGCTTTGTAAGCTTAAATCACATTTTAATGACTCTAAATAAGAGTCTTTCTCTTCTCAAATCATGACTGATAAGAAAAATTTCAATAAACTGACAAGGGAATTTCTTCTCCTTTTGCATGAAAAACCTTCAGCTGAGGAGACGTATTTAAAATTCTTGACTGGGTTCAGCTATTTGGAAGAATGCAGTGTGTGTAAGAGACTTTTGGCAACCGAATCTGCATTCACAGAAGCCAATGTAAGAAATACAGGAACAGAGTGTGAAGAGGAACAACTGCAAGGAGGAGTTAAGCATCTTTCAACAGCACTTCTGCAGCAACCACTTTCTCTCTAAAACAGAAACACATCTGAGTGGCATCATCTGAATAGCTTTTTTATAAGGAAGTTATGGGTTATTTCAAGAATTTGTTAGACTTTACCAAAATTTTAAGTCTTAACTAATGACACTCAGAACATAGTTTGGAAGTGTTGTTACTTTTTTTGGAGTACTAATCAGACACAGGCGCCAGCCAGCAGAGGTGATGAGGTTGGTATCAAGGATCCAATTTTCAAGCAGTTGTATTTTTCTTTAGAGAAGTGTTTACAGTTTCTTGGCATTAGCAGGTGGATAAAGAAAATGGCTGAGGCAGTGAGATGGAGGTTTTGTTGGCCAGACTTCATTTTTGGATATAGAGAATGTCTAAAAAACTTCAGCCCCATGCCTAAATAAAATGATGCTTAGAAGAAATGTGGTACGTGAATCAAATGGATGGAGTACAACACAGGCTTTTCAAGCTCATTTGAATTCTAAACAGCTGTTTGGTTTGGGCTTGGATAGGACGTTTCCATTTGTTATTTCTACCTTTGGATACAGGAGTTTCCAGTCCTTACTGTAAGAAAAAAACCACACATGGACAGAATGTGGTTACCTTTTTTGAAACTATTTTTCTTATTATCACTCTGAATTCAGAAGAATAAATCATATTGTCAAGGGGCCAGTTAGATAAAAATTACACCATTCTGAAAGGGAGAGAATGAAAAGCACGCAGTTCTTAATCAACCTTTTGGTTCACATGTATTCATGCAAATATTAATTCATTATTCACAGTTAATAGTTGCTCAAATTAATGATATTCAACATGAATAATTCAGGAAAAGATTGGGTTAAAGTTAGCCAAGTGTTTATTACAAATAATAGTATCTCTAATTTCAGATGTATAGAAACTGTTTCCAAACATAGCAGTCACTACCAGAGACTGCTGAGGTACTTATTTACGTTTAATATATATTTTCCAAAATGAATCAGCATGATAAGTTATAAAATCACAGGTTTATATGTTTTTTAAAAAGAAATATTAGCCTTTATAAAACACAGCAGTAAATTCTAACTAAATATGCTGTGATGAAATTAAAAATAAAAATCAACCTCAGGATTTAGATGTGAAGTAGTCCTTTAAAAAACTCAACTTCCAGAGCTGTTCATGCATACACAGTCTCCTACTGGAGTTAATAATTATGCAATAAGCCCTGCTGCTGGTTCTGAGTTTCTTCTGTGCATGTTATGAAAAGAAAATATATGAGATTTAGACAGGTACATAGTCAGAGAATTACCCAGCATGGGAGTAGGAGCTGAGTGCACAGGTGATTTTATGGAAAAAATATTTCCAGATTTAAAAATGTAACACAGGGAGCAAAATGATGGCACTTGCAATTAAGGTAACATTTATAGATATTGTGCAATTAAATAAGAGATTCATCAAATAATTTGTCTTATTGTATTTTAAAATACTTACTGAAACTGTT
This sequence comes from Lophotriccus pileatus, assembly GCA_035583135.1. Lineage (NCBI taxonomy): Eukaryota > Metazoa > Chordata > Aves > Passeriformes > Tyrannidae > Lophotriccus > Lophotriccus pileatus. The sequence goes on along the minus strand of JAWWES010000018.1, from coordinate 11,880,553 downwards.
GAGAAGTACTTATTGATAGGACAAAATCCATTAATGTGATGTATTTTTATGGCCCATTGTAACACATCTTAAAATGATATTAGAAAAAGCTCAGCAAATTTTTTTATATTGGACTTTGATCCAAGGACTATTTCAATAACAAAGATTGATTAGTCATTTGATAGGACTATGTTTTTTACACTTTAATTTCTGTCATCAACCCAGAAATTATTAAAAGCTCTAAAAATATTGTTTCACAAAATCTGTAACTGAAATACACATTTTTAATTTTCACTTATTTGAATGGAAGAGCTGCCACTATAACAATCCCTTGAGAAGACTCATGCTTGTAATAAATATAATGCTTATGCAGGTTTGCTAAATGGATTAAAGTGCTAATAACTGATGGCTATTCTATGTTCTCCAACAAAGAATCCTTGGAAAAAGAGCCCAAGTTAAGAGTGACCATCTGTTTTTAATTTGGTGGTCACCTGGCTGTGCTTCAAGATAAAACCCTTTAAAAAAGGTCATCTACAGGAAATGTTCAGATTACTGAGGAGGAGATCTGTGCAAATCTGAAAAAGATTGGTGTGAAGGATAATTGATTTATTTTTTAAAATGGCAAAACCTTAAAGCAATATATGAGAACAAGTTATCAGAAAAAGCAAATCAGATGCAAGGCAGAATTGAGTAGATTTTTAATATATTTTATCTTTTATAAAAAGTGCTGCACTTCATTGGCGGGCTCAGTAGACATTCCATGAAGAAAAATGTCGCTGAAAAGTTCTTCCATGTTCAGTCCTTGCTGTAGTAAGACAGCATAGCAGTGAAAAGGATCGTCATGTTTTTAAAATCTCAAGAGAAGCTCAAGACATAGGACAGGAGAAACATGAAAACTGCAGGATTTTTGCTTCCAATCCAGCATAACCTGCAAAATCCAGATTAGGCAGAATCCCAGCCATCTTGATGCTTACTTTCCATTCCCCTCCTCACCACTTACACTCTGTCTTCACAACGTTAGGTTGTCATTTTCTTGCGGAGGAATGACAAAGAAATGAAAATCCTCAGTGCTGTTCATTTGAAGAAGCAGCTCGTTGGGTTTTGGCTTTTTCTTGTGACAGTTGTTAGGTCAGTGTAGCTGAGAGACACCGTGTGGTGAATGCAGGCCATGCTTACACCAGTCATGTTTCTCAGCTACTGTTTAAGTACCCTTTTTTGCTCTTGGCTTTATTCACATTTTGGTCAGAGATGTATAGCAGCTTAATGCAACTTTTAATGCTAAAGCACTTACACTGTTTAATGAGTTTTTATTCCCAGTCTAATACCTTACTTGAACAAATCTGTGGGGATTTCATTTGAACAAGAAGACTGCCCCAAACAACAGCTATAGAAACATCTTTTGTGATCACATTTGAAGGCGGCAGAAAATACTGTATTGTCTTACACTCTTTAAATTAAAACTTAAAAATTCTAATCCCCGAGGTGTTGCATTCCAGAACTGGGATTTGCTCTGAAACAGCTCTGCAAAAGTATTCCCTGCTCACAGGTTTCTGTTTTTAACATTGTGAAGCTCTGTGTAAAATTTGCAGGGTAATATCGTTGCTGTTCATCTCTGGTTTGATTTCCTTTGCGGATTCCTGTTGATGTTATCTCAATTTTCAGATATTCTGCATTAATTTTTAAGTTCACCTACCTATTTCTTCTGAGTTTAATACCCTTTCATTTGTTGTTGTTTCTGGTTTCCAGTCCATCATATTTCTGAAAGTCATCAGTTTGAAACTCGTGCTTAAGAGCCTTGCCTGGATTGAAAAAGTAGTAATTGCAAAGATACCGAGATTCTTGGATGTCCACAGGAGCTTCTGTGGAATTGCCATGTGGAGCTTTGGTTGTCAGTCTTCAGCACTGCTTACTTCATGTGCCTTGTGGGGACCAGCCACTTGCAAGGGATCACTAGTGGTTCAGAAAGGCTTAAGATGTAATTTTGTAGTGTTTGGTGGTCATTGCTGGGCCCCTGGAGCAGAGATGAGGTGTTTTACCTGGTTTCAGTTGAGCAGGATTGCTGTGCTAAACACAGGTTGGCACTCACCTGAAGGGTCACAGCAGCTGTCAGTGTGTCAGCATAGGTGACACCTGTCCTGTTTGGCTGTTGACACTCCTGCTGCCATGGCCCAAGCCAGCTGCCCTCACCACTGCTCAGGGAGGTGCCAGTCCCAACAGGCAGCACTGACACAGCTCAGCAGGCCCGTGTGTGTGCTGGATACCCACAGACTGAGCAAGGGTCGGGGCACGCAAAAAGTTTTGGGCTCCCAAAATATGACAGTTTTGTCTTATAAGTGGTTTTCAGGTTTATCCCCAGTCCAGAGATTTGGGATTGTCACAAGATGTGTGTTGATCCAGCTTGAATTTATGTCCTGCTTCTTTTTTGGTGGAAAGTAGACAATAGTGAGACTGGAGAAAGGTGAAAGTAATTGAAAGTGTTTGTCTCATAGGGCCAAACTCCTCCTGCCCTTTTAACCTCCCAGCAACAGGCATGGTAGATGGTGGGCTTTGTCTCAGCTGGCTGCATACCAGCAACCGCAGGTGCCCACCAAAGAGTGCTGTAGAGCTGGAAGGTTAATAATTTTTTTTATTATTGTTTTTTCCCCACAAGAGACTCAGCACAGGAGAGTGTCTGAATTAGGCTTTGCTGATTGAAAGCAATTCTCGGGATTTCATGGGGGACTACTCTTCCATTTAATAAGATCTTATTTTTTTGACTTGCTAGTAGGCTACTGTTTTGTAAAGCTCATTACAGTTTGTTACTTTCAGAAAATGGGTTCAATCACGATGCAATTTGGATAACTAAGTTGAAGACTGTCATCTTAAAGTATATGATGTAGCTATTAAACAAAATAAGTGTGCACTTAAGGAATTGCTTTTTGATGTGCTGTTTGTTCCTTCTCTGATTGTTCTTCTGATGACTTGAGTGGAATTTTGGTAATTGGCTTTTGAGAACATTGGAAAGGTTTGAATCTGGATATATATCCAACCCAAATTCATCCCTATCTGTCAGTTGTATTTTGGCAGGAGACTCTTACAGCAACATAGATGTGTCTTAAAGAATTAATATATGCATATGTATTTCCTCTGTACCGAGGTTTGCTTGTACATGTTCACCCTTAAACCTCTGTGCTTTAATGATTTGGGGAAACCTCTGTCCTTTATTAAGTAGTGGCATGAATTATGCTAGTTGTAAAAAGTTGTGTGCAACCAATTCCACCAATTCTTCATCTTAGTAAACAGTTTTCTCCACTTTGAGAAACAATGGATTTATAGAATTTTTCTCAGATACAGCATTGCTTCCCTCCTTTTTGAAAAAACAAACCAAAAACCTGCCTGAAAGGAAAAAATTTATGCGCTAACCATGAAAATTAAAGCAGGATAATTTTTAAAGTTGTCATCGGGTAAGTTTAACTAGTAACTTTACTTCAGATTGCAAGTCATTCACAAAAATGAAGTGCTTACCCAAATTAAATTATTGAGGCAATGCAGCATTCATGAAAAAAACCACAAAAAACCCAAAGAAAACAACTGAGCTGTGTTTAGGTTAAAGCCTTGACCTCTCCCAGCAGGAGGAGTCAGAGAAGTATCTTATAGTAATTCTTCATCTCTGTAGTTTTTGGATTGTGTAGTAGGATGGATTTTCCAGCAGAGGGAGAAGCACACTGCATTATTGGGAACAGCTATAATTTTGCAACTCTAGTTTAATGAAAGTTCCTATTACTTTGCTTAGAAGACACACTTCTTTATTCTGACTGCTATTCTTTTGAAATGTCTATGTATCTTTCTGCCAAATTTGTTATCAGTAATTTTTATATAGTCAGAGTTTTGGTATTTTTAAAACACAACCAAATAGCTAAGTGCCTGTTTTATAGGCAGGCTTTTTTCCCCCATCCATAGTAGCCTGGTCTAATGAGTTGCACTTCTCACTGATTGCAGTGATAGCTGTTCCTCTATTCTTAATTAAATGATGTTAAAATATGTTCTAAGGGACATATATGTGATAACATTGTTTGTCTAGCCATTGTCAGGGTAGTCTGTGGCTAACAGCTGTAAAAACCAAAACCAACTAAAATCAGAGCTCTCTGTGCTGGAACAGGATGTTATTTGAAGAGAAATGTGGGTGAAGAGTACACCATATTCCAGATAAAGAGCAAGTCCCTTGATGTGCCAAACTCGATGTATGTGTTTTGTCACCACTGTTCTTCCTTCGCTGGCCTCAGATCTGTTCTCTTCCTTGCTCAGTAAAGCACTTTAGCCCTGTGCTGAGTGTTGCTGATGGTTAGTGATTTGTTGTCAATGTGTGGGTTTAAGTCTTTACTTTAGTCTCTGGAGCTACTGTACGAAGTCTTTTAGGTGCTGTTTTGTGAGAAAGAGTAGTGTCATCCCCAAAGACTTTTCAGCAATAGAACATTTTGTTGCAGAATATGATAAATTTTGATCACTGCTGTGTCAGCAGTTTCAGCTTTGTTTTAAGAGACAGTCAGAGAGAGAGGGGGTAGTAGAGGTTGTTTAAGCTTTAGTGAGGCCACTTTTACTCTCTATAACAAAATTAACCAATATGGAAATAATTATTCTGCAATAACTACATCCCCTGCCCTTCTGGTGAGAGTGGCCATGTTCAGCAGTGAAACTAACGGCTCTGGGAATATTACTGGATAACTTGTCCTGGGAGAGCAATTCATGTAACACTGTCAAATTACACAATGTCAGTGCAAGGTATTGAAGAACACATTACAATGACAAATTAGAAGTGCAAGGTCCTTTGAATAATGTAGTTCCTGTGAAGGTGGAAACTCATTTCAGAGTAGCTCTTGGGATTCACAGGCTATCTGGGATTTATGAATATGGCAGATATTTTGCTTTTCAGGCCTGAGGGAGGGGGCCCTGTAGCTCTGTAGTGAGGCTCTTGTTTACATCTGATGAATTTGCTCGTTCCAAAAAATGGCAATAAATGCCACTGCCTCCCTTCTACTGGGAATTTGCATATAACAACTGTTTAGGTAATTCTAGGTCTTTGCAGAGTTATTGCCTTCTTTGGCTGACACTGAGTGTAGTAGCACTGAGAGGTATTGGATCTCTGTGAGAGGACACTGAAAACTTTCCTAACCAAATCATACTGGGGGGCTGGGATTGGACAAAATAAGATAAAAATCTGGATACATAAAAGGATTTGGGAGCCCAGTCCAAAATTACAGTCCTTAAAAAAAAAACCCTCATTTGCTTCCTGAGCTTGGAACAGTCTGCCAGAAGCCCAGAGACATTAAATTTTTCTCAGTAATGTTTCTTTAGCATCCTTGGTCATGTTTTTAGTTTGGGGTTCTTGATAAAGCAAAGTAGTCTGATGCCTACTCCTAGTGGCTTGCCATCATTTGGGCCTTTTGAACCTTATATTCCAAATTATACCTAGCAGATTATGCTTCTTAGTGTTTCAGAAATATTTTCCAGGATAATAATTTCCCTAGTGAGTTAGCATTTGCTACACACACACAGTAAGCTAGGAAGAAACTGTAGTGCAAGAATTCACCAGTAATCCAGATTTTCAGAAGATGGAAATTTAGGCTGTTAGTATGTGCAATATGATGAAGCTTTGGACGCTAATAAGACCAAGATGTCTATGCTTAGGCAGCTTTTCAATTTGGAGAAGTACTCTTTGTCCGTTCCTTTCAGGAACTTTCCTGAAATGTTTGAGAAGTATTTGTGAATGCTTTTTTTCTTAAAAGTCTTCTGAACTTTGGGACAAAGTGGTTTTCTCAGTGATTTAGATGTGTGCAAAGTGGTATGTTTTCTTTTTAGAGACCAGGTGCTTAGTGGGTTTGTTTTGGGTTTTGTTGTTGGTTTTTGTTTGTTTATTTTTGTGGGTTCTCTTGTTTGGGTTTTGTTTTTCCTTTTAAAGCCTGATTCCATGGTAATGAGCATGTATGTGCTTTAGCAACATCTATGTACCTCTACCAGCAAAACTGAATGAAACTTGGAACTTTAGCTCTCCACCACTGAAAGCAGGTGAAATGGCAAATTGCTTGTGATGGTACTACAAAGCTGTAATTCTGCTGTGGTTCACTTCACAACCGACCTGGAGCATCAGAAGATTTATCCTACCATGATCTCAGTTCTAGGCTTATTGCAAAACCTAAAAATAGGACAACTTGCATGATTTCTTGCTTTATTATAAATATTTCATGAAGAGCAGGTTTGGTTCAGTGGTCAGCAAATGGTTTGATAAACAGTGGGTGCATTTTTACATTGGTGGGTTCATTGCTGTAACATCTGCAGTGCTATTTGAAAAGGCAAGATTATTTGCTGAAAGCTATGTGTGAATTTTAAGTGCTTATGTTTTAACAATTTAAGGATATCAAAGTATTCTCCACTTGCATTTCTTGGTAGTCCTGTGAGCAAAGATGCAAGAGCCTCTACCAGCCACATGTCTCTGAACTGAGTAGTTCCCAGTGACCCTAACTTGGCAGCAACGAGATTTTCACTTTACTCCTTTGGAGATCTGGCAGCAATACCACTGAAGCAGCAGCAGGATGCCTTGGATAAACCACACACCTCAGTGTGAAAAGTCCTCTGCCCTTCTCTTCCCCCATGGGAAAAGGCACGCTGAACAGCATGGCGCTGTTGAGCTGTGTTTTGTAAGTGGACCAAGTAAAGGTTAGACTATGCTGGAGAAGTTTTAAACAGAAACACATATGCAGACTCCTGAGACCTGCCCCAGATACTGCCCCAGCAAGGAGGTGCACTCAAGGACAGTTGCTCTGACTTGTCTCCGTGTAAGGTTCCAGCGGCAGCTCAGTGTCAGTCTGTAACTGTTTTACCTTGCACACTCTGTTTCAACCAGGTGACAGGTATTTGCATACCAGCTCTGTACCTTCCTCCAGGTTTTTCAATATGCAGGTGTCAGCACAGACTGCTGATCAAATTATCATGCTGGTAGCAATGGTACAACGTTCCAACAATTTCAGGTATTCTCCTGTCACTTGTTAACCCACAAGTCCTACCACGGCTCATTATATTTAATTTTAGCTGTGTTGTCCCACTGTCCATGGCTCGTTACTCTCAAGGCCTCTTTGCATTGTCTTGTCATTTGTGGATCACTCAGTAACAACTCTGTGCAGGCAAAGCTGCTGTGACACCCTTTGTCAAACAGTGGCAATGCTCAGACTGTGTGTAGCTCTAAGTAGAGGCTTGTAGTTCTTTGGGCTGCATTTATTTTCACTTGAAGGTACCAGCTTGAAGATTCTGTTGGCCAGACCTAGATCTTCAAAAATTAAAGTAACATGTCTATGTAGATGTTATTGAGGTAATTGTAGGAAATAATGCTTATTAATCTCAGCAATAAAAATTATATTTAGGTAGAAATTATATGTAAATCAGATTTGTAATAAGATGAAGAAAAGGTAGGAAAACCTAAGAATTTTAGTTCAGCATCAGATCAGCAACATCTAAAAGTCAATGGGAGGATGTTTATAATAACAAAAACCCTTTCTCTTTGAATTCTTGATAGTATTTGTCGACTTATGTCAGAAAAAAGCTGTATTATTTTGTCATGAAACAACTGAATGAATTCTAAGGACAGTATCATCCTCAGTGTGTGAGCAGCTCATATGATAGATAAAAGAAGCTGAACAGCTTTTTGTGTTCTGTGTTACAACATTGACTTGCAATGTTCATTTGTGGAAAGTAGAGGTTTTTGTCGCTGGACAAGTGTAAAACTAAAAGATATGAAATTGCCTTAGTCAACAATAGCGTTTTATTTAATTAAATTTTGGAACTCTGTTAAAATACTAGATCAATTTAAATATTTGACATAGTATTTTCATTCTTAGGCCACAGAGAATATTTTTCCTCCTTTGGCCAAAAATATTTGCTTTCTTCACAAATAGTTTTATTGACTTAAAGCTGCCTTTACTCTGTTCCTTTGTGCAGTGAGTTTTTTTCTGATTTCACTCAGCCTGCTCAGCAAAAGGATAGACTCACAGAGTCAAGCTTGGCCTAAATGCTCTTTGGCAAGGCAGTTCCCTTTAGGATCAGTCTGCACTACTGAAAATTTAAAGGGAAAGTGAAACAAAAGGTGAAAAGAGTGGGAAAACAGGAGGAAAGGAAGGAAGTAAAGGGGAGATGCACTTTTTAGCATCCTTAGTGCTGACTTAATTATTTGGTAGGCATTGCCAGGAAGCAGAAATGGCCTGAATGCCTTGGTAATACTCAAAGAAGATAGACAACCCTGCCTCTCTGAACTCCTTCTCTTTTCTTCTCTAACCTCCAAGCTTTTATTTAAGCCCAGTAACTCCTGCCAGGGCTTGCCGAGCTCATAATTTGATCTCATATTCTCTCTCCCTCTCTTTCATTACAGCACAGCTTCACTAAGCCTAGAATAAAACCCTGCTTCATTGGGATGTGCTGCATATGGTGGCAGGCATGGCATGATCTGATTGTGTGGAAAGGTGTGAGTGTCGTTTCCTTACCCTGGTGTGCTGTACAAGTGAGGAATACTGGGGTCATGGTAAGGCTTTGTTATTCTTTGTCAGCCATTACCTGCTTTCCTCTGAATTTTCAGCATGTTGTCATTACTGGTATTACAACTGTTATCATTCAGTTAATTTCTTCAGTGTTACTAATAAATTACTGTATCCAGATTTACAGTTGTAGCTGGAAAGGTTTCTGGGCTTTCATTTTGCAAATCTGCTTTTATATGCTTGGTTTTGCTGCTTTCCTTTCTTGCACAATATAGAACAATCTGCAGCTATTTTTGCCTAGAGTCACACTGACTGCCAACCAATTAAACTCTGGCAGTTTTATTCTAGTTAGCATCTGTATGTGTTGTCATGTTTCATGTACTTCATCTGTACATCTAAATCTGTATTGTAGTCTAACCTAGAATTTTCTTAGGTATTTTGGCTGTTTAATACATGGAGATGCAATTTCCAGCTTGATCTGCTGTGAGATACAGTACCTGGCATTTGCATTTTAAAATCTTGGCTGAAAAGGCATAATGAACATTTAGCCAAATGTCCACCAGTCACATCAGATACCCCTCCAGAGAGGTTACATCTAGCCTTTGCTTTCTCTCTTATCAGGAGACACAAAGACCTCTGACACTGCCAGACTGTCTGACTGCCAGCTGGCAGGGCAGTCCTATCACCTCAATTCGAGTGAGCTTCGATGTGCTTTATGAACGCTTTGTGCCTTCCCTACTCTGTGTCTGTTATGTAACTGATTTCACACACTGCAAGGAGGAAATGCATACACAGGCTCCTCCTTCTGAAAATGCACATTAGGTAGTAATTCTGGAAATAATCCCAGGAACAGTTTTGCCCTTTATTGATCTCCATTCCGGCTCTCCCAGAGGGAACGTGAAGGGAACACTTGCAGAATGGGGAAATACTAATGTTTCCTGCGGCCAACGTGGCTGGACAGAAGGGGCTGCCACCCTGGGCTGAGATGGGAGTAAAAGAAGGCATTTTGTGGGCTGCCCCTGGCTAGAACCAGTACTCCTCTGCTCCCTCTGGAGAAAAGCAAGGCCTAGATGAAGGCAGTAAAGTCCATCAGGACTGGAGGACTTCACGAGGTCCATGTTATTTTATTTAGACCTGATCTTCTGTTCTTGTGTGCTGAGTGATTCTTGACAGGACTGCATACGGACTGCAAAGGACTTATGCCAGGTGCTATTGCTAAACAGTTGAACACCTTCTGGTCTGATTTGATGCATTTATGGGTACTTGGAATCAAAAGAATCTAATTTGGAAATGATGTGTGCCTTTATTAACTCAGGTCCCTGAACACAGGGATGGACAACAGACAAAAAATGTTCTTAGTGCCTTCAGCACTGCTTGGCCTGAAGAACAATCAAAGTGATCAAAAGAATAGAAACATGGAAGAAGCAGGCAATGAAAGGGGTAGAATCACTAAAAAGAAACACTTCGAGGACAATCCATACCTTAAGGTAAATTACAGCCAATATAAAGGAGCTGGACCTCGGGAAAGCAGTGTTCTTAGTCCAGTGGTATTGTCTTTCTGAAGCAGCTGGTCTTTTGCTTATCCCAGAGCTTGTAAAATGATCTGCCTCTGTTGAAAAACTGTTCCCCATACAATTATGTATCACAAACCAATTTTCATATAACAAGATCTACATTTCAAGTGCATCTGAAGGGCTAACTGGGCTGTTTGAATGTATTTAAATGATCCTTCATCTATAATTTATATACGTTGCTTGTGTCAGGTATGTATTGATTACCATTCTATTGTATGTCAGCTCTGTCTCTCCAGAGATGAGTGGAGCAAAGCAGGGAGCTGGTCCTCCTGTTAGAGCTCTATTAAGGTGTAATGATTTGCAGTCTGGCGTAGCACAGGAGCTCTGTAAGGTCGTGGACTTTGGGACTAGAGCAGGCTGACCTGTGGAGGGTAGAGTTTGGCCTCTCTGTGGAAACACTTGGCTGTTTCTTTTCCCATATGATGGGCATTGCAGATCTGTAGGGGCATTTTGTTCCAGAAATTCAGTTGTGGTACATACCTATGTTACTTGAAGATTTTAAATGTGGGCATCTACTTCTTGGAGTTATAAGAGTGCAGGGTATACCCATATCTGACTAGGCAGGCTTATGACCTGGATCATCACATCCTTTCCACTCCTCTTCCCTGGTTAGCCATAAGAGGTGAGATTAACAGTCTTAGGTCGGGTTTTTTCCCTTCTTTTTAATTCAGAGGCAAGAAAGGTTAAATGTCTTCAACACATCATTTGTTTAAAAGCTTTTTTAAAGTTACTGTGTTTTTAGTTCTTACTATTGATCCTTATTGTTGCTATTGGTTCTTATTCTGTGCAGTAACCTGCAAGGCTTAAGTGAAAATCAGGGATCCAATGTGCGAACTTGTGTATAAACACAAAGCAAACCTCAGCTGAATAGCTTTAAAGAATTTACTATCTGGATGGAATGACAGGCTGACATTGTAGATGCTCTTCCTGAAATGACACAAACCAGCCTGTTGCCAGCTGGGTATGATCAGTGTGTCCACTCTAGAGCTGTGGTGGGTGATTGCAGTTCCAGCTTTCTCTGCATTGCTTTGAGGATACATCACCTGAGGAACCAAGGTAAGCCTTATGTGACCCCATGTGCCAAAAGTGAAAGGAGGTATTGTGACAGAAATTCTGGATGGGGCAGTATTTTACCATATCCCATTATACCAGAGACACAACATCAGATGGCTTTTTTATACCCTTTAGCCAAGCCAGAGAAATATCTCTGAACTATGAGAATGAAGCAGCTTTCTTTGGCAGTGGGAAGTTGTACAGGTGATGCATCTTGCAGCACTCAGCAGGAGCTGTTACCCTGAGTGCAGAGCTGCCCTGGTGTTCCCTTGCAGGGTGGCCCTGGGCTGGGCTGTGCTTTGCTGTGCTGTGCAGAAGTGCTGCTTGGAACACTTCACGACTGGCCATCCATCCCATACAAACACATCCTGAGCTTCCTGCTCCTCACTGCTGTGACTCTGGTAGGAAATTTCTCAGACTCAGCTTGTCAAGGAAGAATAGCAGGTCTTGTCAGGTGTTTGTGAGCACTTTGTGCCTTTCCACAGATGAATTTTTAGTATCTGTACTGCTGAGTCATGAAATGTGATAGCTCAGTACAATCAGAGCTAATTTTGTTTTGCCTCCAGTCTTTGACTGCCATTCTGAAAAGAAATGTTGGATTAAAAGAATTTTTCAGAAACATATCCAGAAGGAACAAATACCAGTGATTAACTTAATAGATGAATGAGCATCATTGCACTACAGAATTATACCTCTAAATTGGATTCTCAGTGCTAGAAATCCAAGGGAAGGAGTTTGACAATGACAGATATTTTCTCTCTGTGATTTATTTGTAGACAATGAAGCAGGTGGTTTGTAGTTGTGGTTTTTTTTTTTTTGTTGTTTTTTTTTTTGTTTGTTTGTTTTTGTTTGTTTGTTGAATGGCTTTGGTGGGGTTTTGTTGGCTTTTTTTTTTTTTTTTTTTTGATTCTCAAATGCCTAAGGAAGGTATGGATATTTTTATTAATTTTTATCTGCTTATTTAAGCTTTAGATCTTCAGACTGCTATTTAAAATGAGTCAGTGTAAGGAGCTGGGTGTAGGGAAAGTGGGGAAAATTCTAATTTTTCTTTGGTGCCATTTTTGCTGTCTCTGAGACTCACATCATTCCCTGCGGGATGGACTGCGTTTGTGTTCAAGTTTCTCTGCTGTCCCTGTCTTTCACACCAGGCAGCAGAGCTCATGCTCTGTGTTTCCCGGGCCTATTTGAGAGCCCACCCTCATTTAAGTTTGCAAGTGTCAATCTGGGTGATTCTATGATTCTAACATGTTTTTTTTGTCAGAAGCATAATCTGAGTGTACATCATGACACACATCTGTACACAGAAAAAGCTCTAACTTCTAAAATTCCCACTCTTGATGGCTTCCTAAGACAAAGGGATGCTTAATTTCTGTGTTTCAGAAAGCTTTTAGGCAGGGGGCAACAACTGTGTGTTCCACATGTTCTGATACTGGCACAGAAACATTAAGTAAAACAGAACAGTATTATAGAATTATGTACCAAGTTAAAATCTGACTTCTGAGCTTATGTTCTTTACTGCATCCAGCCCTCCATCTCCTGCAAACAGTAAATTATATGCACTGACACATATTATAATTTCTTAATTTTCAATACTTTAGAGACTACTGAATAATTTCAGAGAGAGATAGTTTCTATATCAAAGAGTTGGGGTTATTTTTGTGTGTGTTTTTTATTCCCCCCCCGATATAACTGTAAATATCTGTATAAACTGATCAATGACATAGAAATTTGTGTTTCTGATACCCTGAACTGAAGTATCACTGCTTCTTACTGTAATCAACAAAACCTTTATTTCATGCCTGAAAAACACCAGGAACAACTCACAAGAGAAATGCCAACAGAGTTCTAACTTGTTCGAGATTTGCCCTTGACTTTTTTGTTGTACATTTACAGGCAGTTTTCTCTGCTTCAGGGAACTCAAGCAAGTGGCTTGTAGAAATCAAAGTTAATTTTTTTTTCTCCTTTCACACTAAGCTTTTGGGATAATATACCTTGTACTTGTGGAATCCAGTGAAGAATTTCCCTTTTTGCCACAGAAGCTTTATCTTCAGCCTACCTGAGCAAAGATGTATGTTGATAATTTCTGGTATTTCTGCACCAGTAAACACCCTAGTTAATGTTGCAAACAGCCTTTTATTAAAGGCCTCTTTTTATCCCATCAGCTACATTTTTAAAAAATTCTCCTGTCTCAAAGCTGCCATCATTAGTCTCAGCTCAGATGTTTTCAGGAAGGTTTCAATTAAATGCAGTCAGCTATTATGCAAGTGGGAAGATAATGTAAAATTCCCACTACTTTTTTTTTGCACACAATCACTTGGAAATAGTTACTTTTGTACTTAAACTGTGGTGAAGCATGATTTACACACACAGAGCTCTTCATCCTTGAAAAGTTTAGACTTGGATGTTCTTTCTTCCCATCATAATAATTAAAAGCTAAACTAACCTAAAATCCTATTGGCTTGTATCCCCCTGTTTTGGAAGCACTGTTATGGAATGGGGAATGGCTTGTTCTTTCTATTGTGTGAGCGGATTTCAAAGGCATTCAGGTGTATATCAATTCATTTTCTCAAGGTATCCTGCTGAGTCGCTATTACTGGGACAGGGAATCATGTAACTTATGACTTCCATGATTTCCTGACATGTCAGTAGTATTGGCACAGGAGAGGATATGGAGCGTCCCAGTGCAGAATCCCAGGCATGTCCTTTTACTGACATTTCCTGACAGACAAGCTATTGCATTTTTAAATTTTATTTAATTTTTTTTATAGCCACAGTTTAACACTCACTGCAACATCCTTTAATTTTTATCAGGATCTCACTTTTGTAATGACAAAACCTGATATTTTGACACTTGAGGGAAAAATAGAAATTGAGCACTTTAAGACCTAAAGACAAATCTTTTTTCAAAATCTTTGTGTTATCTCATAATATTCTAATTTTTGACAACTGTTTTTGTTCGTTTGTTTGTTTCTGAAAAGGCTATGATTCATATTAAACTTTGTGCTTATTTTGGAATTGCATTTATTTTCCAGAGTTACTCTAGTTTGGGAAATTTTTCAGTTCTGTCTTCATTTGGTGGGGTAGCAAAAATGGCAAGTTTTGATTCACTCTTTGTGTAGCACTAATGTGGAGAAAATAGGTATTCTGTAGTTTGTTGGAGTTATTTTATCCATAATATAGTTGCAGAATTCATGATTCTTTGACTTTCCAAAGGTCACACTGGTATTTAAGCTCTTTCAGTGGTACATTGTGAAAACAAGTGGAAGGCTGATTACCTTTATGATTTTTTTTCATGCCTTCCCTTAATTTTTAATATGATATCAGTGTTGATAATGATAGTGGAGTATTCCATCTATCTGCTTTAAAATTAATGCTATTTACCTTATTGTAGGTGGCGGGGTTTTCTTTTAAGAAAGTGAGTTTGCAGTAAATATTAAAGCCATTAATTCATCTTGAACATTTTTTTGATGGTTTTAATATGTAATCTATAGCCATAAAACAAATACAGCTGGTTTTAAGTCTGGCAGAGTTTTCTATAGTGCCCAAAACTTCTGCTACAAGAAGAGCATGGTAGTCAAATGAGGGAAGGGACCTCTGTGAAGCTCTGCAACATATGACATACACCTTGTGTAGTAATAAGCTGAGACCCTTCTTCAGATACTGACTATAAAGCTGTTTGCAGAGCAGATCTTTTCCCCCTTCATCACCTGTCTGCCTTTTTCTTTGATTAATGTCATGGTCAGTCGGGATCTTCTGCGATGGCAATTTTTTTTACTAATCTGAGCATGGTCTTGCATTCAATTTTCGGTTCCTTAGACTCTCAAAAGTCTTTTAATTAGTTGCTGTCCTTGGGCTGATAAGTGACAGGAAATATTACCTATGTGTCCTTTCATCAGTGCCAGCAATGTATTTCCTCAGGACTTGCAGAAGGAATCTGCCAAGTGGCCAAAGAAGGATGGATAGATTGGTAGACAGAAAAATATAGATAGATAGAAAAAGATAGATAGGTAGGTAGATAGGTAGATAGGTAGTTGACTACAAGTGTTTCTTTTGCTTCAGAATTATGAGAACCAATGCTGTTGGTAGTTTCATATGTGATTTCTTCTCTATTCTTCTTTTAGGGTTTCCTGATGAAATTTGACTCACAAAAATAAATTTGTACTTCATTAATACATTTCAAAATATGATCTATGCCCTTCAAATGCATCTGCATTTCAAGTACACCTAAACAGAAAGTGTTTTCCAGGTGCAGTGCATTTCTGCAGGTCAGACAGTCCCCAGCTCCTCTGCTGAAATAGCTCCCACATGCTGGGACTGGAGCAGGTGTTTCTCTCTTCACTCAAAGCCACTCACTTGACATCTGATTTCCAGATGCTCTAAAATGGTACCTTGTAATAGTCTATTTTGTGCAGTCCTGCTTATATTCTTATTTTTTGTTCACTTTTTTTCAGGACATATATTAGTTTCCTCTCATGAACAAAAAGAAAAATAGGAAGGTTGGATTTGAAATGAGCTCGTACAACTTTTTAGGTGTTATAGGATGTTATAAGATCTATATAACCAAGTTTACATCAGGCTGCAACTTTGAAGCTTATTTTTGTGGCTACAAATAATTATACTCATGGGGTGGAGATCTCAGCAGTGCTCATCTACAAGCTTTAAATTTCATCTGTCTGATTAGCACTGTTTATTTTTTTCTCTTGACACCCTGTTACTTTTCTAGCTTTCACCTGTGTTTGTCTTCTCATATGTCCCTGATTTCTCTTGATTTTCTTGACATCTACAGCAGGTGCCTTTGGCCTGAATGCTCCTCAACACCTGCTACTTTCTTGCTGATTCCCTTTTAATGTGTATCTCAACTGCTGCATATCGGGAGGGGAGAAAGGTAATGGTTTATATCTTTTGTGAAAAGTTGTTGTGATTTTTTTTTTTTTTAATACAAGCTAATCTTCCATTGGAAAAATGAATATATTCCTTTCCTCACCTCATTTTTACTGTCTTTTTTTTTTTTCTTTTTTTTTCTCTGTGTGTATGAGGAAAAAATCCCAACACTTTCCATTTTTATTCTATGAAATAAATGGGCAATGACCAATGAGAAATGAGAGAAGATGCTGAGAAAGACTTTTACTTTCTTCTTCAGGAATGAAATGTCAGTATTATTTTGTTTTGCCTCTTTTTGTTTGGCAGCAAAAACGTAAAACATACAGGTTTTTGAAATGCCTTTTTGCTTGTATTGCAGTAAGTGAAGAAACAAAACCCTGAGACATTGGTTTTCTATTGTGCTTTACCAAAATAGACAATGCAGTCATGTAACACAGGGAGGGTTACTGTACTACCCTGGGATTCTGAACATAGAGTTGTTTCTCTATGAAACAAGACGACATCAAAAGAAAGTTAGTGCTTGTTCTAGACATGGTAGTGATGTTGTTGTGTCAGTGATGGCCTAGGATTTAACAATGGCAACGTTCATAGGGACAGAGAAAGTCTTCTGTGAGATCAGCTGGAATATTTTCCTTGTGTGTCTGCCTCTCATGACTGATCTAATAAAAGATAGCTTGTTATTATAAGTCTCTAGACTTATGCCTTTTTCCAGGTTGGTTTTTTTCCATCAACTTCCTTTATCCCTGGATTCAACACATGTCATGAACCCTTTCTGTCAGAGAGGTGTTTTTCAGAGAAAGAGCAATGATGACTCCCCTTGATTTCAGCGAAAACCGTGTCTGTCCATCACCTCTGCAAAGCAGTTGTGTCCCTTCTGTCCCAGGCTGATCACGTGGGAGCCCAGACCTTGTTCTCCTCAGTTTGAGAAGAATTATGACATTCCTCTCTATGGGAAAGCTTCCATCTCAGAGGAATTTCACATACCCCCCCACTGCCCCACCCCCTGGGATACCCTCAAGCTCAAACAGAGAACAGGGACAGTCAGTTCCAAGGTAAACTTGATCTGAAGTTAATTGTAATGATAGATTTACACAAATAATTGCACCTCTTTTCAGTTTAGGGGTTTTGACTTTTGGGGCCTTTGGCTTTGGGGGTGATGTGTTTGTTTGAAGCTGGAGTACATAAAAATAGCTGGAATCACAAAAAAATTTACTTTAAAAATTTGCTTTGACATTGTAATCACTTGGGTATTTTGTTTACTGAAGGCTGCAAAAGTCCTTTGAATACTAAATCTGTAATCTGTGCTCAATCCCTTTTCTTTCAAAGTTAACAGACATGTGAGATAGTAGTTTCAACAATCAATGAGGGAGAATCATTAAAGGTCTGTTCCTAGGGAATCATTTCATGGTACATAGACTTTTTCTTAAAAGGAAAGAGAGACAGAGAGAGAAAGGCAGTAGTTTTAGAAAAAGTCAACCTCTCCTCCCCAAACCAAAGCTGGGAAGGGGGAGATAGGCAACTTTTATTTTTATCTGACACAGACATCTCTCTGGTAACTTTGTTCCAGAGTTTTTTGAGTCCCCTGTTTTCTCACAGCAAATGTTTTGATACACAACAATCGACGTACAACCAGTACAGTAGGAGAGAGAAGTAAGATGGAGAAGCGTGGGAAATATCTGCTTCATAACAGTGTTGTTGTTTGAGCAACGTGTCTGACTGGTATCCATGTGCTAAAGAAACAATTTGTCTCCTGGATGTTTCCAAAGAAGTAACATGGCTGATTTATTTTGTGAAGCCATTGTGGTTGCTCTACCTTGTCATCAGAGTCCTCATGGACGTGCAATATTAGGTCAGGAATGAAGAGTGTTTTCTGATGGGCCTTGAAGTAAAACATAACAAACAAAAAAAAAACCAGCAGTGTGTGATTTGCACTCCTGGAAGGTCTAAACTCTGTGAGATGTCATTTAAAAATATTTCCTGTTTTCTCTTACTTAGTCTCAATACGTTCAGGCTCAGCTAAACGAAGAACTAAATTAAAACTGTCATTTCAGCTCATAAATAACAGATGTCTTGCCCAGTTAATTATTTATAGTCTTGAATCTTTCAAAAATGAAAATGGCTATACACATTTTTAATGTAGTTCTTGGTAATTTGCTGCATGAATGATAAGATTGCAGATAATCCCAGCACACAAACATGAAAAATAAAACTTTGACTGCCTCGCTTATCTTATGTGACTGCTTCTTCGATCCCCTGTGACTTTTTTAAAATTAAAATTTAAGTGAAATCTAATCACAACAAAATGATGTTCATACACTTGCATTAATAATTTATCTGCTAGAGATCACAGTGAAGGTGGTATGGACATTAGTGATTCATTTGCTGCCTGAAAATCAATGCTTTCTCTTTTTGCTAAGATTTATCTTTTCATCTGTGTGAGCTGTGTTTGGATGGATCACAGGTCTGAAATAACAATGGTGAAAGAAATTAAGACTGTGCTGACATTAAGAAACCAATACCCCACCCCAGAAAAACCACCAAACCCCTCTCTCCTGTATTCCTTAGCTAATGATAAAATTATGTCACTTGACTTAATGACTTAGTCTCTTTTTATGACCATAGGTAATGTAGTGAGAGGTGAATTTGGTGGGTTAACAAAGATTCACTGGCACAGTGTGTGTGAACTGAGAGAGGAAACATATGGGTGTGAACTCTAAAATTAATTTTGGAGAAAACAGGCCCCCCCCCAAAAAAAACCCACACCCACACCTATTTTTCCCATCTCCCAAGCAGCACAATTTAAGTTTCTTGATGAAAAATAAAAGGAAATCATTGAAAATCTTCAAACAAGGGAAAAGTATATGGCTTGTCTGCAATCTGTGATATGTGCCTTAAGAATCTTTTATTTTAGGAACTGAAGAGATTGAATATCATTCCTTGGGTGGAAGAAGGGCTCTTTTGGGTGGGGGTTAACTGAAAGATGCAAAATCTCCAAAATGTGATTATGAAGGAGCTATATGTATGGTTAGAAAAGCATTTACAGAGCAATTATAGAGGAAAAAAAAAAAAAAAAGAGTTGAACTTAACATCTGGGCAAGTTACAGGCTGCCAAAGGCTTAGAACAATGACTAAAGAAATTGTGGTGTTGCTTGATTCACAGTGTGTTCAGGAACACATAATCTGCTTACACTCTTTTAGGAAACAAACATATTCAACACCTGATCTTGTATTTCTAGTGGAAACAACCTTTGAGGCCCAAATCTTTCAAAAATGCTGGAATGCTTGAAGATCAAGATGATTGTGGTTGTTCGAGCTGAATGCTTCAATCTTTGTCAGGAGGAATTGTGCACTGGCAGTCTGTGATGCTTGCACTTCGTTCCTGTTGGTAGGGAGATGGGGCTGGACAGCCTGGGGACAGAGAAGTAAAATAATGTAATATAATGGCCCGTCTTCGCGAACGAAGAGCCGGGGAAGGTCCTTACCCGCATATGCAGATAAGGCCTTCGAGCC
>JAWWES010000018.1:11780279-11857519 GCA_035583135.1 Lophotriccus pileatus | reverse complement strand
ATTTTCATTACTTGCTGAAATTAAAATTAACAAAAAAAAAAAAAAAAAAAAAAAAAAGAAGGAAAAGTATAGATGTGCTTTAATTTTGCTTTTAATGAAACCTGAAATCTATTTGAATTTTGACTGACTGCTGCTCTAATACATTGAAACTGTAAGTTGCTTTTTTTGTTTTCCTATCCCTGGTAGATTTTATTCCTCAGGTTTCACTGTGAGCTCAGCTGGTCAGAGCATGGTGGTGATAATACCAACATCAGGGGTTCAATGTCTGTAAGGGCCATTCACTTACAAGTTGGACTCGATGATCCTTGTGGGTCCCTTCTACAACCCTAATTTCAAAACTGTTTTCTTGCAATTCTAAAAATAAACTAGGATTTTGCAAACAGGGAATATTTGTGCATTTATGGAGTTTTCTCCTGATGTGATTTGTGCCATTGTGATTCTTAGCATTGAACTGATTTTCAGTGCAGTATCTCTTTTCTTGTTAATATTTAATGCTGGTATGAGAGGAAGACAGAAATAGTATTTCTCATTTATTAAGTTGTATGGTCAAATTGATGCCATTCTAAGAGAGATGGCATTTCTCATTTAATTTCTTGATTTGCATAATTTAGATATAAAAAGTCAATCTGGTGCAGAGTTTTGTACCTTAGTGTGATCTCTTTTGGGAGTTCTCTGTCCACTGTCAGTCAGTAGAATGGTAGCTATGTCTGTTCAGTCCCGAATTGGGAATTTAGGATTATGGATTTCTTTCAATTAAACCATTCCCAGGATTACATTGTACCTAGCCCCAGTATCACAGCTTCATGATTGAAAAATTACATTTGAATTCTTAATCTTTGTATGGAGCCAACAATAAAACGTTGTGTATAAGCTTCAGAAAAAATCAAACTGTGAATATGCAATGAATATACTCTTTTACACGATTAAGAAAATTGCAATAAAAATATCTTTTGAATGCTAGGAAAAAAAAAATCAAAATATAGAAGTAAGAACAGTCTATGCATAGTGTGCCTGTAAGCAATTCAATAATCTGAATTGTTCAGTAAGTTATTTCATCAAAAATTATTTCCTTGTTGGAATTTAAAATTGCTGCTTCTGTACTGTAAATGAGCATGTACCTTGTGGCTTCGTAAGTACACTCATCAATTTGACTTAAAAGAAAGTGATTATGGCACATGGCAGATCAAAGGCTCCCAGAGATATTCCAGCATTACCCATAGAAGGTGGGTAAGAGGAGAAAAACGTCACTAGGTCAGACCAAAGATCTATCTAGTCCAGCAGCAGATTTTTACAGAAAAACTATTGAAAGACCCTTGTGAGGAAAGGGTCATTTTATATTCTTGAAACTTGTGGCAATCAATAGTTTAAGGACTTCTAAGTCAAAAGTTATATTCTAACTGTCATTTCAAATATCCAGTGATAGACCCATCCTTCAGGAATTTGTCTAAACCTTTTTCAAGGCATTTATAGTTTGGCCTTTGCAACACCTGTGGCACAGATGCAATTTTTCACAGTTTTTGGAAGAAATATTTCTTTTGGTATGTTCTATGATTAATAAATACCTGATAATACAGCTACACAGCCCTGTTTGTACTGTCTGTGCTCGTTTCCTTGCTCTGCTTCAGTGTGAGCCAGCCCAGCACTTGAGGGTCAGTGTTTTAGCTGCTGAACCAACAGTGGTGAACATTTTAGTCTGACCTTTATCGTGGCTGAGGTCTCACTGAGCAACTTGTCTCATTCTTCATAGATACACCTGTTGCTGCTGGGCTGTGAAATTAGTCTTGAGCATAATTATTAAGGCTGAAGGTCTGAAAATTCCGAGATTGTGAAAGCAGTGTCTGTGATTTGCATATTGTTCAGTATGCTTCATTATACAGCATTAGAAACACTAAGCTGTAGATTTGCACCGTAGACACTCTGTGGTGATTGTCCTGTGGGACACTGCAACCCCACAACCTATCACATCATTTGGACTGGACAGCCCTTAAGCATTTATTTTTGCAGATATGCAAGTTTTGCCTCCTGAGGCAATATTTCCCTTGAGGCTGCTTTCCCTCACAGAGGAAATTATTTATGGCTACAGTAGCTTTGATGAGTGTTAATGGCATATTCTGCTTTTATAGAATGATTTTTTTTCCCCACAGAACATTTCAGGATGAATTGTTCATAGCTCCAAAGCTCGCTACCATTATCCCTGTGCCAGGAACACTCGGAGAAGAGTCAGTATTTCTCAACAGCAGCTTTGTGTGAGGATGGAGGAGAGGATAACGTGCCTGTTCTGGTTTGGCAATTCTGGACCACCAGGCAGATTTAAGCAGCTGACAAAATCCTTACTCAAGCCACTTTGGGTTTGACTCAAATCCTTCTAGAGAATGATTTCGCAATTTAGATGGCATTTAAAGCCGTCCTTGCTCTTATTCCATGATGTATTTGGTTTGGCCCACTGTTTCCACCTCCAGATAGTCAGGTTCATTCCAGGAAAGTGCTATTTTACAAGAGAAAGCACCCAAAGCAGGCCAAGAATATTGATATTAAGATGAGTTGCTATCTCAGTATTTAGCCAGAGGAGGATTATCCATTGAATTGGAAGTGCAGATAGTTTTTTACAGGCTCACTGCTGGCTTTAGCATGAATGTGCTCTTCAGGGAGATCTCTGAGGATTTGTATTCCATTCTAGAGTATTAAAACTGAACTGAAAGTATGAGTCTGTCAAAATAATGCCATACCAGGAATATGTAGTAAATGCCTAAGTGTTCAAAACAGTGTTCATCTTAATAATTTAAAACTTTCAACATATGTTTTTCCATCTTTTGTTTTATATGATATACTCCAGCTTCTAATTAAAAAATGTTTCTTTTCTACTGTATGTGGATAACAGCTGAGACACAGCCACTGGCTTGTGGTACCTACTGTTTAAAACTGCAGTTTCAATTTCATCAGGTTTATCTCTATGTGTTGTTTGGGGATTTTTTGATGCTGGTGATGTTGATCATTCCATAAGTATCTTCATTCCATAAATTGCTTCATAATCCAGGGAATTTGAGAGACAGTTGAAGTTAACATAAACTTTACATTTTGGAAAATAGCAGATAGGGACTGTCTAACACTATTACGGCAGCATGGAACAAGGAGTGAATTAAAATCTGAATTTAAAATAAGTAAATTGTTCAGTATCTATGCTTTGCTAGTGGGTAATTTGAAACATTACATATTTATTGCCATAATAATTTATTAATACAAGTATTATTTATTTATTGCATATCCATGCCTGTGCTAGGCAACTTATAAAATAGGACTGATATTTACTAAAAACAGCTTAAGTGCTTAAATGGGATAAAATTTCATGGTGATAAATGACAATAGATCTCCTGTAAGTCCAGGATTTTGGTGATGGAAGACTTGGAAAATATAGGAAAAATGTAATTTTTTTCTTAAACAACATAATTGAATTCTTGACTTTTGGTTTTCTGCTTCATCAGTCTCTTTTTTTATGTCTTCTTTTTTGATCTCTTCTGACATTTTTCCTAATGCATTACTTGACTGTCATCTTTACAATGTACATTGTGGGGGGCATGTGAAAGAGGGACAGTCATTTTTGTATTGGAAGCTAGAAATGCCTTAAAATTGCTACACATTTGGATGAAAAATGAGTTCAACTGAATTATATTCAATACTTTTGAATCATAGCACTTTGGGCACAAATTTGAGAGCAAATATATCCCTTTCTGTTCAAAACAAAAGAAGTTTAAAAGCTGTCAGGTGGGGGGTTTTTGTTTGTTTGTGTTGTGGGGAGTTTGTGGGATTTTTTTATTTGTTTGATTTTGTTTGGTTTGGGTTTTTTGGTTGGTTTTGTTTGATATTTTGTTTGGTTTTCTTTGTTTTTTTGTTTGTTTTTCTTTGGCATGTCCTATGGTTTATTTTGGGAAAAGGTCTAGGAAAGTGGATGTAAATGCATATGATGCTGATTTCTTTTGTATTTCAGAAAATACAGTGTTCTTTTTGCTAAGCCAGCTTTGGTCCAGGGAAATGAATGCTGTGAGAATTTGCTTTAACTTTACATATCTGCTGTTTTCAACTGATAAGAACACTGGGACTGCTAAAATCAGACTTCCCTTCCTGTGGCTCAAGAAATATCTTGAAACAGCAGATCTCTGCCTTGATCTTTAGATGATTAATTTTTTATATTTCAAAAACTACAGTAGAAAATGCTGTTTATTTCACACCAAGGTTCCTAGTAAGAGTGTAGATTTTTTCAGAAGTTTCTTAAATCCACAGTGCAACTGTTGGTGAGATGCAGAGGGAAATGGTAACCAGGGGGCAGAGCAGCCAGTAGCTTTCCAGTTAGGATACTAAAATACAGGCTCTGGGATCAAACCTTATTATTTCTGCCTTTTTGAAGAATCTTTAAGACAGATCTTCACATTCCAGGTAAATACTCCAACTCTGGCCAGTTTCTGTGTTTACAGCACTGATGGAATGAGCCATCTGAGTTACTCTTAAATGTTTACTTTAGGATGAAATGAATTGCTAAACTCCACTGACTATTAACTAGATTTCTATGTATTTTGAAGGGTGCTGAGGGTGAAAGAATGCATAGCCTGTTTACAGAATTTTAAAGGTATTCTTAAGTCACCTTAATTCCGACCTGTAAGTCACAAACTGTGAGGGTTTCTTGTGTAAGAAATATCATATATTTTAAATCCTATATATCTTCCATTTCCTTCAGGTTGATAACCATGTAAGTACCCAGGGATGTATTTATGCATTGAAACATTTTTAATTAAGGTATGGGCACCTGAAGATATATTGACTGAGCCAAACCTCACTGTTTGATGACATGGACACACCTGTATGTTGATGATGTAATTGGGTACCTGCAGCTCTGGAGGGACACTGGACTTGTTCCTGTTCTGGCAACATGAGTTACCACATTTGGTTATGTAAGAGCATGGGCAACTGATGTGGTACCTTCAGTCAGTGCAGTTACAGGAAGCTTTGAGACTGGAGCTGTAGGGAAACAGGAGGCATTATTTTGATTTTTGGACAAGACCGGAGGATGGAAGTTGCTGAATCAGTATTGGGATGTCCTTTAGTAAATATGCATTCATGATATTGCAGATGTTCACACTGTTTTTTAACCTGCCATTATGGACATTAGCTTTTAATTTTTTATTTTATCCAAATTAATGATAAAACTAATTTAAATCCACAGAATCGGTTCTTCCTTTTTTCTTTGCTGAAGTTAAACTGATCAAGAACCAAAAAGATACACAGTTGAATGCAATCTTATTCTAAATGCTTTTGCAAATAGGTATGTGTTTTCATGACCAAAGTGGCTGCCTGAAGCCCAAGATAATCATAATCTGAAATGAAAGAGTAGTTGGTTTCTTTCTTGATGAGGTGGGAATTCATTAACACTATTAAGAGACTTTTTGCCTACTAAACTTACTCTAAAATGATAAACTCTTTTAAATGTCTTCCTTAACCCATGAATGCATGACACAGTCTGACTTAGAAGACATTCTAGTGAAAGGAAATTCTTCTCCACTGCTTTGTACCTTTTAAAAAGTGACTGTAATAAATTGATGTATTTTATATGGCATGACTTTAAATATCTGTGCCATTATGAAAGAAGTTAGAACCCAAATTAAGGAGAAAACAGATAGAAAGGATAGAAAAAGAATAGAATCACTGATGTCAGAGAGAGAAGGGATGTGCATTTTGTGTAGCTTTCTTAATCTTTGACATAGATTTTGATTGTTTTCTGACACCTTTGCAGCTTCCAGCCACCTCATGTTATTTACAATGTGACACTTGATAGGGAATTTATATAATAAATGCAATTCATTTAATCATTGACTATGCTAATACCAAAACAAATCCACCTTACAACTGTGAATCACAAACCCACTGGGATGTATAAGTCTATCCCTGCCATGAAGCTCCCAGGAAAGATGGCCTTGCAAATGCCTTGAATATTAATGAATGAAGCCCTGAATTTTCCAAAGACATTGCAATTGGAACTGAACATCATCCTTGACTGACATAAATCTGCTCAGCCTTAAAAGTCTGTTCTCACCAAATGAGAGTTTGACTCCCTGAACACGGTTTGTGACCAAACATCTCGTTTGCTGCTGCAAAAAAACCTTTTCCCTCTTGCCCTTCTGCTGCTGGGATCTAGCTGTGTGTATCTTTTCCTGATACAATTCCAGTCTTCAAATATAGGCTCAAATAATCTCGTTTGGTGTGAAGACTTTGTGGAATCCTCTCCTGGCAATTGCCAAAACTGATAACTGGTCTTAAGTTTTGATCTTAAGCCACACTGGGGAAGTTAAACAGAAATAATGAGGTCCCCTCGTTTGGTGCCGGGCCTGGTGTGTTGCTACAGTGTGTGTCAGGGGTGAGAGCTGGATGGAGAATAGAGATAAAACTGCAGCTGCGTGGGGCTTTTGAGGTACCAAAGAACAGCAAATCCAAAAAACATAAGAGATTTCTATCCCATCCTCATGAGATGTCAAACTCACTAAATGGCAGCAGGATTCAGTAATCTATGTTATCAAAGCATGTGTCCCTTTGATGTGGCTTCTGTGAACAGAATTGCTCAGTACTGCCAGAAGCACAATGGTCCTTCAGGCCAGGCTGTGTGAGGAGCTTGACCAAAATGTGTCCAGGGTAAAGGGATCCTTCCTTACACACTGAATTTCACACTGCTGAGTTGTTTCTCATGGTTTCCATCTTCCTTTCTACAATCAACATTGGGTCATAAGGTTGTCTTTAGAGGTTGTAGTTTGTAAGGGGGTTTCATCCAAGCCTTAGAAGAATTTTTGTCTATTTAAAAGCAGCTATCTTAAAAATAATGCGTAATTTATTGGAGTTCTTGCAGCCATTCTCTTTTTCCTTGGTTGTTCATTTTTGTGTTAGAATGACAGCCCTGTCTGAGATGTAAATTAGATGCAAAGGAAGCAAAGCATAATTTCTGAATTCCTGACTGGCAAGCCGAGTGATAATGCAGAGGGTAAGGAAATTTTGAGGGCCATGACATTGAGAGTCGTCTGGGGCCTCTGTCAGTACTTCACAGTGTTAGCTGTCAAGACTGCAAATCTGATTGTCTCAGCTTTTGGTCCTGATTCTGGACAGAACTGCATGGTACAGGAGGATAAAATCAACTAGTTTCTCTGTGGTTCAGCCATGATAGGATGAAATAATCTTTGATCTTCCTGCTCAGTGTAAGGTTTTATGTTACATTCATCCTTTTTCAGCCTGAGTACATAGAGAACATGTACTCATGTAGAACATAGACTCTGATCATGGATGACAGAAGTGTCTGATTAGAATGTGTACTAGTAAAATGCAAGATGTAATTAAAACAAATCTGCCCTCACTGAAGTTATACAAGTGCAAAATAAAAGCTGCTAATGAAAACATTTCATCTTTTTAAATCATTCATTCATGTCCACAGGCTAATGGAGCAGAGCCAGGCATGAGGGGCAGGTACAGGAAGACAGGGTGTTAAAAAAGACATTGCAAAGCCTTTTCTTCCCCTCTTCATTTTTGCACAGTGACACCCCAAGGTTGGGCCTTGTTTCTAAGCAGGTAGTAAGATATTTTGCCATTGGAACATCGACATGTTCAGTTTCCCAGTTATCATAAAATTGCCAACTTGTTCTTTCTGGAAATTCTCTGCTTGTTTTTATCTGCAAGATGCACATTTTGAAGTTTCTGTCAGGGGTCACACTGTGGTAAAAAGATCCCTCCACCACAGGCACTCAATTATCTACGGTAACAAACACCAGCAGAATTAGCCAGAAGACACTTAGACCTTCCTCCTTTTTAGGCCCTATACAAAGATAGAAAGATGAACTTCTGTCATCTTCTGCTTGTCTTTGCTTTCTCACACAAATGAATGACATCTCTTATGTGAGCTGCAAAGACAAAGCTGAAATTATTACAATTAATCAGTCATTCAATCTGTGCTGAAGGAGGGAAGGCATTTCGGAAGGAAAGAGAGAAAACAGAATGTGAGGATGTCAAGAATTGAGAACACAGGTTCACTGAATGATCTTACTGAAGAATCTCATGTACAGGGGAGATGCACCCCACTGCATGGGAGGCAGTATCTGAAATTTTCCTGCTCAGCAGTTGCCATGTAAGGAAGCTGCAACTGTTATTGGTTTTTGTGTAATCCCGTAATCTTTTCTGTTTATCATTACTCTTGTGTATTATTAAGAGGCCTGAATCGGGACCCAGTGACATTAGACACTCAGACAAACACACCCCACTCCCCTTCCTTTTTGTGGGAAAACATTACCATTACAGTGAAATGCAAAATGTCTGGAAGGAATGTCCTATAAGGAGCAGGTAAGGACTTGGGCTTATCTAGTTTGGAAAAAAGCAGACTGAGGGGTGATCTCATCGCTCTCTACAGCTTCCTGAGCAGGGAGGTGGAGGGGGATGTCCTGATCTCTTCTTGATATTGGGTGATAGGATATGTGGGAATTGTTCAAATCTGTGCCAGGGGAGATTTAGACTGGATATTAGGAAGAATTTCTTTACCAAGAGGGTAGTCAAACACTGGAACAGGCTTCCTAGAGAGGAGTTCAATGTCTCAAGCCTGTCAGTGTTTGAGAGGCCCTCGGGCAATGCCCTGGATCACATGGTCAGACAGCAGCACTAGAGCCCAAAGGTGCTTTATTTCAAAATTCGTGAGCAGATACAGGTTCCTCCCTGAAGGCAGAAAAGCCCTCTAAGACACAGAAAAGGATGATGAAGGCAGAAGTACGATAGTCACTGTGACTGGTTGAGAATGCAGCAACATTTTCTGTGCACTTTTTTTACTGTCATAGGGAAAGGTGGTATTACAGTATATGAGATGCTGGGAAAAGACAACCTGAAAAAAAGAGTTTAGGAAGATAAGCAGGGAAAATAGATCATGGTTATATTATGTAGAAATAATCTGTGAGA
Organism: Lophotriccus pileatus; assembly: GCA_035583135.1. NCBI lineage: Eukaryota > Metazoa > Chordata > Aves > Passeriformes > Tyrannidae > Lophotriccus > Lophotriccus pileatus. The sequence goes on along the minus strand of JAWWES010000018.1, from coordinate 11,848,558 downwards.
CTGTCAAGTACCAAAGAACAGTTGTGTATTTCGCTAAAAATTTTCTGGGCTGAATGCATTCCTGTTGAAGTCAATGGAATGTCTTAATCTGGCCATTTTTGGAGGAGTGTCAGAGCAATAAAGCATTGTAGCTGTCACCAGCAGTGTAGCTAAAAATAATCAGCCAGATCTCCCTGCTATTGTGGCAAAATAATTTATCGCTTTTGCCTTTACTCTGGCTGTGTTCTCTGATTTGGTTTCAGTGCTACTGCAGTAATACCTTTTGCGGTGAAATGCAACATACTGCAATTAAATCTTCTTTTTTTTTCAAATATTATTCAGAACTTGCCAATTAAGAACATGCACAAACAGGAGCAGATGTTAATGTTTCCTATACTAAGAAAGTTCATCTCAGTTAATTTTTGAACCTTTTTCCAGGTTTTCTAATTACCTGTGCTTCCTCAGAGGTGGAATTCTTGGATTTCTAAAGTGCACTGCCATACTATATTATTTTTACAATACCCAGTAAAATGCACTCCTGGTGGAGCATATACAATATTGAGAATATTTGGAAATATTCCAACTTATACTAAGGACAAAAAAGTTAGGAACTCTATATATCTAGACATCCATCCAGTTTTTGAAGGTAGTTTGTGCATTCCCCCTTCTCAGTTTCTTCCCTCAGCTCCTTGGAGGTTGGATGACCTACACCATGAGCTGTGTTACCCCCTGGCACTCACACTGGTGAGCGTTTCCCTTGGTCTTCTCTGGTATAAAGACTTCTGTGCAATACTTCATACTGCAAAGTCAGCTCAGAGCTCTTCTGGGATCAGTCTATTTGTTAATCTGTATTTCACAAACTAGATGTTATTTTTATCAACTCAATAGAGGGCAAGCTTTTGTAATGCTTGCTGTATATTTTGGAGCATTGTTCTCTGGCCTTGTGAGTGGATTTCTTAGATAATTCTATAATTATGTAATCAGAGTTTGGGAATGCCCTGCAAAAACCTGTGTCAACAGAAAGGAACATTGTTAGTTTATTTAAATTTCACCAGAATCCTACTACATAACTACAGGCAGAGGATGAGTCTTAGATCTAATCTGAAATTGCTTATGACCTTGTGGGGGGGAAGACAAAGGAAAATGAATGTTTTTGTTAGTTTACCAAGAAGAGCCTGATGTCCACCAGATTAATAATGTAACTTCTGAACATCCATAAAACAAAAAAGTAGAAAATTCAACAAGACCTCTGATTTTTCTAGATTTTTTCCAGTGTCAATGTCACCTTCAGTCACTGATTGCAGGGAAAACGCCAGATGCCCAGCAGTAAATAATTTAACTCAGGCTGTGATTGTTAATTACAATCAGTACTAAAGAATTTGGTAGAGATGATGATCTCTTCAACCCACGAGAGGAAAAAAAAAAATCAAAGGGATTAGACAAAGAATGTTCAGGTAAGGAGAATAAAAGAAAAATCGCAAAACTTTCATCTGTGAAAAATCATTGCAATGAACTTTTTATTATAAAGCACCGAGGGACAAGTGTTAAGGGGTAATTTCCTGGAGGACTGTTCCTGAACTCTAAATTCTTTATGCAGAAGATAGTGCTAAAAGGTAATAATTAATCATTTCCATTCAAATCTTCCAGGCATTGCGTGAACAAGATTTAGCTGCATGAGTCCTGTGGCTAAATCCCATGCAGTGTTGAAAATGTAGACGATAATATCTCCATCAAAAAACCCAGTGCCATGGCAGAAATATTGGAGCCAGTCCCTGTGGGGAAATGGGAGTGATCTAAAGGCTGTCAACTGCTCTAAGATATTGTTCTCATTTGTGTGTCTTCACATTTCTCTCAGGTTTTGGCTACAGTACAATGTGGTTCATGTTTTCTGTTTACTCAGTAACCTTTGATCACACAGAAAAAGGAGAGTAACTAGTAAGTATATGATGGACCTTTTCCTGAGCAGACCCTCAGTTAGAGGGTAATCATATTAAGAATGATTATTTAATTACACGACTCCCTGGAAGATTGATGTTATGTGACCTCAGAAATGCCTACAATTCCATAACATAAAACTGGGTGTTTTGCTATCATTACAGGAATTTTTGCCTTTTAAAGCAGTTGTACTCTGTTTAGGGGGTGGTTTTTTTTGTATATTCCAAGACAAATATGCAATATAATATTGTGATTAAAATATCTCAAAGTCATTTTCCTGACATGTTACTGGCATGTTACTGCTTTTTTTTGGTCAAAATGTCTTATTCTATTAGGAAAAGTAAAACCTATTCTTTCCTGCTGCTGGAACTTCAGTAGGAAGGGTGATAGTGCCTCCAGATAGAAAACTTAGTGATGTGTATCCTGCTTCACTCTTTCTCACTTGTTCTCACAAAAATGTTTTTGGATCTGTTGTTTGAATCAACATGGAGAAGGAGTAATTGTAAATTGCCACCATTCATGAAGGTGTTTCCTGATGGGACAGCACCAACAAGACAGTGCCTAATCTGATTCTATTAGAAAGGGTCCTTTGAAAAGTGTTTTAGTAAACTTGAGATGTGGAGTTCCTGTCATCAGATGGGGGACAGTCTTCTGCAAATGATATATTTCGTCTTTTAAAATTATGGGTTTACATCATCAAATTAGGCGGTGTCGCAGGTCGAACTTGGCTCCCAATTTCCAACTGCGCAACTAGCCTTCTCTTCCGTTTTTCTTAAAGATGTAATTTGGCAAAGGCGTTACCAAAACTTCTGATTTGGTCTGTCTCGGAAATTAACTTGGACAAACCACCTGCAGTCCCTCAGGAAGGGGGGACCCCTGTAAACCCACGACAGGCAGGAAAGACTCTGTAACTTAAAAAACAATGCCCACAGTTAATGGATATACAGGCTGAACTTTGAGTCCATAGGATCTTAAAATCCCTACGAAATGTCAGCTTAATATTACTGTCTGACTGCTAATTGCTTATTTAGTATTGAAGTATAACCTTGATTATAGCTTTCAGTATTTAAAATTACATAAATGTAAGAGAAATAATAATGAGGTGGGTAATGGTGAATAGACCAGATAAATCACTAAGGGTAGACACCTTATTTTGGTGAGGCAATTAAAATGAGAACAAGTTTCCTTACTACACTTGCTAAACCCTTCTTTCCTCTTTAAAACAATTATTAGCTTTACTTGCAGTTAGTATCTTTCTTTTTGTTCTACTCTGTGTCTCATTTGACATAATTTAACTCATTTTTATAAAGAAAATACATAATAGAGGTTATTTTTACGTGGTCTCTGAACATGCTAATCTGTTTGACCTTAGTGGTTTCCTCTGCCTAGGTAGTACTGCACTTTGCAGTGTGTTTGGGCTTGAGAGTGACAGAGGGGGCTGGTTTGAACTGAACTGCAGTTACTTCATTCTATGTGAATTCTGTTCATTGCTATCCTTAGTGTGCATGGGCAGGTGAGAGTGAACTGACTAAGAAATCACTGCATAAGTAATCTTTGCATGGATCCTTAACTACCTTCAGACAAACCTTCCCATCCCATGAGGACTGATGGGCTTCATAACTGTCTGTCCTTTTCTGCCTGGGACTCTGAGAACAGTGTCTCCCACCCTGCTGCTTCAGAGCTTGTGGGCAGAGCCAGAACTGGCCCCTTTTCCATTGTGCTCTTGGAGGTGGCACCAGCCAACAGCCCTTCATAAATGGGACTTTGTGTTCAACAGCCACCCAGGCTCTGCTGAGATTCTGGGAGGTTTTGAAATGAGGGATTGAAGGGAAGCTGTTCAGAGGGTCCTACAAAAGTGATGAATGAGTAGGGCACTGTACTAGGAGGGCTGAGACTACAGGAAAGTAGGAAAGTACAGGAAAGCAAAGCTGGATCTCCAGGAGTCAAAGCACTGAGATAATTGGTGACACTGCATCCTGTCCCTTGTCTGCTTGTGCCACAGTGCAGATTTCAGTGTGCTGGAGGTTTGAGCAAGCTGCAAAACTTTGACTATCCCAGTGGGAAGCCTTGCCCTCAGCAGACACCCATCAACATTCTAAACCTCTTTTTTTCAAAAAAATTAGACCTGAAGATTCTCAATTTGTAGTAGCTTAAATAACTGGTTTATGTAAACTAGAAAGAAAAAATAAAAAGGCAAACAAGATTTTAATTGGTAATCACTTAGCTGAAGATTATTAGTTGGAATTGTTTTGGGGCAAAATGTGTCATGCCTGAAAGATTAATAAAATATAATTTAGACTAGTGAATCACAGGTTCTTTTGAAAAGTTGAACTAAAAGCAGACAATGGATTTGCAAAAACACTTCAGTTATTCAGAGAACCCTGACGTTACTAACATCAAGAGTGCAAAAGTACTGAGGACCTTATTGATTAAAAGCTCATGTCCAATAGAATGGGACCTGTGATTGAGTGATTTTTATTACACAGGTTTATTTTTTTAAGTGTATCTCTCCTGTAGACAAGTACCTCAATAAAATGGATGGTATCAGTATGGCAAATGTTAGAAAGTTTCTGTACTTTTGCAGAGCAGTAATTTCAGTCTAAATGGCTGAGACCATTTCCATTGTGTTCTGTGTATTTTTACTTCTGAATTTCATTGTCCTGCATCAAGGATGCCTGGAATTGCAAAGATAAAGGCATTCAAATAAATGTTATTAAAGCACTTTTGGAGCTTCTGGTAAACTGATTTATATGCAGCAGCTGTGGGGTAAACTGAAACAGTAATTGACCCCATTGCCCTCTTCCGGTTGTTCAAGGTGGAGTAACCTCAGGGGGATCTGTTCATCTCTGCACCACACAGTGAGACGACTGCAGAGTCATTACAAGGAATTCAGGTTTAGGCTTATAAAGATTTGTCACTAGCCACTGGATATCATCGGGCTCAATAAAATCAACAAGCTTATAATTAGTCTGAACTATCTAACAGTAACCTAATTTAAAAATGCAAATAATAAAAACATCTACCATAATGTTAAAAATGTCTTAAAATATTACAGATTCAAGTCACAGGAAAAAGTGCTGATCTTGAAAAGCTTGATGCCAATTATGTGCTTCACTGAATTAAAATGAACTCATGTTATTAATAAAGACTCAAATGATCTAGTCTGCTAGTCCAACCTTTCATCACCTCGCACTTTCATTAGAAATGAACTTTTCAATTAGGAACTGTCTTCCAAAACTTAGTACTGAGTTCCAAAATTAAGTTTCCAGACTGTGATTCAGTCACATGAACTGAAGTAATACAGAACACTCTTGCAGGATTTGACACTGTTACATGTCATTCTCTCCTGCTGCTTCATGGGTCCTTTCACATTAAGTGATCATCTTGTTTGGGCCATTGACAGTGAAAACTGGATCCAACTGAGCTGTGACTTTTAAAAGAATAAGGCTCACAAGTAATCTAGATGTGTACAAAGAATAACACCTATCAAAGGTAATATTGTAATCTGAACATTGAAATGAAGATGTCAGCTCTTCTGATGAGTGCCAGAAGCACTGGATGGAATGAAAAATAATTGAAAAAGTTTATGCTAATTTTTTTCATAGTTCAAAGAACACTTTCTCATTGGAATCTTTTATTCTATTAATCTTTAAGGAATCCCATTGATTAAGTTGAGAACATTTGACAGGTGAGTCATTTCTGGACTTAGATGGTATGCTTGTGTAATGATTATCAAGTCTGGGAATTAGTAGATGAGGGTTCTGCAGCTAATTTTTTGCTGGAATCTTTGTTTAATATTGAACAAAATCTCTGGGGATTTATACACATATTCAGGCTACATTCAACAGTTCTCATTATTTTTGATGTCTATTTCTTGTAGAGTTCTTCAATATCACATGCCAAAGTTTGTGGGATTTGGCTTAAGTGGGTCAGATACTGTTAATCTGGGAGTTTAGTTATAACAGATCTGGAGAAAATAAAAATTAAAGAAGGTTGTCAACTAGTTATCATATACAGTTATATCCGTATCTGCTATGATGATTAAGGAATTGTAAAAATAGGATGGAAATGTTTGAGTGTTTTGCAAAGTACTTCTCAGTATAGAATGGCTCTGCAAAAGCAGTTGCATTTTCTCTCCCGAAGAAATTCAAACATAGTATTTGGGCTAAAGATATGGTGATCTACAAAGGAGAAAACCAAAAGGGTTAATCAGGTGTCTTCCTGGAAGTTCCTTTCAGCTGAATTTTAACAGAGGATGACAAAAAAGAAAAAAGGACAGTAGAAGACCAAGTGAATGACAGTTTCACTGGAATTGTTCTTCAACAGAGTGATCCATAAAAATTCTTCCCTGACCTATTTTTCTTCTTCTGTGCCTAGAACAGCTACACAGTTCAAAAGTAAGTGCCAGTCCCCACAGCCCAGAACTATCACTGAAGAATTTGCTAGAGCTCAGAGCACCCATCTCAGACAAATCCTGGAAATCTTAGAGAAACATGGGTAGAGTTTGGGGCTGTTTGCCTCAGAGGACAGTAGTAAAATCATACAACTAATGAATGTAATAGGAAATTAGAGAAAGGAATTAAAAAACCCACGCCAGAATAGACGCTTTAACATTATACAATGATATTACATTGCAGGATGTTTTGTTTTGGGGGTGGCTCAAGGATAGCTTCTGTGAGAAGGTGCTCAAGCTTCCTCTGTGTTTGACTTCAATTATCTTCACTTTTGTCTCTTGTTCCTCCAGCTTCTCTTCCAGATATGTCCTAGCTGGGAGTTGTTCTTCAACAGCATTTTGTCTCCCCTCTCCCGGATTCTACCCCAGCCTCTCTGCTCAGCAGTCTACTTGCTCTCTGTGTGCTCTCCCTCTTCTTTCTTCTGGCCCAAATGGTCTGGGCTTCAGTCGGACTTTTCCCTACACTTATCCAGTCTCTTTTTCATTCCTCAAGCTCCTCTTCCCAGTCTGTTCCCCTGAAGAATTGGTGCTTTCCCCTGATATTTGAGTTTGAGAGCTGCCTCTTGTGTATTGCTTTAGACTTAGTAAGGAGAGTATTGAAGCGGCAGCAAAGACCTTTGGCCTTAGTTCAGATTGTCAAACTCAGACTTGGCACTAATCTGTATTGCAGAGAAAGGCTTTCTCAGGCCCCTGGAGCATGTCCAATACAGAGAGAAAGGTTGGGAAGTACAGCAGCTGAGGCCCAGGAAGAACTGGCTGTGCACAAACCACAAGGCTTGAAGCTGAACATTTCTGGGTGGCTTTTCATTGAGAGTGCAAAAGGCACAAGATCTCTGCCAACTTGCAAGTCCTTATTCTAAAGCATGGGATTTCTTAAAGCAAGGTCTTCAGAATCTTTTAACATTCTGAGCAAATGCTATTTCCACCAGCCTTTTTCTCACGAACTGCTGCAGTATTCTGACTGAAATTTTCCAGGAAAGGTCAAGCCAAGGGGGGCACATCACGCAGATGATCAGAGCTTTTTCAGTGGTGCAAGTGATTGAGAACAGGATCTTTAGTAGGGGCACTATGTCAACCTTAATTGAATAATATTCTGTGAGGGAAAGCTTTTTCTGTCTTTCTCTTCAGGTGTATGTTTCTTAATTCTTCTACTTTTAACATCTGTTCCCCAAAGCTTGTTATTCTACTCATCTTTCAGTAGCAAGCAGTGACACGAGAACACCTGACATTTGCAGTGAAATCTGACTCTCATCATTCCATTTGAAACTCAGCAGAGGAAACTTACTTATCAGAGTCCTTTTGAGTAAAAATTATTATTATTATGTGGGAAGAACTCACCTTGATTATTAGATTGCCAAGCTTTGTGGAAAAATTGTTTACATTTGCAAAGCAGCAAAATTGGTGTGGAACATTGTGATATTTAACCAAGAACTGCCTTTTTCCCTGTATCTTTCAACATAGAATTTTCCTGCTGTCTGTTTTTCATTAAAAGCTCAACGACTGCCATTATTTATCAGTTACTTCCGACAATGTAAAAGGTTATATTGGAGAAGATTTTTTAATCTGAATTTTAGGTTTGTTTATAGCACCTTGGTTCAGAATTTCTATTTTCATTCTCGGAACACTTGAAATCACTCCTGCATACTGTTGCATTGGAAATGGATGTGTATACATGTTTAAATTAGCATGTTTTTTCCTACTGTGAAAAACACACCAGAGTATACAGCAAGCTGGTGTGGCATGTGCTGTTCCATGTGTGGCTGTGCAAAACATTCGGTGCTCCTGTACCTACGAGAAATACCTGGAGCACTTTTACAGAAAGATATTGAATGCAACAAGTTTCTAATTCCCAGTTATAAACTTCTGATTTTTTTTTTTTTCCTATATAACCTTATTTGTCTTTTCCTGGACTTGGGATAACAAGAAAGACTGAGCAAGGACAAAGAATTTGTAGGCACAAGAAGGACTGAAAAATCCTTAGTTTAAAAAGTACAGATTGAAGATTTGGCAATGGGGTTTGGGCATCTGTTCCTAGACAGAGCCTTGTGTTTAGGCAGGGCTGAGAGTGGTTGAGATTGATGAGGCTTCTTGTCTCCAGTTTTTGTAGAGCCATCTAATCACCTGGCACTGATTGACACTTGAAGTTTAACTGAGACATCTGGAGATGACAGGATGAGGAGACTGACTGATCTCCCCAAAGGATCCGTATAGTTGAGGTCTTTGTTTTGTGTATATTGAAGACAATGACAAACATAGTCTATTCTATACTCCATAGGTGACTAAATGAAATATTTTGTCCTCCAGACCTCATGATGGCAATAATTAAAAATATTTTCACTGTTTGTCCAGTTATTAGTAAAAGCTTGTTCATCTGCTTAGTTGTTGCATCACGATGAAGATTCCAGAAAAGGGGATCTGTTTTATCCTGTCTGAATACTGGGTTTTCCTGTTATCAAAACATACCCTAACACCATTTTAAATGGAAAAAAACCCTGAAAATGTAGCTTCATCCATTATATTTTTTTTTCCAAATTTATTGTGTGGTTTTGTAAAAAGCTGAAGGTATTTGGTGACATTTACTACATGTGGAACTGGGAAAGGATGTTAACAAAGGATGGGGAGCATGTATGAATCATAAACTTTTCATAATTTAAAATTTATCATTTAGGGGAGTCCATCATATAATTTAATGTCATTATGACACCAACAGTGAAAATGCTTTGGTTTTCAGCACTAAAGTGTTTGAGCTTTAATAGCAAGTGGCTGTGATGACAAGCTCTTGATCTCCTGGGAAACTGTAGGATGATTCAGTAATGTCTGTCACCCAGTGCAGTCTTGCTTATGGTCCAGGGGTTTTTTTCTGTAGTAATAACACTTGTCTGGGATGGCTGTGTGAATAACCCCCCCGAGAAAGGCCATAAAATATATTCTATCATTTATTTGCAATTACGTGTAATAAAAACATTTATTGCAGCATTTACTATATCGAAGGCACTAAACAGAATTATCTGGGAAAAAGTTCATTATTCACAAAAACTATTTTTGAAGGTGTTTATGGGCAACCAATCTTTTTTTTCCCTATATAATTTACACTGGAAATTAAGTTTGAATGTAAATATTCAAAGGCATATTAATTTCTGCTTCTCAGTACATGCCCGAAAGATACAATGTCATGTAAATTGATGACTTCCCAGAGCTGGGAATGTAAAAATGAGCATGTAAAGGTTGTAACTTCCCCTCCCTCCACTGGGAACTGCTTTTGCATAGTTAGCTTTTTATTCTGGACTCATAACTCTGAACTGCCAGACTGATTATTGAGACTGGAACTGCCAGTTGATGGGCAGGGGGAAGGAAGATTCTGTGTCCATATGAATTATTGGATGAAATCCGGAGATGTCACCTCGTAACATTTTGTTTAAATGCCATGGTATTCTAAAGAGTTGCCTGAAAAGCACATTGAAATGGACCATTTGCATCTTGCAGACATCTATTAATTGTTATTGCTGATAAATGACAATGAATAAATTAATTGATGATTGCAACTTTTTCTTAGTTTAAGATATTCAAAGACCTGCAACTTTCATAGGTAAAGTTTTTTCTGCAAGAGTTTGTATGATTTGAGCTGAGTATGGGCACTCCCTTACTACTGGTTCTGCTCTGTAGTGGGTATGTGTAAGACAAATGTACATTTTGACACAGAAGTTTGAACTGCAGATCTGTGCAGAACAGGAAGGCCTTTTGTCAAGGTGTGTGACCTCTTGGGCAAGGCACTCAGGGAATTTTCAGTTGGTTTGCTACATGAGAAGCGTTGGGCATATTCATGCCCTGATATGCCCAAGAGAAAACACAAGATAAATTGCTTTTTTTTTTTAACTGAGAGATAAGCAACCTCTCCCTTATGTGAGCTGAGAACATGCACAGTTACCATGGAATATGTGATGCAAATTAGTTTTCTCTTTAGCAAAGCGTGCATGTGTCCATTGTCTCTCTGATAAAATTGCTTCAGAATACAGCAATTATGGAACTAATATGCGAAGGGAAAGTTTCTCCTTAAACACCACCAGATTTTATTTATAGAACTCAGGGATAAAAGTTCTGGATTTATTTTTGTAGTGCCTTGAAGCATGAGGATGCATGCTTTATATTCAGTTCTCACTAATAAACTTGTATTTCTCCTCATTATCCATAAACATCTAACCTGTCTACTTGCTGATGTGAGTACCTGAAAGAAGCAAATTAAAAATTCACTTTCTGTGTTCGTTCATGCTGATGAAACTCAATTAAATGAATATTCATTTAAATAAAGAAGTAAATTTAGCAAAGTGCAAACGTATTTAAAATTTTAAAACTTTTTTTTTTTTTCTTTTTGCAGTATTTGCTGTGTCTCTTAGAAATCCAAGGATAACATAACGGTTATCAGGAAATGGGTGAATCAGTACTCTCTAGAGACAGAATCCAACTGGAGAAAACTCCAGGATCTGGAGAACAGCTATCGATGAGCATAAACAATACTGCAGTGAGAAGAGGGAGCTGGGATTGCTCAAGGCTCACGTGATTACAGTAAGTACAGTTTGAAAGTTAAAGGGGCTCTTCTGGGCAGAAAAGTCTTTGAATAGTGTAGCTTTAAACGAAGTTGTTTTCGTAAGTATTGAATTTGAATCTCAAAGCAAACTTAATCTGTGTAAAATTCAACCAGAGCATATCCTAGCAAGTTCAAAGTGAGGCTTAAGGGAATTGCACCTTGATGCAGAAACCTTTGGCATTTCTGTGGCTAACGGTATTTTAGGAGCTATATGGCATTTAGATCAAGTCCTTGTAAAGGAAATGAACAGTGTGAATTGTGAAATTCTTTGTTATTTGGCAATTCTGAAAAGCGGATATGAAAAACATGTCTGAGACAGGTGTTACCAAGTGTTTTTGGGGGGATCTTTTTATTTACATAATAAAATATTGGAAGGTCAGATATGTAATGAAATACGAATTTGAGATGTTTTCTTTGGAACAAATAATATATTTAAAAATTTCTATTTAGAAATGTTAGACATCAGTGTTCCACGCTGTTTTGAAATTTTCTTCCTTTAATTTTTTTGGTCAAAGTTACACTTTTTCACTCAAGCCATTGTCCAGTGAGTGGATCTCTCACATTCAGTGAGTGAGAGATCAGTTTGGTTTCTCCAAATTGATTAAAATCTGAATGAGGCTGAATTTTACAGCTAGACCCATGAATCCTTATGAGATGAGCTCAAGTTTCTGTAGCTGAACATGACTGCAGTTTTTGTTGATTGGCATATGAGGGGCAGGTATATTGCTAATAAAAGTTATTAACAAAAAAGTACTGCTTCTCTAGAGCTCTTATTCATACTCAACAGTACAGATCTATGTGTTCCAGTTTGAAAAACAGTGACTATGATCTTGCACTCAGTAAGTGATTTAACCCAACTTTGTGGTCTATAGTCTCTTAAACTTCTATTTATTATAAAACTGCAGTGGGAAAAAGCATCTGTTTTCGGCCTCTCAAACAGAGTGAACTCTCTATGTTCTCTTTAACCATTTTTTGTTGTGATATGAAACCACCGGGAGCTCAATAAGATGTGATAATGTGTGATAAAGTTGCAGAGAGTAAAAAGTGCCAGATTATTTGATTTCTTGCAGTATTTCATATCACAACTGTCATTTGAAGGTCTAAGGGAATACTTGGTTTCCATTAGATGCTTGTGTTCTATTTGTTTCCTATGAGATATCTATTTGTTTTTTATAATCTATTTGCATCTGTTATAAAGTGATTATGTGTTTGGGACCTCATTCATGCCAGGATAAACCAGTAATTATCCTAAAGGTGTCATTGACACTCTGCACTCTTAAACTCGAAAGAGCACCAAAAACCCTGCTCTGACAGGTACAATGAATAAATCTGCTGACATTTTTACTGAGGAACCTGAGGCTTGTGTATTGGCTTTTTAACAGCCTTATATGTTTGGGAAACGTTTTTTGCCCTCTGGTCAGCTATTATAATTAAAAGATAGAGATAACAATGCAGAACATGTCTCCTGTGTAAGCTCTCCTGTGCAACTGCAGCACTTTCACTGGTTCAGATCCCTCTAATGTACAAACATGGGAAGCTGCTTTCATAAGGCAGTTTTACCTCAGGATGTCCATTAGCATTTCCCAAAGCACTTTGTGTCCTTTCTTGTGTGACAGAGATATCGATCAAATGCCTGGTGAGTTAAATGGCTGCAGCTTAATCATGTAAACTTGTGGATTGTGGATTCCACTGCTGGGAGTCAATGCTGTAATATTTCTCTACTGTTGATAGAGAAATCAGCATCCTGATTTCTGCCAGTCTTCCAGATGATGTTTTCTAAGCTCTGTACCATAAAGCAGTACGCAATTATGGAATTCTTGAGATTTTGTTGCTGTATTTTTTCTGCTGCTGTAACTTCTGTAGCCTGTACAGGCTTGCCCTTCACCTCTTTTATGTTGGCTGTTCTGAGAAGGGAAAAAACCTTCCTTCTGCTGAGCGTGTTATCTGCACAGATGATCTATCTGTAGAGTTCTGAGGAAAAGTCAAATGACAACATGTCAGCTTTTCAGTTCTGGGGAAATTATCCCACATTACCTTGGCAGTGGTAATAGTTTACAACGTTCATGGTCTGTAATGGGCTGTTTGCCTTAAAGGGCTTTGACAGTTTTGCTGAACTTAACATGTACTCAGCTAAGGGATGATCTTTCTTCACTACATCACTTGCCATTTGAATAGGTCACATTTTGATAAGATGTGTTTGATTTACTAACTGTGAAACTCCTGTGTAAAACCTCCTTTATGCTTATACACTTCTCAAAAGATTCAGTGTATTATTCTGAGAGCAAATACCTAATTATTTGCTGCTGAAAGCCATGTAAGAACACCTCCCTCTGTTTCTGAAATCCTTTGGTGACATCTGCCTCAGTAAGTTTACATCCAAAATGAATAATGCAATGGAAAGTGATTTCATTTCATGGGTTTGTTGAGCTGGAGTCTGGCTTTGTGATTATAAAAAAAATTAAAATGAAGTCATAGTGCCTGGGGGTGTGTGTATGTGTTTGTGGGGTGTCTTCAATGGATTGTTTGACTCCATTATATCCAGGTTTGGAACTGAGCATTTGTTGGTGCCACTGATATCAGGTCAAGATGTAAAGGTACTTCTCTGCCTTTCAAACACAGACCTCTTGAGAGAGTGCCTGTGAACTGGTTTCTTCTTAAATAGATATGTCTTCCAAAAACATAGAGTAGAAAATAATATTTAGAAGAAAAAACACCCCTGGCGTGATGCATGGAGCTTGCTTGTGCTTGTATCGTCATGATGATGTTTGTAGGGCTGCAAGGAAGAAATGTTCTTGTTAAGTCTTGCCCTGCAGAATGATCTGGGCTTTTCTGCAGGATGTGGGTATCTCTTACAGCTCTGTTCAGGGAGCAGGGCTTGGTTATGACAGGGCAGGACAGTACAATTAGGTGACGAATCATCAGCATCATAAAGTTGGTGATTTTAGCACCCATAGTAGGATCCTTGTATAGAGTTTAAAGCCTGTGAAAGTTTATGCAAAGAGAAAAAGGGGAAAATTAGGAAAATATATGTAAGAACATCTACTGTCAAGTAAAATTTCTCTAATGGTGGATATAAGGTTAATATGAGGCTGACTCTTGACGCAGAAGCATTTGAAGCCTCCTCTGGAGCTTCAGCAAAGTTGTCTGAAGCTGTCATGACAACACTAAGCTCCAGAATGGTTCACTGTGTTTGCCATTTTGAAGGTTATATTAACTGGGCACCACCATACTGTGACCATGAATGATCACAAACAATGCTGCATGAGCATACTGCACTAGAGAAGGTAATGAGTATTTTAATGCTCAAGGAAAGGTTAATGAAAAAGCTTTACAGCAGAGAGTAAACTGTTTCCCTGAGTTGGTATCTGAATTCCATGCATAGCTCTTTAGCTGTGTCTTTGGCTTTCCTCCAACTGGCAAAGCTACTTGGGAATCATGGCTCTTTATGTTTAAATGCATAGAAAGTCCATATCCAAACTCCTGCATATGTAAGCAGCCCCATTGTCTGAGCATCTGACAATGCCCATAAAGTATCTTATGAAAATGAGGCTAATTCTATTCCACCTGTTGTTTGGATCTAAAAGGGGAATTTTCTTAAACTGGGCCTTCAGCCATCCATGCTTATGTTTGAAAAATGGTAACAGACATTCTGTTTATCACTTGTAATAGTTGCCCATATGCCACATGTTAGCTGTCAGGTGGAAGCATCTTTACTTCTCTGTATCACAGGAAGAAACACTGTGAATTTCAACCTGGCTGTATCCAGAACCCACAGAGCACGTTCATTTGGCCAGAGGGCATCCCATTAAGTGACATAAGGAAAGTCTCTTGCAATCACTAAAGACTTTTCTTGCTGTAATCCCTGCTGCTCCTGGGAATCTGAGGTGGGAAGTGAAACCCAATCTTTTTCTGGCTTTGCACAGTTCTGTGACAATGCCTCCAGGGCTGCTAATGTATTAGGGAAAAATTCTGCCAAGTAGCATTTTTGTTCATAAATGTACCAGCTGGTTTTAATGACACTTGTGAGATACTGTTGCACGAAGTCAGGGTGGCAGAATCTTACTTTGTTCATGAGTGGCAGCTCATGAACAACTTTAATTCCAGCTGCTTAGAAAGGAACCAGAAACGTCTACAGCTAGAAAAGAATCAGAAAGTTTTTGCGGATAAATGAACAACCTGACTTTCCCTTCTGCTTTCTTCCACGACACCCCTAATGATCTGATATTTGCTGTACCAGGCAGATCATCCCTGTGAGCTGGTGGGTGAATTATTTATCTGTGTGTCCATTTACAGTTCTGCACCCATCTTGGCTTTGGACATAACTAATCTTGATAGTGTCAGGTTATATGTTTCCTGTTGTTGAGCTGTTTTATTCCACATCAGTCTAGCACTTCTATAGTCATGGAGCAGTATCCATACCCTTGGTGAGAGACCACTTAGCTGCTGCTTGATAAATAAGTAGTAAATAACACATCAGCTGCTGACATCTTGTTTTACCCAGTTGAATTATGTAGGGAAAATTTTAAATGTAGCAAACATTAACTCATGTGTGCTTTTGCTGGGTTTATTATCCATTTCAATTTCCACAACAGGCCTGAATCTGAGTGAATGGAATATTTCCATTCTGAAAATGACTAGTGATATTCATGTGTTTGCTTTCATTGCTTCTGTGTTTCTGCCACTGCTCACCTTTCTTTCATAACAAAGCTGTCCCTCAGCCTGCTTTTAGATCACATAAAGGTGCTGACATTCCACAGAGAGATAGTACATCTGTTTATTTTTCAGTTTACTGAATGCATCTACCAACATAAATTTCAGTAGGTGGAAAAGATAACAGAGAATATTGAGCATATCAAAACCAGCGTTACAGCAGCAGAGCTCACAAAATCCCTCGTACCGTAGCTAATGGGATGGCCCTGGAGCTGCACTGACAAAAGGGCTGTTTTAAGTCCTGCCCTGGTTGTGCTCCCACCAGCCACGCTGACTGCGGGGTGATGGCCTCCAAACTCCACAGGCGAATGCTCAAAGGGCAAGGGCAAGCTGTGGTTACCAACTGCAGGGATTGCAGCAGCAGCCACTGATTTCCTGGTGCACAAATGAGAAATGACATCAGATGAGCTTTGTGCTACAGACTTGATTAAATTGAATGCTGCACCAGACAGAAAGGATTACAATGATGCTGGGTTTCTAAGGAAATGTAGCACAAAGGACCAGGCTGTACCTCTGTCAGCTGAACCTGACAGCTTTGGTCTGTGAGAAAAACTTTTGAAGGTAAAGACTCCAGTCTGATGTACTTTGTTTACATCAAGCTTATGGTTGTTTAAAATCTGGGTTTGGTGCTGCATATGTTTGGATAGAGCAATATGACTGACTTCTAGTTTTTCAGATCTTAACACTGATTTAGCTTCTTATTACATATGCACAATACACCAAGTGCATATTCCTTTCTAGGTGCTGGAAATTAGCTACAGTATATGAATCTCAGCATGTAATATGATAGCATTTTATTCATGTTGGAAGTAATGATTCTATTATGTATTTCATGCCCAGAGAGAAATAGCATGACTTCAGGCAACAGAAATTAACAGTATGAAACATTATTGTTTGTGATGTTGTTGATGTTTTAATTGCTGATCATTAATCTGTGTTCTTCAACTCCAGTGTTGGTGAAATTATAATTAGTCCAGTGTGTTTTGCTGAAATGTAGAAAACAATCAGTCTGCCACTAATGATAGGGCACGTGGGACTCTGAAACTGAGTATCAAGTCAGTGCTTCTGTTCCACAGTGCATAATGTTGTGGTTTTTTCTATTTATATTTCTGGAGAAAAATGTATTTATCAGGAGAATAACTTACACTAAAGAAAAATTAAAAACTTGAAAAAACCCACAAAATTGCACATTTTATTTATTTCCATTTAAATGCTAATGACATAATAATGTAATTCCCTTATCATGATCCAGTGGAAAAAAACTTTTGACATACATGTTTCTGGAAATGTAAATAATGTCACAGTTGATCCTAAGTGTGGCCTTCACTCTCTTATATTTATGTTTGCCTAGTCAATTAGAAGTGCATATTTCTTGTGTTACTTTTTTAGTCAAGCAAAGATCAATTTCATGATAAATTGACTCTCATCAGAATGCATGTGCAGATGTGCATTCATGAAATTTAAAAACTGTGTATATGTTTCAGGATTACTTATGCTGTCAGTCCAAATCTAGCTCTCCTCTTGCACTAAGTTTGCTTTAAGTTTAATTTCAGTTCCTTTTTCAGCCTTTAATTTCAGAAAAAAAAAAAGATGATTAATAATGCCAGTCAAAAATACCCCAAATACCACCATATCACATTCACTTATATCAATGCAAAAGGAGTTGAACCTGATAAATTGGAGTAAATATCTGTTTACGGGAGTAAATATCTAAGGACTATAAAGCAGCTTTCAGGATTTTGCATTGTCTGCAGTGGCAGGGCTTTGCCTGTGTGGGAAAGATGCTCCAGCAAACCAAGGTATGACAGTAAACTACCAAAATTGAGTTGATGTAAATCCAAGTGTGAAAGATCCTTATTTCATTCAGTTAGGCTGAAATCAACTGGAAATAGGTTTTAATTAAAGAAAAAAGAGCTCTTCAGAAGTGACTGCTGAGCATCCCTCTGAAGGTTTTGCACACTATAAATACAATGGCTTCAACTGCTCTGAGGTCACACTGATACATTTCGCTTTTAAAGTGTCTATAATCTGATCTGGCTCCAGATGAAGTTGGTGAGATATTGGCACCTACTACGAGAGAGAGGACTGAATCATTCTTTTAATGAGGCAGGGGCCAGTTCTCATGTGGCATAAATCAGTGTTTAAATAGTTTATTTTGACTAGGATCCATCCTCTTCTGTTTAAAGAATAAACCTATTTCCTATTTAATACTGATTCTTAACCTACTTTCTCCACTAAAAAAAAAAAAAAAAATTGCATTCAGGTTTAGCACAGAAGAAAAAAAGTGTTTATTGAGAAATTATTTGGTGTAATACTAAAACCAGGTGTGTCCCCAGTAATCTCCATAATCAGTGATGACATTCCTAGTGCCAGAAGACAGATGAATGTCAAGCTCTTAATGACTGAATTTTCAAAAAGGCTCCATTTCAGTCCAATCTCAGATGTGGTGGTACAGCAAAATTATGAAAGTTTCAGGTAGAATGAAGTACATATCTCATTACAGCTGTAAGGGTGCACAAAGTTTTGCACTGAGCGTCACATCACTTTGACCATCAGCCTGACTGTGCTGACAGTAAGGTGTGACGAGTAATGTGCATGAGATTAAACAATAGATGGGTTAAATTCTCGAATTTTCTTCTGTGTTGCAGTTTAACTGCCAGACTTTAAGGTGTGTTAGTTTGTGATTAGCACCTGATTCTAAATCAGTTTTTGGCAACATATTCTAAATGGTGGCACCTGCTTGACTGCTGAAGTATACTTACCTTTTAAACCCAAACTAAAACAAAGACAGGCTTATACATAATAACAATAACAGTAATAATAATAGTGAAAAATAATCACAGTGTTTTAGAATACTTCCAGAATATGATAAATTTTAGAAACAACACTTAACTTGGCTTTTTTCTCTTACCAAGCAATGAAAGGTTTGTAGCTGAAGTAATATGTGATGAATGAATCCAGTGAATACAGTGAATACTTTCCAAATCCTTCATAAAAAACAAAAGATAAATCCTCCCCCTTCAGAACCAGTTTTGTGATGAATTTGTATAATACTTCCAACCCAGAAGACATTTTTTTTACAAACAAAGAATTTTATGGGGAAATTTTTTCAGAAAAATTATGGTGTGTTGTCGTTGGAAGTGTCAAGAGAACGTAACAAATAGCCTTGGCTACCACGTAACATAGGAATTGTTAAAAGCTGCCCACTGTTGGTGTCAATCCATCTCAACTGCAAAGAAGACTGAGACTGGGTAGCTCTTCAAATGAAAATTGATGTTGTAATAAACCTTGACAAATGTACGACTTTTGCTGGTATTGTTAAGACAACGCTCATTTCATTGATTCATTTAGTATTATGATGATTATAGATCCTGGAGAACATCTACCCACCCTAATCAGTTCTTTCCTTCATTGACAAGTACATTTTTTGTGTTTCTTTGAGATTACCCAGCTATCTGAGTGCTGAGCAGTGGCATTTCTTGTCAGAATGTGCCACTACTTTTAGTAAGATACCCTTTGAAGCATTGTGCCCCACTACACCAAACCTTGCTCTGAACAGTATAAATCCTTTCACTTTAATTTCTTTCATTTTCATTTTTTACACCTTATCTTGGAAGCATTAAAGACAACCAGCTTTTTGGCTTTCATGCCTGCCTGAAGATGTAAGTGCAACAATGCTGATGCCAAAATGACTAAAGAATCAGACGGACAAAGTCCCTGAAAGGAGAAAGGGTGGGAGGGAAGCAGGAAAATGAGCAAAGAAGAAGATGAAAGAGGAGCACTGAGGAGAAAAAACTATTTCTTAATTGCACTATGAACTTTCTCTTGTGAATCTTGGATCTCACCCTAATTAGAGTAATTGGCATGTAGCAGTGTGATACAGATGGAATTCAGACACATTCTGTACTAGGCAAAGAGGGTTTACATTTGCATTTGCTAGCTAGCTTTCAAAAGAGCTGGGGTTTTTCTCTTTTCTTTCACTGTGTGCAAAAGGAAGAGCAGGATTACACGGCTGTTAGGAAAGAGAAGGCACGTGAATGCAAATATCTGTGTTCCTCTTTAGGCTCAGTTTGTTCACCTTGCATTCGGAAGGAGTTAAACCTCTTGCAGGGATGCTCCTATGGTAAATCCTCAGGATATATTAGAGACTACTTAGTTGTTTGGGGGAGCTTTTGCCTAGTCTGGAACTGTTGAAATAAAATACCATGAAAAGGTTAAAAATTGACCAAGTATAGTACAGGACAAGTAAAAGAACTTATGAAAAATGAGGGAATAACCAAACCTGCAGGAACCAAGAGCCACGACCAGAGAAGTAAGAACAGGAAGACACTATAAATCAAACTACAAAACCAAAGAACAACTTTGTTTGAACTTTGCGCTTATTATGTAAATTAATACCCACACCAGATCACCCTTTACTCACATAAGCCCCTTCCTCATAGAGCATGTGGGGTAAAATAAGTGTTGCACTGTATCTTCAAACAGAGCTGAGAGACTGCAAAGACAAGGACTGTAACTGTAGGCTGTTACATGCATGGGAAATATCAAATTTTTGTTTTTCCAAGAGTATGAAAATAAGCTCCTGGCATAATCAAGGTTTGGATTTACCACCTGGCTCCCATCTCTGTGCAGAAGTGAAATGAAATCAAATAGCTCTATATGTGGATCAGCTTATTGCACACCAGGTGTAAGAAACTTGTTTGGGACAACAGAAGCAGAAAGGAGTTATTTGGGTCTAATAGCAACTAATCTAAATAATTTTTAAATTACTTGAGTGACCCAAATGGAAATCTGGCCACTTACTCTACTCAGTGAATTCTCATCAGTTTTGGGTTTTAAAAGGTGAAAGCACAGTAAAAGATAACCAAGTAGATCACAAAGGCAAAGTCCTTGCTTGCTGCTTCCCCACAGCTATGTAAGGCTGACGTTCTTGGTCTGGAGACTTTCTTCACACATCCCTTGATCTTTGAGAAAACCCAAGATGAGTTCAGTTCAGTTAAAAACAGAGCCGGCAAAAAAACACTGGCAGTGATCCTGGAGAAGCCATAAAAGCTTGACTGGTTTGACTGAGGTTGATCCAGCCCCTGTGCAGAACAGCTGTGTAAGCTCTGGAGAATGGGCAGTAAAATGAAGTCACAAACTACCACTAGGACACCAATTCTCACTCTGGTCTTTGAGACAAAATTTCAGGTTTCCAGTGCAGGTTCCAGCTCCAAGCTTGCACAGATCTCATAGATTTTAAAACTTGTCCCTGAAAAAAAAATCAGTAATCCTGACTGCCTCAGGTGTCACTGTGTTCCAATTACAAATTTTGTAACATGCTCTTGAATTTTAAGTTTTGCATTTTCTGAGGTACCACTGGAAGAGTTCAGGACCTCAGAGAACAGCTGATGTACATCTTGAGCACTGGGGTTCAGACATGTCTGTGTTCTGGTAACACATACCTGTCTTCTGCAAATCTGTATCTCTGACATTTCAGTCCCAGAAGTTTCTCTCTGTGATCGCTGCAGTTTGCCTAAATATGTCAAAGAATACCTGTGCTGTTAGTTGGTGAAAATGATCTTTGAAGGCCTCAATGTTTTTGATTTATCCTCAATTCCTGTGAGGCAATTAATTTTCCAGGAGCAAGCACACTTTGGTCCACGGGTTAAACATAGAAATTGTGAGCAAAACCACTGGAGAGTTTCCTGGTAAAAGAGGATCATTCTCGTAGGTGACAGTATCCTATTTCCTCACCTTTTAACAACAGCTAGAACAACACAGTGAACCTTTGAAAGGGTAAGGAATTTAAATATGGGTATGCTCCTTCATTTCATCCTGTCACCTAGGCGGGGTGGAAATGCCAGGAGGTGCACTGTTGTCTCCTGTCCTTGTCAGCTCTTCTGTCTCTGCAAGCAAAGAAAACCTCAGGTTTGTCTCTTCCAGTGAGTCACTGTCACTTTTTTCTTTCCCTGAACCTGTTGTGAGATCAAAGAAAGGGGTCATTGGATGGGAGAGCTGCTACAGTGCAAGCTCAGCAGTGGAAAAACAGCAGAGTAGCACAACTCCCCTCTGCTCTCTGACCCCTCTGCCAGAGGTGAGATCAAGAACCTGACCCATCTGTAGATGTACAAAGCCAAAAGGAGACTCAGCTCTCACCCCTTCTCACAGGGAGCAGTAGCTGTGCTGAAACCTCGTGGGGCTAATCAGGTGCTTAATTAAAACTACGCTAATTTAACAAGCTCCAAACTCCGATTAAAAAACTGTGTAAATCATTATAAAACTTATTGTCTTGGACACTATTGCTTATTAACTGTTTTCTAGACTTTGTGGTGAAACAGAACCAATGGTAATTAGTGGTGGTGGTCACACATGGTCTGCATAAGTTTAGCATATTTCATAGGTGTAACTATTTAATAGAACAGCAGATAGGTTTAAATTAGGTTTGAGTCAGGGAGACACAGGCTCGGGTGTACTTTTACGTTTTTTTTTTTTTTTTTCTGGGCTGGAACTGTATATACAGCTGAGATTTTTCTTCTGGTTATGCTACACAGATTTTTGTAATTTCCTTAAAGGCATCCTTGGTTGGTACTAAAAATTGTTTTATTTTAATAGTTGAATAGTTGTTACTAGACTGCTCCATGATAGTTACATGAAGTAGTTACTGACTCATATGTTGTTGCAGTGTGCCTTTGCTTGGGCATCTACAGGTGTAAGCAAGCCATGCTGCTTAAAAGGTACCACCTTTTATTAGATGCACAGTGAGTTGTAACATTTTGTAGGATGGGTCTGTTCAGCTTTGGAGTGTTTGGATTTCTTTGTTTTGTTATTTTAAACATACTGTTTTTATGGCACTCAGAGTTCAGAATATAAGGAGGAAGCTGTGAGGTGAATAGATGGTCCTCTTGGTGCTTCGAGCTGCATTTCCTGTTGTCCTTTTGTGTGTTTGACAGGTCTAGTATTTTGTGGGAGAAAAAGTAATAATTTTTTTGTAAGTTAGGAAAATAAGTCCAATGAATCCTGCTAAAAGGCAGCCTCATACTGTTGTCATTAATGGCTTCCCCTGAGAAACTGGCAAATTGATAAATTAAGCCTTCCCTCTGTGACAGCCTTTCACACACTCAAGATGTAGCCCTGCTTTAGTCTTCAGCAGCATTAAATCAATCTACTATAGAAATCCTTTGCCTTCCTAGCTAGGTACAAAATATATCTAGAGACTTGGTGTGTCTGTTCACTATGTTTAGCTCTAAGTCATTTTGGCAATCACAAGAGGCTTAAATTTTGTATTTATGTTGAAATGCATCCCTAATTGAGATGTCTATATCGCTTCAAGCCTCTCTTGTTGAAAACCAATTAATACATTTCACACTAGAACACGGTCTTTTTATTAGGACTCAATTAAGGAAGATATAATGAGGCCAAACTAGGTGAAGCTTTTAGTGTGTATTATACACAGCAGATCTTGAAAGATAGATACAAAGTCAAATCTCACTTTGAACCTGCTTTCATCTAGTTGCAGTAGTAAAGCTTCCTGTATGGTGCCTGTTCCAGCAAGAAGTTCATAAATAAAAAAACTAAGCAAACTAAAATTACCGTCCATAAGGAAGAGATGAATTTTAGTTATGTCCCCCGTGAACGTGGGAAACCGATCTTTTTGTTTCAAACTTTTTTATACAGGCTGATGTCGTCTTTCATTAGCTATTACCAGATGCTACTAAATAAATGTCTTCATATAAATACCAAGATGTAGTGTAGTTTCTCAGCATTGCATGGGATATGTAGCTTTCAAAATGCACAGGGTGATACTTGTCAAACCTGTGATACTGTTTATTACTGTGCTTTGTGACACCTGCAGAACCGAGATGCTCGTGGGAAATCTCAAATGTGAGAGGGTTGCAGTAACAGCTGGTACTGATTGTTCTTAGTAGTCTTGGCCAGACTGAGAGAAAACATGGTAAATTTGCCTAAAAATTTGTCAAAAATCTGGACTTAGGCTACAGTATTCAAGAAAGTTGAAAATAGTGTAGTTGATTATGAATTCATTAATGTTTTCTGGAAGCATGTGTCTGAATTAAACACAGGTTTATATATTATAAGCTGATTTATAGTATATGTTTTATCAATCCAGGCTATGATTAAGTAGAGTAAGAAATGGGATGAAAAACTTAAAGAAAGAAGATAGAGTAGAAGGAAAATTGCATGGGTCATCCCTACAAATTATAGAATTGTGGACTCACAACAACTCTGGGTTAACTGGGAGCTGAAGATCCAGATCTATTAAGTTTTTACCAGGTCTGACCGTCACAGTATAAACCCAGAGTGTTAGTGGAACTGGGCTTTTGGAGATCCTGGCAATATTTATTAATATTTATAATAAAGAATATTTTTTCTGAGGCTTTGGTAGCAAGTTTCATTGTAGTTGGAAATTACATTTCTGACTGCAAGATGGATGCCTTTCCAGAAATCTTTAAGTTGTACACACAGACTTCTTACTCTTTTCCATTTAAAATGTATGATAATTTCTGTGTAGTCTTGGCAGATACAATTTCTCCCTATGGATAAATGAGGGGGTGATCCCTGACACCAGCCACTTATCCTAAAGGGATTACTTCCTCCCCAAAATGTGATCTTTTTGAAGACACAAAATTAAACATTAGCCCAAGCACAAAAAAAAGGGGTGACATTGTCAGAAGTGTAAAGGACCTGAGTCCTCCAGGACACCAACGTGCCAGAATAACTCAAATTTTCAAAGGGCTTATGAATATGTATTAGTTTATTGATCTTTGCATACAGGATGCAGTGATAATTATGTTTGATTATAGCTCTTTGATAATTAATGAGAGATTTTAAGTGCAAAAGTCCTTCTTGTGTATATCAGTGGGATTGTTGCCTTAAAAAGAGTTGAAGAGGTGGTTCTTAATTTCTCTTACTTGAAGAAAAAGTAAAATCACATACATTAAACAAATTCTTTTGAAAATAAGTAATGCATGTGTATGTTGCTAATGAGTGAAACTTGGATGAGTGTAAATCCATTTTCAAGTATATAACTTAACAGAATTCACTTTTAGGATGCAATAAAGGTAATTAAAAAAAAATAAAAATTTTAAGGAAAGTTCTAAAAAGTCTCAGTTAGTATAGCTAAATGAGTTCTATTGATAAATACTTACAGGGCTATGGAAGGAGTAGAAAAAAATCATCACAGCTTTGTGAAATATCTGTTAATCTACCCAGCAAAATTTGAAAGAAAGCACTTTGGCCAGATTCCTGAGCTGTAGTTCTTTGTGTCCTGTTTTAGAATATAAAATGCATTTACTCAAGCCCCAGTTTGATATTGACTTATTGTTAGAACTCTTATGACACATCTCCCAGTATCACAAGGTTTGGGGCTGTTTTTAGACAGGAGAACTCAGACTGTCCATCTTCTGAAGTGGTTATTCCAAATATCTTTATGGAAGAAGGACACTTTCCAAGACAATGTGTGTGGCTGTAAAGAAAGAGGAAACCAGGATTTTGGAGTTTATCATTAAATAAACTTTCAGTTCTCAAGTGTAAGTCCATTTATTTGTTGGATTTAGCTAGACTGTAGTCCAAAAAAAGAGGTCATCGGGCCTTCATCCAGCAAGGCACTTAAAACACATTCATAACTTTAAATACATGAGTGACTGGACTCAAATCATGCCATTAAGTGTTTTGTTTGAGTTGGGATTCATTGATTGCTTTTTGGCACCAACCTCATTCTTTCTTTAAATGAAGTTAGTCAAGAAATTAGAAGCCTTAGTTCCCTTCCTTGTTCAGATAACAATACCACATATAGGATGGAGCAAGACTTTTATTCATTGAAGAAAACAGTATTGTACATGACTTCTTTTAATTAGGGCTTGGTCTGAAGATCCTTACAGTTGTCTCAGCTTGAACTGGCCCCAAACATCATCCCATCAAGAATACAGTAATTTAAGGTTCTTATTTTCTAATTCAGTAGAGCAGTTAGTTACTCCTTATCTTTTGAGACTCCCTATAGGCTGTGGATGGTAAACAGTTCCTGTAAGTGTTTCTGGCTGCAGGTGTCAATAGTTTGTTTTATAACTGGGGCCAGGAAGTAATTTTAAGGCAGTTAAGTGGCTCTTTGCAGTTGTAAAAATAACAGTAAAAGTGGGCTGTTCTGTACAAGGGTCCATCCTGCCTCAGTTGGGGATGGTTTGGGGGGCTGTGGAGGTGAGTTAGCTCAGCTCAGGTGCAGCAGAGCTTCACAGAGGGGAGTTGCTCTGTCTCCTGTGTTACAGGGAAGGTCGTGGAGCCTTTCCCCTGTTCCAGAGCTTACCACAGTGTTGGAATTGCAGGTTTCTTTCAGCCCCTGAGCTCCACCCATGTTCTACCCTGACCATCATTACTATAATGTCTCCTTTGGCGATGCAAGAGGCCTGATGTATCTGCTATATTTGTGAGCTTTTTGGCTTCTTTTTCTGATATTCCCTCTTTACCTTTCTTTAAACAGATTTAGTTAATTACCTAAATAGCCCATGTGAATCAGATTAGAGAATTTGAGAATCTTTCCATATGGCAGAATGTCTGGGTTTGTTTTCCGGTAAGATTGGACAGTTTTTCTCTGAGTTCTTCATTTTTCTGTGAAAAACATATTTAAAAAATAATACTGGGCCACCTCAGGATTCTTATTTTTCAAGAGTCCAACTAAATCCAGGAAATCAAACTGAGTTTTGTTTCATTTTCCTTCCTTTTAAGGCAGTGTTAGGGTTCCCCAGCTGCTGTGCTAGGCACTAGTCTGTATCCCTTTGCTGCTCCTCAGCAGCTCAGCTTTGCCTTCTGCACATGTGCTTAGGTGGGAGCTATGGGTAGTGATGATTACACCACACAGGGGGCAAGCCCCCTGATACAAGAGGCAGAGTCAAACTGAAGGATTCATTTTTCCTTGCAGTATACATTGCTGAAAAGAAATAAAGGTTTTTTTAAGGTATTTTTCTATTTTCAGGTGGATACAGAAAAAGCAAAGACAAGTAAAGAACATTTTGCACTGGCAAGACATCAGAGTGCTTTGTGTGTGACTTAATATGTTTTTGCGAGTTTTACCATTTTTGGTTCTGAAGCTGAGGATCACAAAAGCAGTATTTTCAAATTTTATTACAAAACCTAATTTAATGATCGTATATATTACCTGTGTTTATTCCCATTTTTTCTCTCAGAAGTGCATTACTTGACAAAAACTGCTCATGGCTGTCTCAAGGATGACCAGAAAATGGAGTGAAGGACAGTCTTTGATCTCAAACCTCTCCTTGTGGGAAAAGTTTCCTCGGGGATGTATTTCACATAAGGGTTCCAGCCCTTGTCGAAAATGTATCCCAGAGGAAAGCTGAAAATGCTGTAATAGCCAATCTCTGTTGCAGGTTTCCCAATGAAAATCTTTTCTAATTAGATAGAAGAGATGGCTTCACTAGATCGCTGGAGTGTGATTGTACGGAAAGTTTCCCATGAGAAGGTCACATTTATGTCTTTAAAATTAAACACATCATTAAAAGGTCTTGGCTGAATCAAGGCTAGGGAAACACAGATCAGTGACTGCACTTTCACACCTGAATACTTATGAGGCAAAATGTGGGAGGCTTGGGAAGCTTTACTCCTAATTCTTCCATTCAGTGCACTGGTTGGCAGATAGCTACATCCTCTGAAGATTATCTTTTTGAAACATGGTAGCATCCTTACTGGACAAAACCAGCTAGGTTATTAATGCATTTCCCCCTTTTTTTTTTTTTTTATTATTTTTCATAGATCCAGAAGCTTTTGCCAAAAATATTTTCTCAAACAGATTTGCCAAATGAGTCAGGATAGCACATCTGGAAGCCAGGGATCAGTGCACTATTGGCCTGACCAGGGACTTACGCAGACAATGACTGCAAATTGTAAGAATGGGAGGTGAGGGCCATTGGAACTTTATTACAGAGGTCAGTAAATTGTGTAAACCCTCTGTACTTCAGGCAGTGGCTCTGTCATTCAGAACTATCTGGACACCTCCCTGCCTCATCAGGCTATTTTCAGATAGACTACACATAAGATGAAAGTTGAAACAGATTGATTTTGACTGGATAGAAGGAAAAACTTTTTACTTTGAGGAGAGTCAAGCATTGGAAGATTGTATAGTTCCAGTTTGTGTGGATTCCTGGGGGGTTTTCAAAACCTGACTGAGACAAAGCTTAAGAAACCTGGTTTGGGCTTACCGTTCACCCTGCTTTCAGCATGGGTTTGGACTTTGGTCCTTCAACGAGGTCCTTCCTAGCCTGAACAAACCTGTAATCTTTATCTTTTGCCTGTGTTCATGGTGAAGAAGATTCTTGGCCTTGGGTACTTTTCGTGAAAAAATTAAGGTCAAGGAAGGAACTCCAAGATCTTAAGAAGTGAGAGAGCTCTGAATATAGGGAGATTAACAAGCGCTCTTTCTTGAATTGCTGTGTTCTGCCATTTGATCTGTTGAAATGTGTCCTATAAAATATCTGCTGAAACTACCCCAGTGTTAAGCCAGAGGACTCAAGTTAGGTTCTGATTCTTGCTCAGAGGTGGGAGACATTAAAACTGAAGAGATTACTGGAGCTAAGATAACTATCTTTGGTTAGTGAGATCTTAAGATCTTACTCTGCTAGGTAAGTTAAATTTCCCTGCAGTTGCTTATTACCATTTGAACATAGCCAGAATCCCTGCTCTGTGTGGGAAATTGGCTTGGGGGGAAAGAAAAATAAATAATAAAAAAAAATATATCTAAAAAAGTTTCTTTGGATAAGTTTGATAGTTATGAAAAATTTACTTTCATTTATTTTCTGATTGTTTGTGGGGGTGGAAAGTAATTGCAGACATTTCAACAATAAGTTGCCATTTAGATTCTGGACTCTTGACCAGCTGTTCAGTCCCACTTCTGCACATCCAAATTGTATTAGAAGGGGGCAGTCAATGTTATAAGTCACTCTGGGCTCTTATGTAGAAGAAATGACAAAGGAAAATAATTTTCCTTTTACCCCCTACTTCTCTTCCCTTCATGCTGCCTGCTGGGGTGTTTTTAAAAGCCTATCTCCATCACAGGCACATGGTTGGGTTTTACCTTTATCAGGCACAGAGGAGGCAGACCAGCCTTTTGAAATTTCTCAGCAGTCAGCAAGAATAAAGTGGGCATCCTAGTGGTAGGAGTAATTTTCAGCTTCCTGACAACAATTGGCAGAATGCTGGGAAAAGCTATTAAAAATGAGGTTCGATCACCAAAGTCTATTTTGGCCTATATTTAATGAGATGTGTCAGCTAGAATTTACAGTAAGTGGCTAATTGTTAATAATGTGCCTGTCTAAGACATCTGTGACTTCAGCAGATCTGCACAATACAACCCTATGTGTGCTTGCTAGGTTTTGCTTTATTGGGTATCTCAGGTCTTAGCACTGTAGTGAAGGAACAGGGTGTGACAGGGAAAAAGGGATTGTTAACTCTCTGAAAGTTTATTTATTATATATTCTTGAACATACTATATGAGTATGTAAATTACAACAAATAAGTTAAAAATTAAAAATTAATATGTGATCCTATTTTAGCAGTGACATTTCATCTCCCTTTTTAACTGTGCTCAGAAGAGATATTTAGTACTTCAGATTTTCTTCTAGAAGGATTCCAGAGCTCTGCTTTCCTTTCCTTCTGCCCAACTTCTCCAGCTACCAGTTTCCTCTTAAAAATGAAGAGTTTATAAACCTATGAAGTGCAGAAGAAAGGAAAAGCATAAGATGTAGAAACTGAAACTGAAGGGAAGGTGGCCATCGTTTGAGCCAGACTCCCTGAGTGTCACTTGTGGTAGGGCACAGGTGCCTTATTGTGGTCTGTAGAATAAAGTGAGAGACACAACAGCAGTGATGCTTTTGTATGTGTTACTCTCCTTGCAGGTGATACATTCTGAGCACTTTTTAATAGTTTATTTACTTTTTTAATTTTAATTCTTTATATTCTTATCAGACCTCTCCAGGGTTACAATGACAAAATGAAATTTGGTTCCTTGGGCTTTCTTCTTGGGCTTGTGTATTGAGCATTTTACTTTTTATTGCAGAAACAAATGTTCAGTTGTTTATTCATTCTCCACTTGTCTTTACAAAGTATTTTGTTAATTTATGAATGTCATTAGTGGAAATACCCAAGAATGCCTTACCATTCTTCTGAAAGCATCATTCTCAGCTTCACAATTGACATACTTTTGTAAAGCAGTCTAGATATCATCCAAGAGATCTTATTTCTTTTGAGCCTAGAAAGTCTTCATATGCTTGCTGGGTGAGGAAGGTCCACATGAAGCTTCCGTTTCACTTAATGCCTTCTTATCATAAATACCTTCTTGGGAGTCTAATGAAGCTCTCAACTCCAAGAGTAGCCAAAAGAAACAGTTCTAGCAAAGATGATGGTAAAGCATTTTGGTTTTGTAACCTAAGAGCTTTTAATGCAGGTAGTGCAGATAGGCAGATGTTCCACAGGGATCTCAATAGCTTTAGACCCTAATAACTAGATTAATTTTTCAGAAGATCTTATGTTGCAGTAGACAAGGTTGTTTGCTGGTTTAGCAGTCAGCACAGCATCACATCACATGGTGGTGAATTAAACAAATGCATTTGAAATGCAGATAAATGATATTGCCAGAACAAAGGTCATATTGTCAGTATTTTCATAAATTGAAATTTCTGTGATGAAATTTTTTTAAAGTTTCTTTCCTGACAGCTAATGTTGTAGCATGCTTCTGTGCTAAACTCGTATTGTTGGCTTTTTGTAATTAATTGGGAAAATATTCTAATGATGCATATGGAGGCAATATCCATGGAGTCGCTACATCACAGGGATGAGTCATGAACCATTAGCACAAGCTGACAATAGTCCTCTGAGTTTTTCTTGTCAATTTGCGTCTTGAAGAAAGCAATAACATGGACTACTAATATAGAAAAATAATTAAATAGAGAGTATAGATGAGCTTTCCTTTTAGTTAGGACTATTTTAGTGTGAAGGATAATGTAAATGTCATCTGCTTAAAGGAAAAGACAGTGATTCTCCTTGATAGCAATTTCAAAGTGTCTAATCCTTGTACTGCAATCCAGTCATGTGAAACTGGGGCACACTTTTATTCTAAACTGCTGTGAATTTGTGGTGGATATCTGGCTAATTTCCAAGTCAAGCAAGATTACAATTCTTGCCTTCAATAATTTTCACAGAACTAATTTAGTCTTCAAAGGCATGAGAGGTTAAAGCTGGGTCAACTGACATCCTTCTTGCGCAATAGCATGTCTTCAGTTAATTATGTTGCATCTAAATGTGTGTTCTGTGTTGTCATACTGACTAAACTAAGTCTAAAAATAGTATAAAAGAAAAAATGTAATTGATGAAGATGAATGCACAGACTGCCAGCCTGGCTTATTTAATAGCTTCTTCAAATGTATTAGGGAGGAGTTTCAACTCAGAGCCCATTGTCCAATGCTGCAGCAGATCTGTCCAAATCTTACCAAGTGTTAATAAAGATAATGTTTTCTCAGGCTAAACTCAACTGACACATGCATGAAATCATTAGAATGTATCAATTCAGATGAGTTAGACTTCTAACAGCAAGAAGTGTCTGCAGAATTACATATTCATTATTTTACCACATCAAATAGATTATAGTGGGAATCATAGAGCTTTTTGTTAGTAATTAACCTAGTACATAGACAGTTCTAAGCTACAACAATGCCACATCATTTAAATGACACTGCTGAACCCTCTAACAGCAGAAGGTAATGTAATAAATGATGTCTTGCTGATGTAAGAGAGGATGTAGGAAAGCAACAATATATCTAATCCAATAGTAAATATAAAGGCTTGCACTGTAGACAAAGCTGTGACACTTGGTTTCTTGTTTGTGTGAATCCTGTTTGTGCTCATATTAGTCTGAATGTGTGTAAACACAGCAGTGTCTGCTCAAGAGCATCAGGTTAACTGATCTCTCTACTCCTGTTTGTGCTTTAGGTAATGTGCTTACAGCAATCATGAAGTGCTTGTTCAGGTTTGTACAGGGTATCCTTTCACACCGATAAACTCAGCCCGGGTCTGTAAGCCCTGCACATTATCTGTTTATGTGGTTTTGTCACTCATCATCTGCTTTTCTACCCGATCAGTTTGCAACCTCATTGCAGCATAGCTGCACCTTGTGGGACCTGAGTCCAGAACTCCTGCACAGCTCATTCTGTAATTCCACCTCTATATGTTTGCCATCCTGGCTGTAGATGTAACCTACACACTTCATTGCCAGCAGTGGTCCTGCAGCATCATTCCAATGTCAGCCAGATGAGCACAGTCCTGGAGCAAGGACTGCAAGGCATATGTTTCAGCAGCTGCAGTTTTCTCACCTGCAGAAACACTGGACTGTATTGCATTGTTAAAATAAGATGAATATGATCCAGAGGTCTGGAAATTTTCTAGCTGTGTTTAGCTGCTGAGAAGAGCCAGACATTTCTTGTCAGGGCTTCAGATATTCCTGGTTAGAGCCCCAAACACAGAGCTGGCTGCCTGCCTGCCACGATTCTGTTTACAAAGAAGGTGAATTTTAAATGGAAAAAAATACCGCAGTTGAGAAGTCTAAGAATATAAAATAAATAAAATAACTAATAAAAACTGGGGTGTCAGACAACTCTGCATAGGATGCTGTTTCTCTGGGTATTCTGGGACTGAAATTCAAAAGACCTCTACCTAGCAGTGGGTCCAGGGTTGCCCTCACAGCAGAAGATTTTGAGTAGCTGAAACATCAGTTCAGTAAGTATTGCTTAATATTTCGATAGTTTTGTGGAACATTTCTGTGTTAAGAACTCCTCTGGTGAATGACTGTAATGCAATGAGAAATTCTGGCTTTTCAGGGAAGAATTAGCTCTGATTAAGGGCAGAAGGCACATGTGGGGTTGGTTCAGGGGCTGTTTCCAGCTGTGCCCCTGCCATGAGCTCGTCAGGAAGGATACCAGCTGTAGGGGCTTGGGGCACACCAGTGTATTTGGGAGAACTCTATTTCTATTTCTGATTATATTGCATGGCCTAAAGGATTCATCTAAAGCACTGAGTAGTGTCTCAGTGTATTAGCCATAAGTTTCTTATGTTAATTTAATTATGTACATGTAAGTAGATGTTGTTAGAAATTCCATAGATATAATTCATTACCAGCCACAAACAGATTACCATTGTGCATTAGCAATAATAATGAGCTATTTATTATTTAACAAAAATGTAGAACTATAAAATAGCTTATTAAAATATTTGTGCACATTGTTTAACTATTGGATTAATGGAAATGTCTAATGCTTTTCTTTAAAATATCATAGACTAACAAAAGCAAAAGAGCTCCTTCCTCATCCAGAGGTGTTTCTGGCACTCAGTAGCACTAATATGAATGTTATGTAGGCACTGAGATCTGAATGAACACATCTCCCTGGCATAAGCAGACTGTACCAGTGCCTCTGTTGCTTCTCCCCAGAAATGTAGCCTGTGTTTGTATTTTGAGATTGCACCAACAGAAGGAGGTTCAGCTTGAAACCAAGTTAATGTTCACCATAACTACTTTAATATCACAGAAGATGT
Source organism: Lophotriccus pileatus (assembly GCA_035583135.1). Taxonomy (NCBI): domain Eukaryota; kingdom Metazoa; phylum Chordata; class Aves; order Passeriformes; family Tyrannidae; genus Lophotriccus; species Lophotriccus pileatus. The sequence goes on along the minus strand of JAWWES010000018.1, from coordinate 11,815,319 downwards.
GTGAAGTCATTCAGTTTCTTTTTCTGTTTTAAGATAACTTCTCTGTATCACAGAAATGACCACAGAAGTATTTTTGTCTGATCTTTTTACTAAAAATTCAGATTAATTTGTTTGGTGCTTTTGTCCAAAAGTAGGCCTGCAAAAAAATCCTGATAACAGAAGTTTTTTGTCACTTCCTAAACAAAGCTCTTTTTTAAAATTAGGTTTTTTTCCTAAAAATGTATTTTAATATTTATTACTGGTTAATTTTAAAATTTAAATTTATTAAATAACTGTTATAAACATTTATAGTTTGCATTGAGTTGAAATAGTAATTTTAACACATGTAACATGTTAGAACACATGTAACATTTTAAAATGTGTAACAGCTTGCTCCACTGAAAACCATCTGTTTGGATAAACACACGCTTTTGTATTAAAAAAAACCCTAAACTTTAAGGAGTCATAAGCAGTATAAGAAGAGTAGATTACTGTACCAATATGGTTCATGTCCTTCGAAATGTTCCCAACACATTGTAGATCAGCTGCTTTAACAGGTGACACCCAGGACTTTTCTGTCTGCCTGATCATTGGCTTGGGCCAATGATTCAATGAGTAAGAATGATAAAATCCTGGGTAGTTTAGAACAAGAACCTGCTTTTCTGTTGTAGAATGAGCTGTGTTAACAAGCTACAGATGCTGATTTAACAAGGGTGTTTTTAATTAGCCGATGGGTGGAGGGAGTGGTTCTACCTCTATATAAATCAAAGAGAGGCCTGGTGAAGTCAGTGAGTAGGGGAACTGTGGATGGTTGTGCTACTTGGGATGGAGTCATTTATCAGCATGTAAGCTTTTCTTCAACATTTCATTAAAAAATCCTGTCCTTGTTTGGGTTTCACGTTGTAATGAGTGTGCTTTGGGGATATATTTAGGAAGCTATGATAAACTAATTTGAAAACCCTGAAATGACTCTCAGCGGTGAGACCAGGGATTGGATTGAGCCTAGAGACTGAGTGATCCTTAAAACTGAAACAATGCCTCTAATCTTAATTGAACTTTGTTATCTGGGGAGCTCTGGTAAAACAGATTTCAGGAGAAAATCTTGCTGAAGAGAGTAGGGATGGTGAGTTTGCATTTGCTGCTGGAAGTGAGGATGGTGATAAGGATCTTAGTGCTGTACCTTGTAAAAGCTCTCCAGGGGGTGTTTAGCTGGTGAAGAGTCTGAAGGTGTGACTGGCTGCCTGAAAGCAAAATGTAGGACTTGCTTTCTTACAGGTCTCATCTTTTCCTGTGACCAATGCCCTCTATCCTAGATAGATAGATTGGTGTGTAGGACCATATCTGCCCATATCACTAAGAAATGAGTCTGGGTTTGAAATCTAAGCACTATTTGTTTCAAGTTGGACAGTAAAAATTCTTTATCTTTGTGTCAAGTCTTGGAAATATGATAGATATTTATATTCAAACAGAAGAATATCTTCATTAAATGGCTTTTTAGATTTGTGCTATTACTATAAATTGCTTTTCTTTGATAGTCTTGATAATTTTCTTTTTCCCCCAAGGTCACTCTGGCAGTTAATATGCTTGGTAGGGGGTCTGTATTGGTTGTAGGAGCTGCTAAGAAAAGTGCTTGCAAAAATATTTGATTTTTAATTTCTATTTTGTTACATAAGGGTGGTTTGTTTGGTTTTTTTTTGAGGGGGAGTGTAGTTATGTAAGTAAAGAGAACAATGCAGAGGCAGAATAAATGGTAGAAGGAAGACACAACCACATCTTTCAGTAGTGGCATTACTTTGTAGTTAGGAGATGGTACAATATCTGTAATTAGGGTAATTATTTAAACTGAGAAGGAAGAAATAAATTTTACCTTAGAAGATAGGGAATTTCTACCCAAACATTCATATTTTGCAAGCTCTTTGGATTTATGTCACTTTGTAATGTCTTTGGCTACCACAAGTGATGAGTGAAGCATTAGTCTGTATTTTCTGATAAAAGTCTTTCCAGGCAGGGAAAGGGCTTTAATCCATCCAAAAGAAGGGATGTGATTTTTAAAAGCAAACAAAAACGTAACTATCAGAACTCCAAGCGTTTGCTTTGATTTGTGCATTGTAGTTTCAAATAAAAGACAGGCTTTCTTTTTACCACTGCTGCCTTGTCTCTTTATAAAGCAAATGGCTTTGTAGAAGAATAATATTTGTACCAACAGCACATGTTAAATAACCTTAGAATAGGACTGTATTTCGTGCTCTGAATAAGGAAACACGGGTTGGGTTCCTTGCCTGTGCTTTTAACTCCAGTATTGACGTGGCCAAATGTGCAGTCAGGCACCTCTTTGCTAGTTTCTTCTTAATCTATAATTGGACAATAATGCTGTTACATTTATGCAACATTTTTGGATGCTACTTGTTAGATTCACCTGACTAAATCAAAGCCAGTATAACAGCTCTGACAGACTGAAACTGTCTGAACCTCCCATAGAGAGTGATCTACCCTGAGAATATGGCTTTATAAAGTAAAGCAATTTTCTTTTACTTCAAGAATTATAGATTATATAGAAGCAGTTCTGCAACATCCATTCATATTCTGCTGTGAAGGGACAAGTCATGTGAATGGATGCTTAGAAAGAAGCGCAGAGATTAAAAGATTCGGGATGCCATTTTTGTAAACTATAATTTAGAGAGCTGCAAGCTGTGTTCTGTAATCAGTGAAATTATAGGCACACAATTACTGTTTTCGTTATTAAAACTTATATTTCAATATACTGTCACAAATCCATCTTGTTCTCCAGATAACATCAGTTCCTCCAACCCTTTAGAACTCATCAGGATAGTATTCAAATTCAGTTCAGTCAAGCCCCTGGGGCAGGTTAATTTAGAAAATCATGAGTGTCCACAGAAAAAGTGGGACAGTCCACAAAGTGCATTACCATGTCCAGTGGTTATAAATTCAATCTGTCCTGGCATGAAGTGCAGACACAGTTATTCCTCAGTTAGGCTGCAATCTTGCATCTTGGTCTGAAGTGGTTGAATGTATTTGTTTTCACGGCACAGGCTGGGAAAGCACCTGAATTTGCTGCAATCAGTGACAGCTTCTTTAGCTCAAACCGTCTTCAGTGGTGCACTCAAACAGCTGTGTGGGGGAGAAAGTTGTGGCCCTTGGCTGATCATCACCACTCCCTGCTGCCTCTTTAAAATCTGCAAAATGCCTGCCAATCTTTGTGTGGTTGTGCTCCATAATGTGTTTCCAAAGTGAACTCGGCAGACACGGGGACTGTGACCTGTTTGATGCACTGGTTGACCTAACCTGAAGAAATCAGAAAGCTGTTCTGCTTGCAAATTGGAAGCAAGTTTAAGATAACAGTTCTGTTTGCAACCTGAATAATTGTATTCCTAGTAAAGCTTCTTGGAGGACAAAATCTGTTTAGATAGGCTTTGTCCTGGGTATTAAGTCTCTTTCTCAGACTTCCCACAGAAGAATGTCTCTCTAGGTGACACTGAATAGTCCCTTTGAGGGACGTTTTTAATCAGTGTCACAAGCAATCCTTTACTATTGGTTGAGAGATAAGGGCTGAGGCATTTCTGGAAACTAGTTACAAGATGACCTGAGCTGAGCAACCAACAAACCAGACTCTTTAGTTCAATGAATGCTCCTAAATACTTGGTGGTTTTTATCCTCCGGAAGGACTGCAAGGCCTGCCAAGGGCTGAGGCTGCTCCAGCATGCCTGGCATACACAGCACACAGAGTATTTCCTAAGAATTATGCACACCAGCGGCTTGGGCTAATGCTGCTTTTACCAAATGCCTGTGTAGTTGGATTTAGTTAGCTGAAGTCTTTTAAAAATGCTTTTGAAATCCTGATCTCCAGGAGTCAGTGCTTTCGATTTCTTCCGAATGCATTAGTCACTAGATTGTTACTGCAAATTTCCAAAGGACGACTTGTATTCATATGCAAACTAAGTTGGGGTTGAGGCATGAGAACGTACCACTTCTTTTTGCATTGAACTTGCAGGCCTAAGAAATCCTAATGTGCACAAGAATATCTCGGAAGTGCTCTGCACCCGCTGGGAGAATGGTTAATGGGAGATTCATCAGCAATAAGCTCTTCTGCCATCACCATTTGCTTTAGAAGACTAATTTCAACAGAATGGTGGCAGAGTTCCAAGTGTAGTTAAAATCGACAATAAACCCATATACATAATATATAAAATGCTAAATGTTTAAGGAAACCTAGAAAAGATTCTGATAGTTTTATCGATTTTATTGTCATTCTGCCCTTCAACCCCAAATAATGAATTTCTCTTTAGAAAAAATGTGCTGCTGCTGTGATGCAAATGAATGTAGGTGTTTGCAAGGTTAGATAGTGTTTATCAGTTGGTGTACGGTGGGGAGCTTCTGCCTTCTGAATGGCAGCAGTAACAATACTTGGTGTTGCATCAAACTATTCACTGAAGGACTGTTATGATATAAATGTAGACTTTGAAATAAAGGAATGAAGGAAATACAGATGTGAGTTTAAAAATTAGATAGGTTTGCTGCCCTGCTAAGTTTTGCACTGCTGAGTAGGAATGACATGTTTGTGTAATATTCACTTGAAAATATGCATTTAGGCATGTTTTGAAATTTTGGATGTGTTGGTCTGTTAACTTGTTCTCAGCTTTGTAAGCATGTATTTATTTCTTTGGAAGGTACGTTTATGTTTAAATGTTTGTCATGTTCTATCTGACACCAGCTGTTACTCTTTATACTTAATTTTACTTGCAGTTTGTGGGTTGGTGGTGATGATTCTAAACAGGTGGGAGGATGATCTAAAGGAGGCTCCCATAATCAATTAATTGACTTCAGCTGTGGCAACAACCTGATTCCCAACTGTCTTGTATCCTAGAATTTAGGCTTATTTTTTCTGGAATGCTACATGTCTTCTTAGAGCTTGTGATGTGAGTGAAACCTGGTATGTATTTAATTTCATGATAATGCATTTCTCAAGTTCTGATTTTCTGCTATGAAGTAAGTTTCCATAGTTCATCTTTCATGAAAATTTTCAGATATTTATAAGTGTACAATCTGGACCCACTAAATTATATTTTTGGTTGGTGTCAGAGGCATTTTAAAGGATTAGCATGTCACTCATGGTAGTTGCTTTGTGGTCAAGGCAAACATCTGTGCTTTGGTGTGCCTACAAAATCTTGTTTGTTCTTCAGTCCTGAGGACATTGACAAGAGCAACCAGAAGTGCTGAATGCTAATAAGATTGTGGCCTTAATTTGATGTCCTTCTCAAGCCCTGTCCTTAAAACTGGTCCTCAGACTTTTTTTGTTCCTTGTTTTGGTTGGGTTTGTCTCTAAAGCATTTCCTTTGCTGCCCTGTTTGCAATATGATCTTTGCCTGCTTTTGTCAGAATGGAAATAATTCAAACTTTTTCTGTTGTGACCATTTTTAGGTAGAGAGGCAAATAGAATGACTTCTTCTACAAACAGGATTAGGAAGTGTGCTCAATTTCTGGGGTACTCAAAGGTTATTGTAATATGTTTTTTTCCCCCTTCAGTTAAAACCATTTGAGGAATGCAGAAAAGCTCTACTATTACAGATTCAGTCCTGAGAATACCTTAGTTACACTATACAACTTCTCCATGAGTAAAAATTGGTTTTTAATGCAGCAGCAAATGGTGAAACAATGAGTGATTGAGAGCTGGAACTAGACAGATTCGGGTTGGATGTTAAATATGAAATATATATGGGAGAGGGGGCTACTAACTACTGGAACATACAGTTTAAGCCCTAGAGTTTGGTGGATTCTCTGAAGTTGATTGAAAATAATGTTTTAATTACGTAGAAGTTATTTGGCCCAGTGCAGGAATAACTGGGGGCAATATAATGGCCTGTGAAACTCACAGGGTCAGCCTGTATGATCTCATGGTTTCTTCTGGCTTTAAATTCTGGGAGTGAGAACTGTAAAAATGTATTACTCCAAGTTCCTGTATATCAAAATAAGGTAGATTTTTATTCTGTGTTAGGTTCAAATTTGAAATGGCTCTGCTGTTTTTTGCTGCTGCCTTGTGGGGCCAGCACTGCTCTCAGACTCATATCTTTAGGATGTGTATTGAACTCAGAAGTAGCCCCAGGCCAGTAGCTTTTGAAATTTCTTCTGGGCCCTGGTGGTCCATACGGGAGACAACTGAGATTTTGGTAGACTTAACAGGCTTGACCCAAGCATGAAATGTAACTTCTGGCACCAAAGGCTTTATTAACCAGTGGATCATACAGTTATAAACCTATACAAGCTACCATAAAATACCTGCTGGGATTTCTTTCTGTGATTAATATCAGGTACCGGTTTGAACTAATAGTCTGGAGAGAAAATTCTACCTCTGTGCTTACCAAATTCTTGAGCAATGAAGTGACCCCTAAAAAAATACTTTTAGGCTTTATGTATATTTTTTTTATTGCTACTAACTTTCTCACTTCGAATGGAATAGACACTGACAAAATAATTACAAGTAATTGTTGTACTGGTATCAGTTTTAATAAACCATTCAAGTAGAAAATATTTTACAGATCCAGCCTTTCCTATGTGTCACCAGATAAACCTTTCACATCCTTCAGTACCTGGATCTTAAAGCCAGTACTTGTATTTTTCTTTCATGCTATATTTTTTTCTTGTTAATAATAGAGCTGTCATTTCTAATAAAATATGAAACAACCATCCAGGGAAATAACACTGGTGATAGAGCAGACTGAAACACTAGACTGAGTGAACACAAATGCTCAATAGCTTGGAATATAATTCTGTCGTTAAACAGGACCTGTAGAGGGACTAGGACTGAATGCACTGGGGTGAAAATGCTTTGCACTTGGGAGGCTGATTCAGCTTCTGTTGGGAATGTTCTGGTCACTGGAATCAAAACAGCCTTCTGAGATTTGAAGGACATCCTACAGTGAAGGAAGAAATGCTGTCAAAAGTCAGGCAGTGTTAGACTTGACCAGAGGGAGAGCCCATAGAAATGTCCACCAAAAATTGACTTCTTTTGCCAGCCCCTCTACCAAAAGATTCACTTTACTTGGCACCCACCTTTTTGAAGAAAAGGATGCCAAGTCCAGTCAGAAAACTTGCACACAAAGGGATCACAGGGTGCTCTTTAATGTTACTTTTCCTAGAATGCACAGCAGAAGGAACAGTGCAATAGCAAGAACCCCATGTCCCTATTCGAATAGCTTGAAATGCCTGTGACCTGTGTAGGGAAAATTAGTTTTCTGTGTGTATCTGGGAAGTCTATTTTCTCTCTATTTCAGCTCTCCTTTGCAAGGTTTGCCCAGTATATCAAGATATACACTGTCAGCCACATGGCAAATTGCTTCCCCTCTCTGTTTCCTCCTTCCCAAAAATGGAAATGAATGTATTTCTTTTCTGTCTTTGCGAAACACTGTGACAGTTCTGGATGGACAGTGCATTAGGAGACTTCAGTATCACTGTTATTGTAAACAATGTTGTTTCTTTGCCCCCAAATATTGAAGACAAGTGTTTTTGGGGGGATTCTGAGTTGATAGGCAAAGTAAAACTGCCTATTTAAATGATAATTATGCTCTTCTCATCCTCCAAGTAACAGCTAAAATGTCTGTGTTTTTCTCATTGAGCAGTCTGGTTGGCTAATGGACGATGTCTATTTGCAGTTAAACCTACTGCAATGTTGACAATTAAGCATATACGTGGAACAGGGTAATCAGAAGGAATGCAGTTTTATCACCAGTGTTAATTATCTAATATTTTCCAGCTTACAATTATGTGAAAATTCCTTAGGCATAAATGAAAATGAACCCATCAGTTACAATTTTTCTCAGGATAATGGCTGATGGAACATTTGCTGCCCCACAAAAAATGGAAGCAAGAGCAAAATTAACAACTTGGTTGTTCAGACTCTATAATATATAAATGTAGTCATATGTTACATGATGTGCATTCTTATTTCCTCATGGGAAAATTTCCAAGTTGGTGAGTGGAATTATTCATAGAAATCTTTCTTTTCGAGAGGTTCCTGTGTGCAGCCGTTTCTAAAATTTCTAAAGAGAATGCCTTTAAAAGCAGCAGATCGTGAATGTAATTATGAATGAGAGCAGAATTGATCTAAAAGCTATTGTTTACTATAATAATTATCAGACATTCACTACATCAGTGCCTAGAAGAGCATGTGCTGCTTTATGCAGAAACAAGGCAAATACCCTCTGGCATGTCTCCTTTATATTCCTGAACAACTTGCCCTTTTCATTTTATTTCTCATCAGCTGAGGACTAATCTCAGTTACAATCATTCCAATCAGACATTCTCAAATGACCTTTAAATGCTTGGGAGAGCCACTGAGAATTATTTGTTAACCTCCATCCTTCAAACTTGAATAAGCATTCTAAGTTACCGCCGAGCGAGAGAAACCATGAATAAGCAACATTTTTCAGGAAAACATATCTTGGCAGTTTTACAAGCCCTGCAGTCAATTTTCATTTGGAAGTTTATCTTCAAATGAAAACTGGGAGAAACTAAATTACTCTTGTAACAAGAAAAAAAAAAACAACCCAAACCAACCCATAACTTGGGATTAGCAATGGCTTTTTAAAAGCATTTGAGAACAGAGGGACAAAAAGCTGAGGTCTAAAGGGAGGTGCAGGACTATATACACTGAGTTTTATGATAGAAATGTTTGTATTTTAGTTTGTCCATATTTAAGCTTCCCTAAATATTTAAGTTTCTTGAACAAACTGCTGGAAATGGGCTTACTTTCAACAAAAATCCCAGTCTCTGGAAGATAATGTGTTATCCTCACTAGAAGAATACCAACATGGGCTAGAGCTCTCCCAAGAATTCTCACTTCCTTGCCATGGAAATGAAATCTGCTGCTTAACAGAGTTTGGAGATTCTAATTTTAATGGAGATACTGTCAGACAGCCTTGGCAGAGCTCTGGTGCTAAATTTGCTGACACATGGAAATGGAGATTTGATGACATCATTCCTTGCAGTGTCTCTCACCATAAAACTTGATTGTTTTAATTCCTTTAATCAGAGTTTTAATCAAGTGGTCATGTGGCCACACTGTGGCTATAATTGCATGTATGGATTTATATGCAACACATTAATAACCTTGCAACAAAACCAACAATTTAAAATCTTTCCTTTCATAGAGGAATAGTCTTCTGGCTTTTTGCTATTACACAATGGGATGTAATTGCTTGTCAGTAGGTAACTGCTTAGGAAATGTTTCTTCCTGATTCTAGGTAAAGAAAAAGGAAAAAATTACAGCTTGCATTAAGCATAGAAAATGAGCAAGCCAGGGAGAACTCTGACTTAAAAATTTTATGAGCTTCCAAGTTAGTATGCTGATACTTATAGGATGTATGTTGAAGATTTAATTACATCATTGTGTTTATATTTTGTTTGTCCTGACAACAAACAGGAATTTTTCACAAACTCTAGATCTTAATAGGCATTTCTGTAATGTGTCATCGTTATGCCTGTGTGTTTCACAAGATTGTGTTCCATCTTCTCTCCTGTGGAATGAAGTTGTACTTTTATATATGTGATAATGAGTTTTGTTAGATGCTTTTCAGTGTCTGCCAAAACTAAATAATTACCCTCCAGGAATGGTATGTTTTTGCCCAGAAGACTTTCCCCTTCCTCATTCTGCACAATATAAAGGAAATTCCATATAGTCTTTCTAACACTTTTGCCATTTTTATGTTTAAAAACCAAAGCAAAACTCCCAATCTTGTTTCTGCTGTAAAGCAGTATGAACAGTTCAGCAGAAATAGAAAACACTCTAAGACTGAGTAAACTTCTCATTTTTAACTTCCATGTGAACTGACTCATCTTCTGGACATGAAACAGGCTTAGTAGATAATCTGGTTGATGTTCCTGTAAATACAGGCTGATTTCAGAATACTTTCTTGTGTTTTGTTCATACTACCTTTAAATATCTCAAACAGTGGATGCACTTCCCTCAAAGACTAATTCACAGGCCTAAATATTTAGTAAACAAGTCAGTTGTGGCTTGTTGTTATTCTGAGTATTATTTGCATGGTGATAGTAGGGCTTGTTGTGCAACGTGAAAAAATATAATAGAGATAGGCCTTTGTTTCCCTGAGCCAAGTGACCTCTGGAAACCATAAGGTTTTTTTTTTTCAGTGATGTCAGTGCTGCTCGGAGACCACAGTGGAGAGGTCACAGCTGACTTGGCACAGCTCTGTCCCACTCTGCCTCCTCTGCTGTACCAGGTGCTTTCTGCAGATATTGCTCTGTTTCCACACCACCTTTGCACATGATGATAAAATGATGGTTGGGTAGCTCTGTGCGATGGTGTATATATACATTAGAATAAGGTGAAATGAAAATGAATTTCAGGTTTTGGCCACTCTTTTGAATTATCTCCCCAGTATGTTGAATTGTCTTTTTTCCAGTCTCTCTCATTTCTTTTCTGAAATACGGCTGGGTAACACACCCATGGCTACTGAGTCAAAAATCTTCAAGCTTTTAAATAAATAAAAGATATATTTTCAGCTAATTTCTTGCCTCTTCTGCTTTGGAACCTACATGACTAATATCACACTTAGTTATGACCAAAAAGATTCAAGGAATATTTAAAAATGAGTCATAACTGTCTCTACATTTGAGTAGTTGCAGGTACATCACAGTGCCATTTGTAGTGCCGTATTATATAAACTTACTTAATGCTTAACAAGCGTATTAAGCTTGGAGAGGCTCTGATTTCCATCAGTGTCACTTATAGAACTTGGTGGCAAAATGAAGGTAAATAAATTATATTTATTGATAGGTTAATATGATTTTATGAAGAAAAATAAGAACCTATTAGTGCTATAAAATGAGCTGCAGTTTTCAACAGAAAAATCAAAGTTCAAAGGAGTTTAGTATGTGCTGATTTGTTTGTAGACAGGTTGATGTTTCTTCTATAAAGAGATCTGTCCCTTGAAGTGCAGAATTTTTCTATACATCAGAGTTAAAAGGCTCTGAACAAAAGTAGTTTGACTGTATCCTTTGAAAAACAGTTCCTTAATCCCTTTTTGAGTTTTCAGCTCATGTTTTAGTCAGCAAAACAAACACACTGCTCAATGTTGTAGGCAATGATAACACCAGGGTAAACACAAGAAATGCTTTTATTAATATGATCTAAGCATTTAATTGCCTTCCTTGTAGTTTAATCTTATCTTTACACATTGAAGCAGTGCATATTGTGCGTTTCTGATCCTCAAAGGACAGCTTTTCATGTGGCATTGTAGAATAAGACATTATCACCACAAACCTGACAGGCCTGTAACATTGCTTGTCAGCTGAGGAGCTAGAAAGTTTGTTATAGTCATGAAGGAGATGTGCAAAAGATCATGGTTTGCAAAAGGTAATGCTGAATACTGGTTTGTAATTAGAGAAGGAGTGAAGTCAAGGTGTGCCATGAAAGCTTGGTTCCAATGAGAAATGAAGTGTCAGAATTCAGTGAACCCCAAACCGGGGCATTCAGTGTCCAGATGATACACTTACAATCAGGTTAAAATTAAAGAAACCAAAGCTTTAAATTCTGAGTGATGAAAGTCCTACAATGAAACTTAAAACTACATTTTATGAGCCATGTTTGTGATAAGCCATTTATCAAAACCAATGGTTCTCATGTTGCTCAATTTAAACTTTCCCAGATTACAGCCATGCCTGTTTGTATTTGTGTATGTACAGGAACAGAAACCAAACTAAGAGAAGTTTTGGGTTGTTTGTTTTTATCAACTATTTTAGTTTCCTCTCTTAAGGCAAGTGATGTAATATCAGGACCCCCTACTCTCATTCAGTTCTAGATTGCTTTTCCTGCTTAAAAGTGGGTAGCTAGGATTGCAGGCAGGCTAGGTTTCAGATCTTGTTTCACTCATGCTTAGTGTGTTAATCTCAATCTTTTTCTCTCTATAGTGGGAATATATCCTCTAAAATATTTTAGAACTGTGCTTGCATTTCTTTGTTTGTAGTAGCACTGTACTAATGCCTGAATTTCGAATGCCTTTATGAAAGCCTGGAGTGACTCTGCCATAACTACAGAATCCATTCCCTTAACACAGAATCTGTTAGAACTTCATGTCACTCATATGGTCTATTTCCATAAATATGGCCAACATTTTATTCCATTTTTCCTTTATTTTTACTACTACTTTTAAAATGTTCTATAAAGTACAGAACCCAGAAAAAGACACAAAAATTAGTAGGTTGAAATTATCACTCTGCCATTAGGCTGTACAGCTTCCCTTAGTGTGTGCTGCTATTTGAGTGTTTATTTAGGCTGCTAAAGCCAAGGAGCCAGGCTGCATTGTTGCACCCCTGTATAAACTCTCTCCAAAAGTTCTGTTTCAGTCCACATTGCATGTGGTACTACAGTAGCTAACACGAATGCAGTTACATGCACATCTACTGAATTAATATACCAATATGCAGAAAAATAGTTAATAAAACAAAATTTTTCTCTCTCTCCTTCAAACTTTGAAACAAAATGTAAGTATTCATTTCAAATATTGCGGGCATATTTGCTTCAAAACACAATGTCTTATTCAATCTAAGGATTCTTCTGCAGTCTGTCTTAGCTGCCTAATGCAGTATTTCTACAAAACTCCTTTAAGAGACTTTGAAATATGTATGTCCTGGTCTGTTCATCCATAATTTTCATGCAAAGGCAAAATTGTATAGCACATTTTTTTTCAACTAAAATCTGCTACAGGCCAATAGTCTAAATTTAGACCACTGACACAGTATGTGTTGACTGTGTGTGACTAATTCATTTGACGTAACAATAAACTTACATTGTCTCAGTACAGGAGCATGTCAGAGAAATTTCTGCAAGACTTCTGATGTGTGACACGAAAGTACAGAGGGAATCTTCTTTTATCTTTTTACTATTTTTAACCAGTAGTTGATATTTGGGATCTCCTTTTCCTTCTTGGATTTTCCAAGGTTTATTGTCTCTAAAAATAAGTATAATCAAGTGCATGAATATCCTTCAGTATTACCCTATTTCCTTGTAGCTGTTGAAACTGGCGGTCAGTTTGCTTGTGTTATTTGTAACATTAAAAGTTTCTTGGTGTGTTTTGGACTATTGTTTAAATGGTGTTCTGCATGATTTTTTTTCTGCAGTTGGACTGATTAACTTTTATAAAAGCAAATTATATAAGAGAATGTGATTTTAGTACCATACAGGCATATTCCCCTTGAACTTTCTCAAGGCTGGGAGCCTTTCTCAATTTTATGTGTGGATGGCGCTCATTGCTTTGGTGGAATCACTTCTGATTTATAGTGGTTGAAACCAGGCTTTAGGGTAGAATAATTGACTTGGTGACAATGTAAAACAATAAGCATCTGCTCCAATCCCTTCTGTGTAGATTTATATATGATAAGAGTGAGCACTTGGGAAAGGTGAAGGCAGTATTAATATTATTGTGTGTGTTTTTCTGTGTGCCTTCTGCTTAGTTTTTGAACTTGAGGAGTCTATTGGGAAATTTAAGAACTCTTATCATTTACTCTAATAATAAATTCGTCAAGACACAGCTCTTGCAATACTTCGTTCTTGGTTTTGATTCAATTATTTTGACATTACTGAAATGAACCTGGAAATGTCTCTCCACTGGGGAATAGAAAGGCAAAAAGAACAACATAATAAAGAAGTCATGAAGAAAGCTTTGTGAAGAGCCAAGTGAGTCAAGAACCAGACAGGTTGAATGTTTCTCATTTCCCGCTGTCCCATCTCAATATACTTCAACAAGTGAACCGTGTTCAACCATCAGCATCTCCCATACAGCTACAGCAGTTTTGCTCTGATCAGTGATCCTTTGCCTTTTACTGAGCTGAGAAGAAAGGATTTTGAAAACAGGGTGGGGGGAAGAAAAGCTATGGATTTTGTCAGGGGAAAATCATCTTTAAAACCCTGTAGCTTAGAGAATTACTGAAAAGGTCTACTTGCTTTTATCTGCTTTTCATGCCATTTGATGCAACGTAAAGAAATTATTTTTTTGAAAAATAAAGAAAACTAAGGGGAGATGAGGATGTTTGGTCACTTCTGAACGTGGGAGTGAAAAGCTTTCTATAAACTTTCATGTGATTAATATAATTAAGTTTTATTGATGCTATCGTTGTGTAGTTCCTTGTGTCCTGTCTTCTGCTTTACATCACAGACAGCTCAAATCCTGAATACCTTAATTTAACAGGCAGATGACATCCAGGGGAATTAGTTTGCCTAACAAAAATAATTCAGTACTTGTTCCATCTTGGTGGAGAACCCTGAAGCTTTTGCTAATGATCCGAACAATTGACTCCATGGATATTTAGATCGAGTTCTAATTTCATTGTCCATGGTCCACTGCAACTTGACCTCTTGGAGGGAGGAAAGGCTCTGCTCGAACTCATCTGCATTTCCCATCTTTAGGTTGTTGCATGTGTATTGAAGTGCACAGTCTCACTTCCTGGATCCTGTGAGTTGTCAATCTGTATGGAAGAAAAGATAACTCTTCTCAGCTTTGTTGTTATACTTAAATTAGTGTCTCTAATATAGTTGTTTTATGGCCGTAGATAATTGAATTTTTTTAATCAGCATACTTTTAATTTTAGGTTTTCAAATCAATTAAGAATATATTGACAAAAACTTAAGATTTCCTACTAGCCTGACTTTACCTTTATAGGTTAATTGGCCAGGGAAGGAATATGTTTGAAAAAACAACAAATGTAATTGAAAAGACAGTAGTCAGGGGCCTGTAGCATAGTCAAAATAATGAAATTTAGGGAAAAATCTATGTCCATTCAGAAAAATGCTTCCAATCACAAACCTATTACATATAACTCAGTATGGCTTAGCACTTCTGTCAGGCTCTTTTGTGGTGGTTGGTTGGTTGGGTTTTTTTAATAGATTTCAAACACTGAGCTCTCAAAGAGATAAAATTCTTTCTTTTCTATTCATGACATCTTTCTGTCACTTTAAGGTCACTTCAAAGACAGCCCCGGGGAGCTTGTATTGTGGCTCTGTGTTAATGGATCTGACCTATTGATAAACAGGGGAGTTTGGTGCTTGGATGTGCCAGTCTGTGGTTGTACAAATATTTACTCGGAAGAGAAAACCAAAACAATACGTGAAAACTGAGCTTTGGTTTCTTACGGGATTTGCTTCTTGTCTTATTTTGGAAAGCTCCATTAAAAGCTCTTCTTCCACAGGGTATACTGATGATGCAGTCACTGTGCATCTAACAACTGGAAAAAACTATTCTGGCTGACAGCTGAGAACTGTTGGAGTGATAGTGAGATCTGGTGGTATCACAGCAAACCTGCAGATCATCTGCAGCAAATGTAAAGGAACACGTGTAGGGAGCTGTTATTGCTTCACATATGTGTTGTGAGAGGTGCCCTTCACTATTTACCCCTGCAGTGTGTGATGAGAACAGAAATCACTGCCTTTGGACATGAGTAATCTGCTTTTCAGATGGGTGAAGACCTTTGCATTTCCTACTCAACAAGGAGTAGGTCTCCAATGGCCCTGCAGCTGGGACCATTAACACTTCTACACACGTTCTGTGGTATAACATCGATGACTTTGAGTGAATGTAGTTCAGTATTTTAGACTTGGCCAGTTTCTGGCAAAGCAGCTTAATTCAATTTAATTTTCTATTTGTCAGTGTTACTAATTTAAAAATGAATTTTATTATTTTTCAAATTACATAGAAGTAAAGATTTTCACTTGTTGAAGCTGATGGTTTGTTTGGTGTGTTTTTTTTTTTGTTTTTTGTTTTTTTTTTTAAATTCCCCTGAGCCTCGTGCTTTCTCTAAACCAAGCCCTGAGGCTGTAGTTTGCTAATAAGAACTAATGGCTCCAGACATATCTCTGCAACTGTTCTTCATTTTCATCAAGGTAAGTAAATCTCATTTCTTCAAGTAGGGCACACTGGAAACAAATGACCTGTCTCTGTCATGCCTCGTGTGAAATCTATCAGATCAGTCTAATTTCATAGGTAACATCTGACCCCACAGATGTGCAAGATCTATATAACAAAACTGGAGACTTTTATATTCTTCAGATTTGCACTCACAATCAATTTTTTTCTTCCCTGTTATACTGGAAAAAATTAGGTTGTTATGGAATCAGAAAGATAAAATATATTCTCTGACAGATACACAATTATTTCATATAGGGTAGTTCTCTGTGTGTGTACATGTGATGTAACTTTTTTCTCACTGTCTTGCTTCTCACAATAATTTTGACAAAGAAAGTAATTGCAGATAACACTAAAGAGTCTATAAATTATCCCAAAGCCAAACCCTGCTGTAAATGAGCTCATAAGAAGTCAGAAGCTTTGTAGATTATTTCTGTCTTTAGATGTTTGACATAATGACTTGTTTGCAATGAACCATTACTGTGCCTGTGGAGTTCCCATGGAGGAAATTAAGCATTAAATTTTAAGTGCTAATTTTTGTTTTATTTTCCACCTGCCATCCTAATTGCGATTTTCAGAGTTTGCTTCCAGTGACAACGGAAACATAGATTAAAATAAGAAAATAGTTAAAATTTAATAAAACTAAGGGTCACAACACTAAGCAGGAGTGGTTGGAACTGAAGCAGTTAGAACTGAAGCCCAGTGCCCTGTGGCAGGGCTGGGCTATAGTTTATGGCTGAGCCTATTGCTTGAATGTGCATTATGCTTTCACTGGTACATGTCAATTAGGATTTGTCTTATCTTTCTCACTCCACTGGTTATTCTTGAGGTGACACAATTCTTTACAACTTATTTTAGCTTTTCTTTGTTTATTTTTGCTTTTGAGCCTTTACTGCTGAATCATGAAGATCTAGATACCTCTTGAAGATCTGTGTGCTATTGCAGCTCTGTAGTTGTTAATGGTTGAGTTTGGCAGTTCTCATGATCTGTTACAGAGGCAATCCCTACTTCTTTGCTCTTTGTAGTGAGGGATAAACCCATTCTTGCCTCACAGTGGTGTGGTGTCATGATGAAATTATATGCCAGATATTTCAAGCAAGACACTGAGATTTGTTAGGGCACTTTGTTTTGCTTGGGTTTAGAGGATGGGCAAGATGAAGCAGAGATAAGCAGATCTAATTCCACTGCCTGCTGTTGGACTCTGTCCTGCAAGAATGTATTTTGGCAGTGAGTGCGCCCTAGTCTGTAATTCCATGTGCACTGAGCAGAATAATGGCAGTTTTCTTATTTATTTCACTTCAGGTTCCTGGGGCTCTCTGTAGATGGTGGGTGATCCTCATAACAGCTCTGTAAGTCAGGAAATCAAGGGATCATTAGTTAAATGTTGAGCTGGGGGTGGGGGGAAGTGGGGCCCTGAGGCAATTGATGCTGCAACTGTTGAGTTCCATCTAAAGCAGCCTGGCTTAACTTGCACTTGTGGAGTTTTGCTTTCTATGAAATTAGGTGGTTTTTCCTCTTTAAGGAAGTAGGGGTTGTCTGTTAATTTTGATTGGTTTCTTGAGAGCGAAAGAAAAAAAAAAATGAAAAGCTCATTAAAATAAAGGGAAACAAATAATCCAAGTTTTCTTCTGCGGCTTCTGAGGATGAAATACATTTGAGGCAGCTCAGGAGTGTAGGGGAAATAAGTATCCTTTAAATCCCTTTTTTTCCCCCCTTTCAATAAATCAGCATTATTCCAGCAATCTCTGTGCTCCCAGCTGTAGGATATAATCTGCCTTTCCAGATACATCTAGCAGTTCCCATCCAAGCCTGCACTGGTGGGGCTGCAAGCCCTGGAAATGAGCTTTGCTGGACACCAGGCCAAGTGCTCAGGAAATGGAGAACTGTCCAGTGAAATGAACAGAGGTTCATCCCGTGCCCAGTTCACTGAGACCAGCAGAGACACTCGGAAACCTTAATACTGACCCAGGGCTCTCATCTGATTATTTCTCTTTCTTCCTGTATTAGGTACTGGAGAAGTAATTGAACAACAGTAAATACGTGTGACTACATTATGGAATTAGTTGACCTATTTACAAAAAGATTTTGCCTAATCTGTCCTGCTGTCCAAATTTCTGGGAGATTTGGGAAATCTGCAGTTGAAGTGAGTTATATTCATGCTCTAGGTGTTATTTTTAATATGCATGTCATGTTTGAAAATGTCAGCAGAAAAGACTGAATAATACTTGTTGCATATAAATCTGAAGTGCATAATTGCTCCAGCTGACATGTATGAATGCACTTTCATTATCGTGTCAAGAGGACACTTTGTGCTTGCAAATGAACAATGTTTGGGGTTGGCAATAAAATGGGAAGCACTTGCTTAAATAAAGTTTATTACAGCTTTTAAGAAAAATGTAATTATGAAGTGTTCATACTAAATTAGAAAACTGGTTTTGAAGTGTTAACTTCAATATGAAATGAAGTTGTGGTTAAAGGGGAAATGTGCACAGTGCTGAGGGTTTACTAAGGGGAGTAAAATACAAATGGGAAATGATGCTATTTGATTTGCATGTCCACATAATATTCAGTGAGTATGTCTACTGATTCTACAAAATAACCAACAACTGGCAACTCCCTGCACTTTCTCAAATCAGTTCACTTAGTTTAGTGGCCACAGATAGACGATGATTTCCTTCTTGTCTGTACTTTTGTGCACCCCATGCTACAGGAGTGAGTCTGATCCACGTGGCAGAAGTGGAGTCTGCAGAAACTTGTTAATGTCTTTCTTTTGTGATTATTCAGTATTTCTGTTGCTCTGCAAACCTAAGCTATTACTCTTAAGAGAGTGCTCCCCACATAAGAGTTTCCCAATTTCATGTTTTCCTTTGTCCTTCAAGAGATTTTACAGAAACTCCATCCGTGCTGCTGTGTTTGAAAGAACCACGATTGTCCCAGCAGTGAGGGAGATTTTGCAGAAAGGAAGTAATAATTGCAGTCATGTGACAGCCCTGCAGTCTATTGCCAGAGAGAGTTTAGATGTATTTCCCTGTACTCATGTATTTTTGTTCGCCTTTAAAAATACAGTGCAACTTGAACATGTCTCCTACATGCCTTCAGATACGTTTTTGCTGTTTGCTTTCTCTGTCTTTTTTTTCTTTTTCTTTTTTTTTTCCCTTTAGGGAATAAAAGTAAAATAAAGCCAGTTTAAAAGTCTTTCCTCCTTTGAGACAAGAACTTCTCAGTGGAATCTTGTCTGCTCCCCAGATTCCCTCTAATGTGCTTTCTTCAAAGATTTTGATAACCCCTTGGAGGGTTACAGATGCTCATGCAAGTCTGTTCTGGCAATCCTTGGTGCCTGAAAAGTGGCACTTACAGTATGAGTGCTGCCATTCAGTGAAGATTCTCATAACAGCAGATTACTTATGATGTCCCTGGAATTGCCTGTCTTCCAGTAGCTTCTAACCTGTGGGGCATTGAGGAGTTGTAGAAAGGTGAGACACTGCCCACAGTTGTAGAAAGGTGAGACACTCCCCAGAGGGCTCACCTTCTCATTTTCTACCTTTTCAACTAACGGTGAAGAATTCTGATTCCTGTCTGCTCCTTCTTTCTGAAATGCCAAAACATGACTCTCTAGTCAGAGCTGATTGTTGCACATCAGGAAAAATTGTTTAAAATTACTTAAAATTATACTTTTTTTCCCTTCATACTTAATTACTTGTGCAGCTGAACAGGGGCACTCATTCCTCTCATAGAGCTAATTTTATTTCCCTTGCTGAATCAAGCAGTAGATGCGGAGATAGAAAATACAATAATCCCCTTAATGAAAGTTGGGGTTTATTGCTAAACATATAATATTTTCCAAGATTATGTATTAAATATGTAACTTGAACTGGCTGAAAGACAGTTATGTAGCGCTGGAGCTCTCTCTCTCCACCCTTAATTTGCATTGTATATACCCAGTGCATTGTCCCTGACATCTGAGTTACTATTTATACTGTGGATTTTGAGCATAGTTATGAGAAGTAAAGGTAGAGCCACACTTAGTTCTCAGTATTATTGATATTTTTAGATTAGATAGCACTTTTATAAACTGTGTTAGGGGTTTGTGTGCATTGCCAACTATTCCATGTTAATTTAAATAAAAATAAGAGACAGCAGAATGTGCCTCTATTGCTGTAGCAATACCAGGTGGGCTGTTGTGAAGACCAAGGAACTGAGAGGAAAAAAATCTATTGGCCTTGTAATGTTGCTGTAGTCTGAAAGAAATGCTTCCCCCCCAAGATATTGAACTGCTTTTTATAGGAAAGATTCAAGACTACTCTGTTGGAAATATAATTGTTATGGAGAAAGAATGGCTGCAGCACCAGGTATTAGCCTAATGGTTGTTTGTGTGTTTAATTATTTCATTATTAGCCCCTACTGTGCACTTGAGAGTGAGAGATTCATCGATACAAGCCTTTGCTTCCCACTAATGAAGAAAGATGATTCATTCTCAAAACTAAGGTTTCTGCACATAGACCTGTATGGAAAATGAAAGTTATCACACATAATTCTCCACTGGCAGAAAAGGGAGAAGGGAATGAGTATTTAGCTTTGGGACAAAAGAAACTGGAAGAACACAATCTCTATAGACACATAAACAACCTGTTTATTTCAACTGCAAGAATACAATAGGAAAACCTAATTAAATTATAAGCACAACTAAATTATAGCTGGTATGTTGTATGGATTTCATACCAAATTGATCAGGGGCTTGCAAAGGAGCAGTTAAATTCTTTATTCTTTTAAATGTTTGTTTTAGTTTTTTTTTTTTAATAAGTTCTGTGCTGACAAAAGGAGACATGAAAATGTCAGTCGTAGCTCGGCTTTTTGCGAAGTCACTTGTGTGTAAAGGTGTTTAAATGTGAATTAGCACATTCCCAGGATTAATCTCACCATTAGGTAATGTTTTACAAAAACCTAAGGAAAGGATGATTAAAAAAAAGGTTGAAATTAAAGTAGAACAGGTCATATCAAAACAAGACTGTTTTGAGAAGGGAGACAGGTAGTTACTACAATTTCTTCCAAATTCCAGAGAGAATGAGACCACTATCACTTCATGTCATAGTGTCAGCCCTGGCCATTGTATCCCCCAGGAGCCTGTGTCCAGTATCAATGTACAGTTCCTGCAAAATGGGATATCTTACTTTCTAAAATGGACTGAAGACATGGAATAAATATTTTCCTGTGTATTGTGTTTGGGGTGGAGAGGAGTTAATTTGGGGGAGGGGGGGGGTTCTTTTTTGTTATTATTCAGGCATTTTGATTAGTTTTATTTGACTGCAAATTGAAGAAGTGAAGCATGCCAGATTTCTGTTGGATCAGTAATATGAAATGATGTAGTTATCAGCTCAGCTTTTCACCACCACCACCACCCTCCCCAGGAAGCTCCTGATTTTAAAAGTGTAGACTATTAAGATGATGATGATAAATTCTGAACTGACCAAGCACACTGAAGAAATACTTTAATTCTGTATATTGGTTCTAATGTTCTTCTGGTCAGATTTTTCATAGTTTATCCATAGCCCCAGTTAACCTTGCACATCAGTTCTGATATTTCACCACTGGGTGATGTCAGCAGGCATGAAAGATGATAATAGTGGTCAGTGAAAGGCATCTTTTGAATGTGGACAAAGCAGAGGAACAGCATGGGATGTGCAGTTGTTATTGAGATGATCAGAGATGAAGAATATAGGTAAGAAACATTAGACTGTGCTTCAGTAATTGAGCTAAAAAAAAAAGAAAAAGAGGAAAGAAGTGGTTTCCAGATGTCAGCACTGCAGGAAAAAGGAATTCAAGAGAAAGCAGGTCTACATATTTTGGAGAAGGGAGTTTTCAGTATCAGTTTTGGTGCTTATAAGAAGCTAGGCTGATGTGGCAAACAGGCAGTGTTTGAGATGTACAAGACTGAATAGGACAGGTGTGATGCAAAAAAGTATATTATTAACTTGAAACACTCACTGTACTTGTGGCTACTGGGCAGATTCCCTTTGTTCTATGCTACCTCTCTAAAGCTGATGTATCTTGGTTTAAAAGTACACTTGCCTCATTTGACTATTATCACCATGCTGACATAATGTGTGTTGTGGCATGGCATTAGTGGCAGCACCGCCAAATTAGGGGGCATCTGCTTTTCCTGTACCTTAAAGCATCATCTGCCTGCAGGTTTAGGTTTCCTACATGATCAACTCCTGGCTCTCTGTGGCTTTCTGATTTCCTGATCATAATTATCAGTGACCACACAATAATTTTTGATGCTAAAGATTTCTACAGGAAACTAAAATTACATGCTGAAGTTTAGAAGACAAAGGAAATAAAGATGTTTTGTTTAAAATATTTTCCCACCTTCATATTGCCAGTTTTTGTCATTGTTTACGCACAGTGCTTGTTAGAGAAGCCACCTGTCACACTGAGGAGAACATAAAGGAACTTAAGACATCTAAAATTCTGAGTGCCCTCTATTCATGAAGATGATTATGATATCTAATGCAATTTATTCCCACTATGCCTTAGCTTTTGGAAGATGGCTTGATAGTACAAATCTGTGTTGAAGATTTCAAATTAGTAATTTATTGAGTATTTCTGGGTAACCACGAATAGCCAGCAGAAGGTTGCTTTTTTGGCAAACTAATTAAGAGAAACATCAGAGAGCTAAGAAAACAGAGATGGATCTGAATGCTCCTTTGTGAGCACAAGTGTTTCATTATAGTGAGTTTTATGGAAAACTATATATTTTCAAGGTGAAGCTTTAGATTCCATGCTAATTGTAGAAAATTTTTGAAGAGTTTATGGTGATTTCCTGTTTTAAAGTAGATATTTGATAGATATAAAGGGAGTATGACAAATGCTCAGTCCCTTTCTGATTTGGGATTTTGGGACAAAACATCCTTTTCCTATCAAGCACTGATTGATCAAAGTAAAACAATTTTTTTTAAAATGTGTGAGAGGTGTCGAACTTCTGCCTCAGTGGAAATTGCTTTCTGTCAGAAATCTGAATGGTTTTCTCGAGGTTTTCTGTAGGGCCAAATAGTCTGGGAATGTTCTTTGCCAATAGGATGGTAACCACTAGCAGGATAAAAATAAAAATTCAAGTACCTCTAGTCTTTATGAAATGAGAAGAATTGCAGTTTTTGAAAAATACCAGGAAATTCCACTGCATATTCAACCAGCACAAGATCAAATTCCAAGTGTTGAATTATATTAGAAAAGCATAGGTCAGGTTTTTGACCTCTTTTTTATTTATATGAAGAAAAGATACCCTCTGACTTCTGAACACCTTATTGCTTTAACATTGTTTTATGTGACATTTGGGCTGTAGACCTTTTATCTGCTGACCTCGTTAAAATGGTGATTTAAATGTGGTATATTGTGTTTGTTATTTATAATTAGCTCGGTTGTAATCACTCCTTGAACAAATCTCATTGAATGACTCGAGACTGAGTTGCATTTAGCTTGAACAAGCAGAGAATAAATCTGTGTCTGATTTCATTCATTCATTTTGATCATTCCATTCACCTGAATTCAGTATTAGTTTCTCATATCGAAGTGTTCTTTCATTTTTGAGTGAAAGGCTGCTCAGCGCACGTGTAAGGGGTGGGGGGGAAGGCACTGAAGTCTGAAGTAGACACCAGTAGGAATTCTAAACTTGTTCACCCCCTGGAGTGAGAAAAACAATTGAACTTAGTTGAAGTAATTTCCCCCCTGCCATATGTGGAGATCCAAAACTATTACTTCAGTCTTCCCTCAAGTTACCACGAGGAATGAGGCCTCTGACACTTCATATGAGTTTCAGCCTGATATGACATAGCTCATAGGAGCTTTATTCAATCCTGTAAAGAAAAGACTTTATTTTCCAGTGTCCTATGCCCAGTCAATGGATATCCTTGTTGGGTAGTCATAGCCAGGCACTTGTTTGTAATCATACTGGTGACTATCAGTAAGCACCAAAACCCAACTGAACAATGTCAGGTACACTTGATTTACTCAGTTAAATTTGGTTTACACAGTTCTGTTTATTAATGATAGTGCACAGTGGGTGAACCTTGCATTCTTAGCTCTGTGAAAATCCTGTCCTGTCACGTGTTCTTGCTTCGAAAGCGTTTTGGAGTTGTAACTGTGCAATGATGTGTATCTGTACTGAGGCTTTTGTGTATGAGACTGATTTGTCCTCACCAAATGAATGAGCAATTATGGTCTATAAAGAGGTTTTAAAGGGAGATACAGTATTAGATGAGATAATAATTTATTGGTAGTGAAGGATATTGAGTTATGCAAGTTGACTCCCAGAGTGTATTCCTGCTTAATGATGTTGGCCATTACAATAAAATAAGATAGTAAGGGAATAAAAGATTTTCAATAAGGTGTTTAAGCTTCCTCTGCTGAATGTAGAAAACGTATATGTTACCATTTAATAGTGAAATAGCTTCACCTTATCAAACTTCAACAGGTTAAGAGAAAAACTGTCCCTTCAGTATTGTATATCAGCCCTAGGGTGAAGGTAGGGTTAAATTTCGCTCCCAAATGCATATTTGTTCTCATTGTAAAGCTAATCTTGTAATTTCTCACAAGACTGGCAATCTTGGGAGAAATGAGCTAGTACTGAGGTTAAATTACCTCTTACCCTAAAGGAGGCAAAGGATATTCTTGGATGAATGGCTCAGCATGATACACATTACAGATAACTAAGCTGTTGCATTTACAAGTCTTGGCTTTTGGCTATGGAAAGAGCTTTAGTCCTGATTCTAGTAGGATAGCTGTCTGGAAGGTAATTCAAGGCTTTTTGGAATAATTCAGTTTTACTGGAAGCCTTTAAAATTGGACTGTCCCATTTTCTATTGTTGGTTGGCTACTGACTGATCTTGGAATTTTCAGTACTGGCTGGAGCCATTAATGCAGTCATTTTCTAGCTAAAGAATGTACAGAGCTGACTTTTTAAGGGAAATGGGCAGTATACTGGAATTTTAAGTACTGGGTATATTTCATTTATGTGCAATAAGGGATTAACCTTTTTTTTTTAACAGACCAATTGATGTAAAATTTTTAAAGCCTTTATGTTGATGCTTACAGATTTGAAGATAAGAAACTGTGTTTTCAGTGATTACTTAATATTAAATCACGGAAATGAATGAATCTAAGAAAAGGTAGATAAAACCCACAGGTTTTCTTTAAAACAGATTTTGCAGTCTGTTTCTTGCTTATTGCTTCTTGACAGCACTGATTCTTCTTTTCTGAAACAGACTAAATTATAATGAAGTATAGAGCCATAGAAGGGGTTGAAAAATAATCCTGGAATAACTTATTTGATGTCAATTGCACAATTACTTTTATCTCATAGATTATTTTTCATAATTTTCACCCAGTGCACGTAAGAGTAACGAGAAATGGCAAGCTCAGTAGAAAGAAGGGATATTATAATATATGAGTGGTTATTTAAAGCCTCAAGAAAGGGAAGTAGTTAAAGGAAAAGTCTGGATTGAAAGAAATTAAAGTGTCTATTAAAATTATTAATATTGTGTAACTGTGGCTCATAGTTCAAAAAAAGTCAAGTGTTTCTTGAGTGTGCAGTATCCCTTCTGTTGCCAGTAGTGCAGAATTAGGGGGGGAGATGCACTTTGATATATCTGTGAAAAAAACCTGGATGCATTCAGCACATTTTTTTTGTTAGAGATGGAAGACATGGTGCTCAAAATGGCAGAGGATTTAATAGAGAGGCAGGATGAAAGGATGAATGGGAGAGATAACCAGGAAATTAGAACTTTATAAAATGGGCTGTAGATGATAACAAGGTTTTACATTATTGCCAATCACAGATATCAACAACTTCTGTAGAAATGTATAGAAGCTTTCATTAAAAATAATGGTTTGTGGGATCAGGTAAATAACAAATATATTCATAGAATCATAGAATATCCTGAACTGGAATGGCCTCACAAGGATTGTCAAAGTCCAACACTTACTGAGGTTCATTTTAATTTCTTGCTTAGTTCCGAATCTCTTTTTTGGAAAATCCTTAACTCCAGATATATGTTTAAGTTGACACTATGATCTGTGTTTTAATGTTGCTGTGAGACTGATACTCCTTAAGAAATCAGAGAAAAAAGCAAATCCATTGCAGAATGTAGTATTGAGATGAATTTTGGGACCACGAAGGACCCACATAAACTTAAGAGTAATAAGGAACTGAATTTTAAGAACAAAAGAATTATTATTGTACTGAAATGACAGCAAGTTCAGTGAAGAAGATAAATAGAAGATACTTATTTGTGAGAGAGAACCTCATGGTTTCTCAGTAAAGAAGACAGAATAACTTATTTTAGACAAGAGAAGAGCTCTTAATATGAATCTTCAGCAGTAGAAAAGAAATACTTTTAACAGAAAAATGGTCATTCAGCATATAAGTTAAAAATGTAGTGGGCAAAAGCCAAAGAGAGAGGAAGGGGAGGAGGCAGAATGTGTTTTTGACCCATATCACTTAATGATCCTGATTCCTACTGAGGAGAGAAGGGGGGAAAAACAAGGTGGGGGGTGAAGCCAGGGAAGGTCAAGATCAACCACAAGTGCATGGTTTCCTTCTTTTTATGTACTGAATTTCAATGACAAGCTTTTCTCTGTGATTTACTTTGTAAGATTCTGCTTCATAACAGCAAATACTGCAACAGTAAATATTAGTGCAAGTTGCAAAATATCATTTATGTTTCTGAAACAGAATCATTAGCACCTCATTTTCCAGTAGTATTCTGAGACTGAAGTAGACTGAGCTTGGGACCAATAGTCCTTTTTGATTTTATTTTTTCTAATATTTTGTTTTAATCAGTGCTCTTCCTTCCTGTACAGGGAGAAGTTGGCTTCTGTGACATCCATTATGGGAATGGAACTATGAATTTCAGCCATTACTTCCAGCATCTGGGCATCCTGTAGATGGGTGAGTGGACATCTGAGTTAGATAAAGAATACATTTAACTGAGTTTCTTAATTTCTTCATCTAGGTGTTCAAAGCTATTAATAGAATGGCTGAAGGATGAATTTTTGATAATATACAGACAAAGATAAACAGTTTTAGTAGGACGGTCTTAAAAGACAACAATAACAATGATCATAAATAAGAAAGTTCAAGAAATTATTACCTTCAAGAAGAATGAGTTTTATGGAGGCGTTGGCATTGTTATTCTTATCCTGACAGTTATTTAAATCATTATGTGCTATTAATATAAGGAACTGAAAGCTCCTTCAGTAGAGTCCCCATCTGCACAGTATCTGTTACATGAAGAAGTGGATATGTGAACAATTCTACGTTATCAAACTGGTAAACGAATTCATACTGCTCCATGAGGGTCCTTACATGCAGTTTGCTGGCCTTGTAATGGCATCTAAACACTTTTTCTCCTCCAGTTTTTTGATAACCTATGGGACGTTTCTGATTTCTGCCACCTGCAGAAGCATCAGTAACCGCACAGAGAAATGACAGGGAT
Organism: Lophotriccus pileatus; assembly: GCA_035583135.1. Classification (NCBI taxonomy): domain Eukaryota; kingdom Metazoa; phylum Chordata; class Aves; order Passeriformes; family Tyrannidae; genus Lophotriccus; species Lophotriccus pileatus. The sequence continues at coordinate 11,787,925 of JAWWES010000018.1, read as the reverse complement.
CCCCCCATCACCATGTTCATGTCTTCAGACAGGAGAAGGACTATTAAGGTTAACTCCTCCCCACCTGCTTTAGTTATGTCACCTCTTGAACTGCCTGATGTGGTTGTGTGGACAATTCAAATACCTTCCTTGCCCTGCAACCCCATTTCCAGAGGAGCCGTGTTTTCAGAACAGTTTCACTTACTCTGTGCAAATCTCTCCCTTGCTCTCTAATTTAAAAAGATATTCTTTGTGTCTGCCACCTCCCTGCTAAATGTAGATTGTGTGTCAGGGGGCTGACACACAAAAGGACTCAATCTCTTAAGAAGCTGCCACCAGAACACCTAATAGACTGTCAGTTTGGATGTTTAAATGAGCCACAGCAAGGGAAGGAATAATGCTTTTAACAAAAGAATGGTAGGTAGACTAGAAAAAAGCTCAACTCCACTGACAAGGTGACTGGAAATGTAGTACTTGCAGTAGAAGGGGAATGTATTGATGAAGACATCAGTAACAGGTGAAAAATGGTGCTCAGATTTGGACTACTGACAAGAAATAGAGAAAGCATTTATGGCTGTAGAGAGAAGTAGGTAAAAAGTCAGATTAGGACTAGCATTACATGAAGATTGTCTGTCTGCTTTGTAGGATGCAGTGCTGTCTTGGCCCCCTTGTGATGATTGTTTGAGTAGTATTTTTAAGCTGCATCTATGTATGTAACACAGAACTGTGCCTGACTGAGCCCTGAAAATTAGTGCTGGTACATCTTGTAGGTGTTTTATGCCGCTACATCTTTGGAACTATACGTGGCATTATTTGGGTTAGGGATTCACAACTTCATTCCTGTATGTCAGCAGCATCTCAGATTGCCTTGCTCACAAATGGAAGAGGGAAAGTTAGAAACCCCTGAAGAAATTTTGTTCTATGTTGTGCAGTTGATACATTGGAACACTGCCACTATAAAAGCATGTTTACTTTGCTACATGTTTGTTTTTAAGGCCTGTGGAGTTATAATTTGATCCTCATTTTTCACTTGCCACATTTGGCACTTATTTGCGTTCAAAAATTATAAGCAAGTGCCCTTGGTTTTATTGTCGTGATGTCGAGAGTGTGCCACAACTAAATCATATATTCCTTGCTCTTTGTACTTTTCTTACCTATCTGATGTGGTATTAACATTGAGAAGGTATTTAACTGAGGTCTCTGCATCTTCTCACACCATAACTGTGTATCCAGGACATCCACAGTGCGTGGCACTTAAAAAAGTAATTCTAAATTTCACTTTACAGGGATGCTTGATAATTGTGTATTTAATTGTATAGAAAATGAAACAATCAATCTGCATTTTAAAAAGAATATACTCATACAGAAAGCATTTAAAGGGTGGCAGTTCCAGAGGTGCAGCTTATGACAGTCTTCTGGTATTTGTGACATATTTCAAAGCCTAGTGGGTTTGAAAAATATCTGTGTGGGCTCCTTTCTTAAAAACTGCTTTGTGTAGCATTACTGAAAACGTAACTGAAGATTATTTTCAATTTGTGCTGCTCTTTTCATGTGCATTTGTGAAGGGGAGAGAACTCTAAAGTAATTGATTGATTCATCAGGTGAACAGTTCATGTGTAGAAAATTCAATTTGATGGTACCCAGTAGCGTCAAGCTGGAGCTTTGTGTGAATAAGCTTCGTTATTTTTATGATTATTTTTTGTGATACTTTTCTTATTTCTTTATATTAGGAATTATAGTCATGAGTGCCTGTTTAAAAAGCATACATGTATGCCCTTAATATTGCAATCTGAGATATTTTATAGTATGTATGAAAGAATTAGGGAAATATTGGCAGACTTTTAGGTCTGCAAGAGAAGGGGCATATAAAACAAATGTTTATGTTGTTGTTGCCTGATTTTAATTTTTTTTTTTTTTCTTATATCTGTGTCTGATTTTGGTCCCATTTCCAGGAAGTTTTTAAGATAACAGGAATTTCCATTAAAAAATCTGTAGGATAGCAACTGAAACTTATTTCTACACACACTACCCCATTCTAGCAGCTTTTTCTGGGTCCATGTTGAACCTGTCCACTCATGGATAGTATTGCTGCCTTTAACTCAGGTTCAATGTGCTTGGTACTGTCACAGTGACTGTAATGGGCAGTGATCCTGGAAGCAGTTATATATGATTCTCAGACTTCCAACAGGATTAAGGAAGCATGGCAGCCATTAGTCAGGATTACAGTTAATATGCAAATGTAAGATGATCTATGGAAATGAGAAAATCCTCCAGCATTTTTGTTAACTCTGAACTTTTAAACATTTTTTAGTATGACGTTAATATTCAAAATAAATTTATCCAGACTGATCATTTATTCAAGTATGTACTTCCCATTCTGTGTTCAGAAGTCTAATAAATTACAGCATTGCATTTCAGTGTAATAGAGGACAAATAATATGTAATTAAAAAATGTGTATTATATTTTTATATATGACTCTGCAAGTCATTTTCTCTATCTGTGCTGCTTACATAATGCCAGAATAGTGAGTGACCAAGTGTACTTTGCAGTAAGTATCCCATCATTCCATCACCTGACATAAAACAAGAGGCTGCATTTGGTCAATTTGTGTGATACTTGACACCAGAGAGGTCTGCATTGGCTCTAGAGAAGGTTTTAGACTTCAAGATTAGGTGTAGCTTAGGTAAGAGTAGGTATTTCCTCAGCTGGAGTACTCCAGATTTGTCCCAGCTGCTACAGGACTGTAGAAAGCTGCTTTAGTTCACGTGAATGATTTGCTGTTGGGTCACAAGACAGACAATACAATATAATGTTGCCTCATTTATTTCCGTTTGCTGCTTAAATGATTTGGTTCTAGAGCTTAAAGACTGAAGTGGCACAATAAGAATGTAGAAAGAGACGGTTGGTTGGTGTGTTCTCTAAAGACTTAAACCCTACTTACAAGTGTCACCTAAGCTCTGGTAGGATTCCTTTCCTCTGACTTGGTTGCAGACAGAATTTCTGTACAGATGCAATGTCTGTGAGATCCTAACCAATGTATTTATCAAACAGAAAATCCAGCTCATGCTCTGTTCTCTGCTGCATCCCTTTTTCTGGCTATTTAGTTCTGTAAAAACATTTTTGTGCTTGGAACACTTTGGACTGTGAGCACAGAAGATGAATCATGCACTTGAAAGGATTGTTTTCATATGTGTTTACTACAAGAAGGCCCTTTCAGAAAACGTTTGGCCTCAGTGGAAAAGTTTCTAGGCAGTCAGTTAGCATTCAAATGCCACCTCATGAAGTTGCTGAGTTTTCAAGTTTGTCTCTGCTGCTCTAGACTGATGTGGCTGGAGAGGAAGAGCCACTCCTGTTGGCAATAAACAGCATCACTTGTCCAGAGCTTGCAGGAAATCCTGGCTCTAGGCTTTGTCATGCGTACATTTTTGAAGCTCTAACCAAAGACTCTCCTGCTTTCTTCAAGAAAGATGGAAAGACAAGGTCTGTTTCTCACTGTGACTGTAAAATACCTTTCCAGTGTTTGGGTTGATTCCATGGTGATTTTCCATAGAAATTTGTCTGTCTTTTCAAAAATGAGTGGTGGAAAGAAGAAACCATTACAACACATCACTGTCTCTTTCTTCCTCCCTAGCCCTGAATGCTGGATCCATCATGCCTTTGGCTACCTGTTTTGCTGATAGTTTGCCAGTTCACAGGTGGCAAGTCCTGTGTTGCTGGATGTTATTAAATAAATGGTTTTCCAGATGGCTATAATATTACATTTTTAAATAAAAGTACACAAGCTTAGTGTCAGCATCTTATTTATGGAATGCTTTTGGCTCCTGAACTGCTTGTTGAAATTGTTGTAAGCCATTTGGTCACTGAGAAGTAATTGTGTATTACTGTAGACAACAAGCTGTTTGCATTAATTAGCAACCAAAGCATATTGCCAAATGGGGAATAACATGTCTTTGACATCTCTGCAGATCCTGGTAACTGAAGCAGCGCAAACCCATGGATTCTCCTTTTTCTGCATGTTTATAGCATGAACTTCAGTCCATCTGCCCAAATAGCCATCTGCAAAATCACTAGGGCAACAGCTGATAGAAATAAAATCCAAGGGTGGAGAAACAGCATATGAAGGTGCAAGGGAGTTCGTAAAAAACATTGGTTGTGGCAGTAAAAGTAGTTCTTGTGAGCATTTCATGCACCTTCTGAAAAGGGAAAATGATTAATGTCTTGTCCACATGCCTGTTCTTTTCACCAGCTAAGGAAGAGTGATCAGAGGTAACTTGAACCAGCTTTAGGGAAACACAGAAAGCAAGATAGAGGGGCAAACCTTCTGAAGATCTACCTTAGATGAGGTAATGCACAGACAAGGGATGGTACAGATCACATGGAATTAACCAAATCTTGCCATTCTCCATCTCTCTCCCTGTATCTTTGAAGGCACTGGAGTTCAGACTGTTTGTCTCTGCATGGCAGTGATGCCACAGAAGCACATCTGGATTTAGCAAGTGCCCTTGACTTGAACAGTTAATGTGATTTTTTTGTTGTTGTTGTTAAAAACAGTTAAAAGAGCATGAGAAGATTGGAAAAACTGCAAGAAATCAGGAAGTTTGTTCCATGTGGAAAAAAGAGTGAAGATAAAAAAGATCTCTGTAGAATTGACAGTAGAACGCTCTGGGAGTTATGCCCTTTAGCCAGTCAACTTTCTCCTTCTCTTGTAAAATACGAATATTATGCAACATCAACTGCATCCTAAACAGCAATTGTATGTGATATGCACCCAGAAACCTCTGAGATTTTAGTACTTCCTGCGTAGTGGTGTTTTTCTGCTTCACAAAGCTTTTTGAAAATGTTCTCCTTAGCTGGAAACTTTCATGTGAAAAATGAGGAGTAAAGAACCCAGAGTGGTCTGGACCCAGTGGCAAAAAAACATTCACATGGAGAGTGGGAACTGTGGATTTAAAAGTGTAGAACTCTGGCTCTTCACATTCTTCCTTACTTGGTAGTCCCAGCTGCTATTTGGTCAGGTGTTGCTGTTTGTCTTTCTTTTATCTGATGACCAGAAAAAAATCTTTTTGGAGGAAGATGGTCAGGGCTTGCCTATTTTGAGGAAAAATTAACTATGTGCTATGTCCTTTTGTATTTTTAAAAATCAAATTAATTGTGTAAACTTAAGGTAATTTTAAGAATTACCTTCCTGGACCTAAATGAGTAACTGTGTGTGTGTCTCTGGAAACTGTTGTGCTCTGGTGGATTGGAATAATTTTCTCTGTTTTGTAGTGCAAGTGATAAGACAAGTTCTGACTCCATTTGTATTCAGCTCGGGAACATGCATGTTTGAAATCCAGTGTGGTTTCTGCCTCTTTTTTGGGGGGTTGTGTAGAGACAACGGGAGAGAGGGAAAATACGTTCCAAGTGCAGGTCAGTGCTTTGCATTTTGAGGTTCTTGAAGGAATGCATGTTATCAGGAAATGCATTTATTCATTTATGCTATGCTTAGGAATTACAGATATTTGCTACTTAAATGCCAGGTTCTCTGAGTTATTAAGCACACTGTAATGAACCCTTTGCAGAAAATAACTAGAATGTGATCTATGTCTGCAGAGGAAGCAAAGGAGCAAAACACATTAAAAAATAAATGAATGTAATGCAAAATAACCTTAGTTCCACTGCACAGAAATTTATAATTGCACCAGTCTTGTTAAGCTGCTCTTCCAGAATATGCTGCACAATCTATGCAGAAGTATGATGAGTGTCATTCAAAATTAGGATCTTTCAAATTCAGTGTTTCACACACACATTTAGCATGTACAGGTAGAGACATAGAGACATGTCAGTGAAGCAAGATATCATCTGGACAGGAACTCTTCAAAAACAACTCCCACCGTGGCTTTGGGTGTGTAGTTTTGTAGTGCTTCTTAGTTTGGGCTTTTTTATTTCCTCTTCTCTAAGATGTATTGCTTTTTGTTTATTTTCAAAGGGCAGTGCACTGAGATAATCTTTCAGGATCTTATTCATGCCTCCAGGGTTACATGGAGGTCAGGGCTGCTTTCTCAGCTCCTGGTGGCTTGATATGAATAAATTGATTTTGGAAAACTAAATAAATTTCTGTGATAGGATAAGCAAAGATAAAGCATCTTCACCAAAAGGTTCAAAGTCAGAGTAATTGGCCAGTAAATAAATAAGAAAAATCCCTTTCTTTCTTTCTCTTTCAGAATAGCACCTCTTAGAGAATGCTTTTCACAGCTGCAGAGAATTCCCTGGCCTCAGCTATGGGTGACTTTGGTTACCCAGTTGAGATTGTTACTCTTCCTTAAACAGGTTTTGGGGAAACTGATGTCCTGTGTGCTCCCTAAGGAAAATATAAATGTACACATAACAGTGTATGGGCATTTAATGGGGCATCATCTGAAAGGACTTCTTGCCAACAGTGCATACATTTGAAAGATCATGGATTCAGGCAGCTTTCTTGCCTGTGTGGGGAGATGTATAAATCCATGTACAAGCCTGGAAATTTAATCAGGAGATTGGATGTGTGTGTGAGGGGTCACTGAGTGAACACATCACTGCAAAATGGTGTCAGGAGCTGCAGGAGTGGAAGGCACAAAGGGGCGAAGCTGGAGTGGGGAGGGTGGGCAACCTGGATCCCAGCACTGGCTGGGCTGATATATTTGGAGGAGCTGGAACACTGGATGTCCTTGGATGTGGAGCAGCACTAAGAGCTCTGTGTACATGCATAGGATTAGACTGGATGTGCAGTCCTACCGTGATACTACAGACATACATTCCTAGAGACAAGATGAATTAAGAATGTCATGGAAGAGAACGTCCATCTAGGGCTTGACAAGAAGAGGGATTTATTTTGGACAAGGCTTTGGACATTTTCAGAATGACTTTCTTTGCTCTACTCTTTTGGGTTTTTTTTGTTAGTTTGTATTATGAACTAAATTAAAACAGGGGAAAAAGGTCAAATAAATAGTTTTTAAGATGCTCCCAAAGAAAGCAAACTGAGGTTTTAATTCTGGTCAAAGCAAAAGTTTTTAGGCTGTGTCTCACTAAATTTGACTGTGATCTTTTTTCTAAAGCCATGTGTTTATTTGCCAGAAGGCTGAGCTGTGAAGGGGGAAGGTGTGCTTGAGAAGGAAAGTGAGCAAGATGCTTTCAGTTTTCCTGGCTTTGATTACTTGTCAGCAGCAAGTGTTGCTCTGTTACTGAACCTGTTAGTCTTACACAGTTCTGTTTTTCCTCTAAAAACTCTATCAGATATGTTTAGATGGGCTCTTGGATGAAAAGCCCCAGAACTGGGCAGGAGTGCCCCTGATGCCTCTTGCACTGTGAAGCACTTGCAGTTTTCTTCTGAACTGGGAATTATGTTTTAGTCTCATATTAGTGTAGTGTTTTGATCTTCTACAACTCTTCTTGGCATGGCTCCTCAACCTTAAACAATTCATTCCATAGTTGAGGTATTTCATAAAAACAAACCCTGCATACTTCTGTTCCCCTTTTGTGTTTTTTCTTGTCACACTTGATTGAGGTGAAAACAATTTATCTGCTTCTCTTGCTGGATATGTTGTTCTGACAGTGAAAACAAGATGTCATTTTCTGATCATCAAAGTAGACAGCCATCAACAAAATATTTACATTTTTCAGTGATGATTATGGATGAGAATGCATAAAT
>JAWWES010000018.1:11663039-11772555 GCA_035583135.1 Lophotriccus pileatus | reverse complement strand
ACTGTACTTGGCAATTTCCACTAAAGATACAGTGGTCATTATAATTAACAAATACTTAGCACTGCAGATGGAGGAGTTAATCTCTGGAAATAGTGTGGCATATTTTCAGACGTGCTTGGGACCTGCTGGAAAAAAATGAAAGGTTAAAATAGTCCAGTCTGCAGCTTCAACCGTCAGCATTTCCTTCCAGATGACCTACACTTTTAAAACTACCCTGTTTTGCCTTTCTCTTGGCAGAAGCTGAAGAAAAGCACACATTACTTAACTGAATGTTCAAGAGAGCTTGGTTGTGATCTTTTAAATGAGTTTTTTGATCAAAGGAATCTGACTTACATCCTGAAAGCGTGTTCCCCTAATAACTTTGTATAATGGTGCTGGTGTGATGGTCTCTGATGCCTGAATTTGTCCTGATGTTGTTTCCAAAGCCAGCACTGCTTTGGAACTTTCAGATAACATTTCCATGGCCAATTGACTTTATGCCATGATGCAGTATCAAGTTAAATAGGTTAATTATTTTCTTCTTTTATTGTTATTGCTTTACCATAAGTACTTATCAGTATTTGAACAGAAGGATATTAAAAGTCACAAATGCAGCTAGGAGTCAAAATATAGGTGGGAAAATAATGATTCTTCAGGAAGGGTTCTTTTGTTTTTAGTACTGACTAGTACTCCCAAACAGAGTTTATCTGAAAGTCATCTTTAATGCTGCTGACTTGAAGACAGTCTATTCAGTCTGGTATAAATGCAGCATGATGGTGTTTCGAGGGACTATTTTACTGATTCTCTGTAATAGTTAAGATGGTGTCAGCACTTCTATTACATATTCTTCACTCCGTGCTCCCTTTACAAGTAAGGTAATAGTGGAGCCTTTTTCTATCAAGATGATTGTAACCTCCACAAGATTAGGGTTGTGTACTTGGGTAGGTTACAGGACACTCAGGCTCTATATCAGTCTTGCAAGCTACTAATGCTGATGTAGATTAATATTTTAGCTTCCATTGGAGATTATTCTCTATTCCTTAAATCTATTTTATTCAAGCAAAATGACCATGATTATAATATTATGCAGCTGATGGAAATTAGAAGGCATTATGGAGAAATAAACAGGAATTAGGAACAGTATATGAATATGACAATACGAGTTTGCTGTTAAAATAGTAAACCCCAAATGGGAATCATGTATGTGTGCATTATTATCTCTTAAAATTATATATGAGTTGAAGTTAATGAATACTTTAAAAAAGAGTTTGGGGGGGTTATATATACAGGTAGCAATTTATCATGAAAAGCCTCCCTATAAAATTTGTTGAGGTTTATCTCTTCCAGTCTGTTCTGTGGAAGCTGTTTGATATTCTATGAGTAATAATCTCTGGAATCAGGTCTCTACTCACCTGCAGTACAGTTGAACTCCCAGAAAATCTCCCCTTTCCTCTGTGGTCCGATAAATATCTTATTCATCTCATCCTCTCAGGGATGGAAGATCTGCATTTGATTTCTGTGTTTCACAAGGAAGGAACCTTTATTACGGGGAATTTGGAAATAGGGAGAAAACAGAAAGAATACAGAATTCCAGAAAGTGCAAAAAGCCTGGCTGCCTAATGGATTTGACCCTACAGGGGGAAGCTGGATGGTGGGCAACCTAACCTATGAATACTGTTGTCATCCTTGGCATGGCAGAAGCAATAACCAGCTCAGTTTTGAGCAGCCTCAGGCACTCTGTGCTCGTTCAGTGGCTGAAATTTAAAGGACTTTATTGGCAGACACTGAAGTGAGGTAACTGTGCCTCCAGGTTCTAACTGGGGTGCCAAGGGACTGATTTCTGCTCTTGCACCGAAGGACTGTAGGTGATGGTACAAAATGAAGATTAGTGATTATCTGGTAGGGGAAGATTTGTCTGGGTTTGCAGTGCTTTGTCAGGATTTGGTGGGCATGATACTGACTGGGGTTATTTTCTGCAACTTGTCCTCCTGTTGAATGTGGTGTCTGAAAATACTGTTGTGGTGCCAGGAGACATTTTATTTCCAGATTGTGTGAACTTTTCTGGAAATATATTCTGCCAAATGCAGTAATTAACATACACAGGCAATCTACTGCACACATCAGCAAGCTGAAACAGTTTGCTGTATTCATTTCCCTGATTTAATGGGTCTGCCCCAGGCCCCTGGAGGGTGATTAAAATAGCTGCCTTTTGAGCCTGGCTCTCAGCATTACTCCTTAGTAGAATGACATTGTGTTCAGTACTGCCTCCTCCTGGACAAACTTAATTTGAGATACTTTGAGGAAAAGCACAGAAACAAACCTTGGGAGAAATCAAGGTGTAGCTGTATGTGTTAAGCCATCAGCTGATTTGCAATGAATCGCCTCCTCCTTTTTCAGACAAGAAGCTCGGGGGGGGTAAGCCCACTCCCTCTTTTTTTTTTTTTTTTTTTTTTTTTTTTTTTTGGTAACATGAATGCCAGTTCACAGGTTTGAAGTCATAAGTGGGTTTTACATCCATTCTCAGCTTAATCTGGAGTTTCTTGCCCATATGCCCACACCAGCAAGTGCATATTCATTACTGACAGTTTAAAAATTACTCAAGCAGAAGAAGTCATATTGCATTTATAAATACAACCATTTATAGAAAGTGTTTTCTTTCTGCTTATGTGGAATGCATCCTGCATTGGGAATTGTGAGATAAGTATGTGGGATCTGAACTGGGTAGAGGAAACTTGGACACAAACCTAACCAAGAAGCAAAATAGTTAAAGAATAACAATGCTTGTAACCTGACTTTTGGGTAATTGTGTTTGTAGCTTTACTAACATTATTTTATAAAAAATAATTAATTATATTTTCTTGCCTAGAAAAATGTTATGACAGAATTGCTGATTGTTCATGAAATACACTGAAAAATACAGGGGCACAATGATGTATTTTTACACAAGTCACTTGTTTCAAAGCTCCCCTCTCTGATCTTGAATTAGTCAATTTAAGACTGTGGACTGTTGGGAAATCCTGTCCTGTCTTCTCCACCAGCTATCTCTGGCTGCAGATTCCTGTCTCCTTCCCTTGTGCTAGCTCAGTATGTCAAACTGGCACTCTGTGGTCAGTCCAAACATCAAATAGGGAAACCAATCTGTCAGTCAGCTCTGATGCTACATCCTGAATGACCTGTATTTAAGGAACAGTTTTGTCTTCACCCCATCTACAGGAAATCTGCAGCTGCTCACACAATTTATTCTTAATCTGTTTCGCTCAGCACATTCTTAATCTAAGAGAAAGAGAAACTTCCAGGTACTGGATACCAGCCTTAGTCAGCAACCTTTCTCTTTGCCTTGAAATCTTTAAAATGCAAAGCAACATCAGCATCATAACCTCTGGTGTGATTTGAGCTGAGAGAAACTTGGTGAACTTGTGCTGAAACAGCATTCTGAACACAATAAATATGTTTGGCAGGAGATGAGCCCTGAAATGCAACTGGCAATTGAATTTCTATCTTAAATACATATTGCTAAAATATCAGCATTGTCACTGTCTTGTGAGCCTGTGATGCAACAAGTGAGGTCATGGCTGGATCTGTCTGTAAGTTGGCCATGATGAGTGTGACAAATGCCTGTTGGTTGGAATGAACGTGTAGTAAGGAGATATGGGATCTACATGAAATCCATATTTACAGTAAATTTAAGGTGTGCACCTCTGAATATTTCTTTCTGTGCATCAGTTGGTATATTTTCTTCATATAGATTAGGGAGGTTTTTCAGTTGTGTGATCAAAATTTGCTGAACTGTGGTTTATAGCAGACAATTAACAGCTGTTAGGACTATTGCAGGCTGTTATCTTCACGTAGCATCGATTCAGATGCTAATTTCACTCAATTTACTTCTTATAAGACTACCCTACTGCCAGGTACACTGTGCTCATGAGGAATGACAAAATATATCTGAAAATAATGTAACTCATTGAAAATATGTATCAGTAAACCCAGCATACTGGTTTGCAGCTCCTTGACACAGGTCAGAATTCACGAGTGGAATGTGATGACTATGAAGAAAAGGGGCAATCAGGCCTAGCCTAAAAGAATTGTTAGAAAACAACATTTCTTAGGACTTCTTGTGATGATGAATACAATTTTGGTAATGAAAATGAATAATGCTTTTCACCTTTTGATTGTTTCACCTCTTGAAGAATGCTGTTCATGCTGGGGGATATGGTAGAAAAAGAGTCATCTTTGGGTGATGTGCTGTGTCTAAAATAATGCACATCTGAAGAACTGTGGTTTAAAATTCCGAGTATAACTTTTTCATGCAAAGTTAAATATCATTTCCTCCTATCAACCTTTTTTTCCTCTCATCTTTCAGATATGGCTTCACAGTAGATGCCTCACTCTTTCCAGATTAGCTTCAGGATGCAATAATTTTCTAAGCTTTGCTGTTGGAATGGTGTTGTCATGGGAAGACAATATTCCCCTTCCTGCCCTTTACCATCCATTTCCACTGTGAGCCCTTGGCTGGCAGTAACAATTACACATGTTGATCCAATCAGACAGGAAAATAATGCCTCAGAAGGACATTTCTGGTGAATTGGGTGCCTGCCTTGGCTCTCTGTGTAGCCACAACTGAGTCAACAAGAACGTATGGTGCTTGGACACTGGGATTGCTCTTCTGGAGCTGCACAGGCTTAGACTGGCCCTCAGAGCTGGCTGGAGAGCTGTACCCTTAAGCTCTGATTTCTCATTAAATTTTGTTTCATCTTTACAGACAGTAAATGTGATCCCTTGGTACCCACACTGAGATCTTGGCAGTTGCTCTTTGAGTGCTTCTACACGACAGAGTACTGGGTATTTTAAAGGAGAACTTGCTAAGTCTGTGCAGATATGTTATACATAAACAATACTTTTTCTTACTTCTAATGTTTATGAAAACAGCAAGATACTTGTAAACGTTTCTGTTTGGTTTGAATTCAGTGTTCTTGTCCCTATTGTTTGTCAAGTTTTTGCATATACAGGTCAGTTAATACTTTCAAATGTTATATGAGGAGAATTTTAATTAGTCTCTGATTAGAAATGAAAGGAAGAAAAAGGTTGCCTTGTGCTTTCAGTTTTACTGTTGTCTCACAATGGTTTTCACATTTAAACAAAAAAAAATATATAAAGTAATAAGTTTACTGCTACTGCCTTGAAAGAACATGTAATAAAATAGCATATATGTTCTATTCAGTCTAATTATTTTTCTGAACAGCAACTTGTAAGGTATATATTACATATTCTGTAGTTAAACTTTGGACTTGGCTTTCTAACTAAATCCTTGACAATTGTGTCACAGTAAGTGAAAAGATTAAACCTAATTTTACTTTTAATACTCCAGTGTAGCCCAGAGACCCACAAAAATACAGCAATATTCTTTCATGTAATGCTTCTCAGATTCTTCCTAAGTCTTATTTAACTGGGTTACAACAGGGGAAATTAAGAGCCTATATTGACACATAAAATAATAATAAAAATTGAATGAAGTATGACTGGGAAGTGTCAGCCATCTCCAGTTTAAATAAACGTAATCAATCACGTCAGCATGACATTTTCTTCACTGAAGAGGCAGCAATGTGTTGTTCTTAATTACATCCAGACTTGTAACATAGGAAAATTAATGACTAAGGGATTAGAATTGCTATTAGTGCTCAGAAGGTCTTATTAGGATAAAGGGTTTAAAATCTTCTTGTTTCCATATGGGTCGATATTTATTGTGGTCTTGTGCCAGCGTGTCTTACACTTGCATTACAAATGTTATAGTATTCATCCATTTTCAGGACAATGATAAAGTGTAACATACATTGTTTTGTGGGCTTTCAACAGTTAAGAACCGAAACGTAACACAGGATGATAAATGAATGGCTGCCTGACTATTAACTACTATAAAAGGAATATATTCGATAAAGAATTTTGTAGAGACGAATTTTATTTTTCCCTTGCTCTGCAGAGTAACAATTATGTCAAGTAAAAATTATATTTAAGTAATCTTTGGTTTAGGGTACAGAAATAATCATATGTTTTAGGACTGTGCCACTTGTTAGCCATAAGAAGTAAGTAAATTGTTATCAAACCATCAATTTTCTGATAAATTAAGCTTATTTTCTATTCATGAAATATCCAAGCAGACTTTGAGTATTTGTAATGATCTGAAAAACACTTTCTTCCCTCTGCATTGATTGTAAGTATTTGCTTTATTTAGAAACTACATTTTACTTATAACAAGCGACCAGTTATGATAAAGCTCACTTTTATGTTCCTCTGCTTATGGAAGACAGAAACCTTTGACACTGAAGAGGAGCTAAATTATTACTTATGACAGATAACTGTATTCTTCTTGAAGTCCCCCTTTCATGTCTGAACTATGACAGAACAGCTTCCGAACAGCTACTCTCCAATATGTTTTGAACAAAACCTCACACCTGCGCTCCTGGAGAAACAAACACATCAAAGTTCATATACAAGCTGAATTAAAAATGAAGTGACAAGGAGACTTGCAGATAATTATTACCTATATTTATCTCAGTCTCGCTGTTAGCTCCACAGTGCTTATTAATGTTCCTCTTGAAATTATCTGAACTTTCATTTCAGAGGAATCTTTGAAAAAAGGACCTCATGAAAGTGGCTCAGAGCCTGACCAAGTGTCTCTTGGAGATGACTGAAGTGCTGCAAAGACCTGTGGCAAAGGCTGTGTTTAGAGCAGCAGTGTATGACACTTATCCCATCTTGACACATGAGGAAATAGCTATCCTGGAATACAGTTTATGATCTTGTGCCTTTTGAGTGAAATCTTGCCCACAGCTGGTTTTGGATCTCAGTAGAAAATTCTGATGAAAATCTGAGGGCCTGCCTTCAAATGTTTGTGCATGGGTCCCCTTGACTTAGAAGTCTTTGACATTCTCTCCTTTCTTAATATGTAAATCAGACTATTACTGAGATGAGCAGATAAACTCTAGCAGCAAAGACTTGTAGAGAAAATACTGTATGCTTTAGCATCATAAAAAGCTCTCAAACCTTTTTGAACCAATGAAGAAAGTAATGAATATAGATCTAAAAACCTTTAGCTGCCTCTTCAATCTGCAAGGAGACACCTTTCACTCAGACAAGTAATACAGATGCAGTGCAAATAAGCTTATACTCAGTACTTGATTCCATGATGACTGAGAGCAAGAGCTATTCCATAGGCAAAGCAGATGGGTGCAAGAAGTCATCTTTGGATCTGCACTAATCAGAACAGCAGCAATAGGGTTCTGTCAGGATTAATTATATGTGTAATTAGAAACAATACAGCAAATGAGTTTGCATTAGGTGGTGTATGGCATGGTACAGTGAGAAAATACCAGCTGAAAATGCCATGAGAGACAGAGTGGAGGAACAATGCTGGCAGTGAGGAATGAGAAAAGCTGCTCTGGTGCTTATTCTTTGACTGTGTAATTAAAACAAACAAACAAAACAACAAATAAAGAAAAAGTAAAATCCAGGTTTTTAATATGTAATTAATGGGAATGTTTAGTGTTTTCAGAACAGTGAGTATTTCCACTACATCTTCGTACAGATCTAGAAAAAGTCGTGGTCATGCTACTGTAATTTCAAAATTAGAAGACATTTTTTTGTTAGGCACTAAATAGAATCATTGAAAGAATGTATATTGCATGTTGTTATAGTGATGGCTGGCAGAGTAGAGATTAAGGACAAAATTCCAACTCAGTTGACTTTATTGCCAAAGCTCCCAGTGATTTCAAGCTGGCCGAGATTTCAGTCTGCATATTTCAAAGTGTCCTGAAGAACACATCCAACTTATCACAAAATCGATAGCGGTGTTCCTATGCCCTTTTTCTGTGCATGGGAGGGAATGCAGAATTCAAAACAGAAGTGAAATTAAATAAAAGAAGACATGATATGACTGCAGTCATAGAAAAAACACACTGTAATTTATAAACAAAGCATCTCTGTGCCAAGTTCTGGGCCATTTGTATTGATATTCATGAATTAAGTGGTGTTGATATGGCAGTATAACAATCATGTAATATATACATTTGGGCTCGTGCTTATTTTTAAAACAGCCAATAAAAAATAATGGAGTGGTAAAAAAGTATTTTTTTGTGGTTAAAGAATTTTATAATAAGAATATTTGCATGTTTGTCTGATTTTACAGCATCTGGGGGTGTTGGATAAGGTGGCGATGTTGTATTTAGGACTGCAGTCACTTGAGTGATTTTGCCTGTAAGCAAAGGAAGATATTACCATAGAACATAGAGCTCCAAACTTCTCTTTCCCCAGTTGTGTTTCAGAAGATACTTAATGTAGATCAACAAGAATTAAAATCACTCTAATATTTAAAAAGTGCTCACAGAGGTGCCTGACTGCTGAGCAACCCTTTGACTGGTTTTGGACAGACAGTTCAGGAGCCAGGTTTGAATCTGAACTGCAAACTCATCTCCTCAGAATTTAGTATTGCTGTGGTGGCAGAGAAAGGAAACAATAGAAAACCAGGAACTGAAAACAACAAGAATGCACTGAAACAAGGGAAGCATAATTTGTAAGTAATATTGTGGATTTTTCTCTTCCTTCTGGATCTATTCACATGCAATAAAGCCCTTGCCATATGGAAGGATCAGCAGTGACTCACACGGCATTGTACGGAGCTGGGTTGTGAGTGCCAGATGATGTATTTGCTATTTATGTAGTCAACAGACAGTTCTAGGAAGCTTCTAAAGTGGTTCAGAGACAAAGAAATATTTGTCTCTGACAATCAGTGTCTTATGTAGCAGCTTCAGAGCTTGGGCAAGTGAACTAATCGCATTCATTCCTTTCAGAGTCTTAATATTAGTTTGTCTGGAAAGTATGAACTATTCTTACGCAGTAAGACCCTAGAAAAATAAACCAAGTGTTAAAATAAATTGCTTAGTATTAGTAATAGGAAAAAACCTAAATTCTGGAGAGACTGAGAGAAGTCAGCACAAAGATCCAATCTTCAAATAATTTCAAAATTTACAAAAATTTGTACCCAAATATTATGATTTGAACCCATCTTCAGTCACCTGCATAATTGCTCAAATAACCAAGACAGTCTAGATCTGAATGTCTTAAAAAAACCCAACAAAACCACAGAAACAAATCAACAAGAAAACAAACCAAGCAAACCCAAAAGACTTCTTTATGCTGTTTCAGTGAAGTAGAGGTATTTTGTTATGATGTCTGTAGATTTTTTTTATATTTAAACTTTCAATGGATTTTAAAATTTTTAGGTTTTCAGTGTATACAATTACACTACAGTTGGTAATTCTTTCCTATTTTATCCTATTTACATCTTTAGTATTTGAAAGCTAATTCCTTACTTTTAGAGAAAGAATGACCAGCAGAGAAACTATGGGCTGATTTTTCCAAGATGAAGATATTTGGAAAAATTGTGCAGTAAGGAAAAATGAGAAAAAAAGTTAAGTTGTAACTTTTGGTATGCTCAAAGAAACCTTTTGGACAGATCTAGTCAGATCATTAATCTTTGTTAGTTGTTGCTTTTAAGCACTAGAAATAAAGAAGCTTGTCCTCGTGTCTTGGAAGAATAATCAGGCTCAAATTGATAGTTTATTAAATGTAATGTTTTCTAAATGTAATGTTTTATTTTGGAAAACTTGAAAGCGTTACAACTTTTTTGAAATACTTTGCAAATCTTTTAGTGGTGGAACTGACTTAAATTTCTCCAAAACTGATAACTGTGGTAGGGGCTAATAAAAGAGAACAGGGGCTTTTATTGTCTTACGTCTCTTCAGAAGTTCTTCCCAAGAACAAAAAACTGAGTGGTTGACCTGAATTTGTTTTTCTTCTAAAAGCCTGCAACTATTTTAGGGTGATCTGGTTTTTCTGTTTGTATGTGTAAAACATGTGGATTCACCCTGAAACTGAAACCTCATAACTGTAAAGTTCTGCCCTTGTCCTTCATTAGGCCCTTGTTTGTCTGTCTGGAGGTCACAGGTGAGTTCCTCAAGAGCACGTGAAAACTTTCAGGGATGTTTTTTTCCTTTGAGAAATCAATTATCCTCAAAGCTTCTCGGGATGCTGCCCTGTTCTGTCCACCTGGGAAAACACAGAACATAATCTGACAACTAATTTTCACAGCAAATTATGTGTTTGCTGATCTGCATTACATACTGGAAGGAGACTGCCTGAGATTCTACCCTTTAGGTGGATTGAACTTGTCTTTCATTTGTTGGGTTTTCTTCTTTTGCTGCAGGGTAATGATAGACCTTGCCTAACATGATGAAATGCTGGTTCCTGGCCAAAAATTTAAAGCGACATGTGTATTTTCCGCTAGGAAAGTTGATATTAGCTCATTAGCATCTTTCACAGCTGAAATAACACAGTGAGCCAATGTGAGTCAAATGTTCCCAGGGGGCTAATTTCCTCCCACTGATTCTTTGTTATGAAAACAAAGAATAAGAGGTCAGACTGCATATAATTTCGAAAAGTGCGCTATCAGTGGGGAAAACATCGGAGATCAAAAAAGCATCATCCAAGTGTAATCCATACTGACCTGGTCTGTGATAAACAGTGAAATCAACCATTATAATAGTATTGCCATTTATTATTATAATGCATCTAATAATTTTTCCCCTAATGACCTTTTCTTGCACTGTACACAAAATCCATAATTGTATTGTTATATTTCTTTTGATAGTTGAGTTGATGAACACCCTCCTTGGCAGCTGTTTTGCAGCTTAACTGACAATATGCACTGTCATCAGAGTCACCACCACTGGGATATCTGATAAACACACTGAGTGTCCTCACATTTCAGGTTGACAAATAAAGTTCTTTCTCCCAAAGCCCAGACCCTCTCTATCATACAGCATTTTTGGTACAGTCCCTCAGCTGCTCAAATGCCTCTGATATCAGAGGAAAAAAAATAATTAAAGACTGAAATTCAGCACAACAGATGCACAAATGAATGTTGGGATGAATATAGCACGGGCTCAGAAGTTGTCTGTCATCACTCCTCATTGCATTTTGTCTGTTCCATGTGCTGTGCACCTGTGGCTTCCAGACAATGGCTTTGATTGCACTATAGAAAACTGGCAGCCAAGTTAAAGCTGCTGCCGATGCCTGTTGCAGTGTCTTTGTTCTCTCCTGTGAGCCACTGGTATGTTTTTCTCCTGTTCTTTTAATTTTTTTTTATTATTATTTTTATTTATGCATTACCTCTGTGTGGTCTTTTAATTATTATATCCATACCCTTTGCTGCCCCTTTTGAGATACTCTAAACGTAGCAAAGAAGAAAACCATGGTTAAGTGACGACATTGTGGATTGCAGACAAAAGAAAATAAATATTCAGTAATGTGTGAAGTACACAGAAATAGGGCCAGTGTTGTAGTGGCTTCAGTCTACCAGGCAGTAGAAATAAATTAACAGCAGACCATCCCCTCCCCCAGATCCTATGATCAAAATTAAGTGAACACCTGCGCTAAATAAAATTGAGCTGAACCAGCATGAATATCAGATTCTGGGCTTGAATTACTGCTCCATTACTCCAGTTTTATGCTGGCATAAATTCCTTTTAAAATAATAGAGTTACACGGTTAAGAATTGAAAGTAATGTTGTTGTGAATTAAGTTGTTCACATTCTTTCCTGTGATATCAGATCTTGTTTTGCTTTGGAGTATGAATACAGGTGCTACTTTACATCCTTTCTGATAGAACATAGTTTTAGAGATGTACACATGACTGTAAAACTGCATAATTTGTGAGAAATGTTTTTTGTGAAATTTTCTATCGCTTTGTTTCACAGGATTTCACAATCATAGACTTATAAAATGGTTTGGGTTAGAAGGGACTTTAAAAATCATCTCATTCCAACCTCCCCCCACCTTGGGCAGGGACACAGTGCTTTGTTTCACAAGATGTTCCAGTTTTGTAGTGGCTCATCAGGTCTGGGAGAAGCACAATTTCTCCAATAGCTTTTTACCGATGGACTTGCTCGATCCACTTGCGTCAGAAAACCCTGCATATAAGACATTTCCTGTGGGAGGGCTGGCTTGGTCCTTGTTGGCAACTGTGTCCTCATGCAATCTTTTGTGGACCATAAGACAAGATGACAAAAGAATTTGCATAGAATTCGGTGCCAAATTAAAGGCACAGAGCATGGGGGGGGGGGGTGTGCAGAACTACCCCTGTAGCCCCCGGGCTGTTCTTGTCTGTCCTCACAGACACAGGTGTGCTCAGAGTCAAGCCCATGTGCAAAGTGGACAGCACAGTCCGGGCTAAATACTGACCAGTGGAAGCACTGAAGTGGAAACAGGTGCCAGGCAGCTCTACTTTGTGATACTAGAGCCGAATAATTGCCTCTTGCTTGACAAAGGCTCTTCCTCAGCTTGACTGGGCGTGGTGTGCCGGAGAGCCCAGGAGGCTCAGGGAACTCACCTGCTTTGAGATCCTAGAGGAGTTTGGGCTAATTATTTTATAGGAACTATTTTGTCCATCCTAATGATGAATTGTGTAATTTTCCAAGTTGTCATATCCAGCCTAGCCGCTTGATCTATGGTACACAACCTATTTTCCTGTATTTTCCTCTCTATGACAGAGCTGGGTATTTTTTAAGGAGACAAGTGTTTAAAAAATAGGGCAGTATGAAAGATGCAAGCAGATATGGAAAGAGGCATGCAGCTGCAAGTAAAAATGCTACAAGATAAATGAGCTGAGAGCCTAAACTCAGTTCTTTGTCTTTTGGGGCTTAGTCTAAGACCTTTTGAAGACTTTCATGGACTTCAGCAGGTGTCAGGTTAAGTCCTTAATCCTTTATGTTAAATTGACATTGAGCCAGATGGTTATTTAGTGTTTTCGGGAAATCTGTGTGTTGCCTTTTTTTTTCCTATTTTCCTTCCGGGTGTTGAGTAAATAATTTCCCCTTTTCAGAACTATCAAGACCACCTCATCCTCTCATTGAGTCACATGTTGGTGATTTCTCTATTTATTATGAGTTTCTTTCTATTCTGGGCAATTCTAGCAAGATAATACTTTTTAAGTTCTGGGAAAGTATTTGCAATACGTGATCATCTGGAAAGACCCCCCCGCCCACCCTTCCGCTTGTAGTTTACTGTTCTGCTATGGTTTGCATTCCAATATTTTTATTTTGAGCTACCTGCTCTCTTACTAATTTAGAAGTTCTCCAGCAAATTCTTGCTGTACTAGTCTAGGGAAAATTTTACTAAAGCATCCTGTCAGTAGCAATGAACTGCAATAATCAGTCTGCCATGTTTCTGTAATCTTGTATTCACTAGTCCTCTTTTTCACACATACTCTGTGTTCAGGTTTTTGTCAGTGCCTCTTGTATCAGACACAATAAATGTGTAGGGTAAAAGATACCTTTCCCACAGGTGTTATCCTTGTCCATACATACCCAAATCTGTATCCCATATTTGAAAGTTCTTCCTTTGAAATATAAGAAGTGTCTTAGTAAGATACAAGTATAAGGGATTGCAGCTTTTAATATGGAAAATGTTGTGCAAGATTGCCAAAAGCCAATTAAAAATTCAAACTCAAGTTGGAAATAGCATCAGTTGAATAGAAAATGTGAGAAAGTAAAAAAAAAAAAAAATTAATTTGATGACATTTTGGTTTTAATATTTTGAAACAAATTAAGATTTTGCTCGAAACAGATTTTGTTTCAAAGCTGGGCTTCAAAAAATGTAAGTGTGAGAAAATAAAGTGTTACTTTCACATTTATTTTATTGTGTACACACATATAAATTTAAAGTATTCTAAAACTTTTAGCAGTTCTTCAGACTTGCTTTTGAGCTTTTCAGACATATTCTCCAACAGGAGTATTCAGTAGCTGGCCAAGGTAGATCACCCTTAGCTATTCCTTCTATTGATTCTTTAAGCTCTATAAAAGAAGGGATTAAGGAGTACAAGTATTGCATCCAAATTTGTGCAAAGCAGTGATCAGAGGCGTGGCAGAGACATTGACCATGGTGTTAAACCAGAAGATTATTCTCTAAATACCACCATGTTACCGAAGTGATAAATGTGAGCAGCAAACGATTTGAAGACAATCTGTCCTCTAATGAAATAGTTTAATGGGGTAAATAAATAACTGCAAAACAACCTGAGCAGTGATCTGTAGTCTCTGTCCACAAGCTCTTACTATTCAGACAGATATCTTGGGAGCTGAAGAGACTGCAGACCTTCAAAGAGGGCTTTTATTTGTTCTGGGTGTCCACCCGTTGTTCCAGTTGCTGTGTGTATTTTTTCTTTGGGGTTGGTAGCTCTTAAATTTACTTCTGCACTTGCTTTTCATCCTGTGGCTATTACAGTCCTTGCTTTAGTCCTCTTAACGGAGTCTTAATTTAGGCAGTGGCAGCTGCTCACCCCTTGCTGGGGTTGTTTGGGGATCAGGGGGAGATGCCGTACATTGACTGTTGTCTGTACAGCCATGGGTTTCCTGTCAGGAAGTTTGGCCTCCATCTTCCAGCCTCTTCGACTGCTGTGGCTGTACTAGGGAGGAACAGAGGCAAAAGGGTCATCCAGAACCAATCTGGGAACTGTAGCAGGAAAGTGTGTGCATGTGTGCCCAGATCACTCATTAAATGTCAACAGCCATGCCAGTAGAAGATGGTGCTGAGCTTGTGTCCAGATGCTGTGTTTGTCTGTGGGACTGGGTTTTGGAAGTGTTATTGGACTGTGTGGTTTTATAAATTTAAATAGCTAAGCATGGGATACGGGGTATAAACCTCATAATCAGACTTCTGTGCTTGCCAAAATCAGTGTTTGTCTGAGTGCAGAATAGTAGGAAGTAGTTATGGAGTTCCTTTATTCATTAACAGAAGTATAATTGGGGTCATTTGAGTATCAGTGGTATTCTTTCATCTAGTGAATAATTATGTAAAAGTGAATTTGAAATAACCTGATGGTTTATCAGATCCTTCTCACAGAGGCAGTTACGTGTGCTGGCTCTGGTACTGCTCAGGTAGCTGCTGAGAGGGGCTGCAGCAACCTGACACAGAGATGGGCATTTGTGCTTGAAATGTGACCCAAAGTCAAGGTATGAGCAGAGAGCAGTGGCTGAAACTTGGAAAGGTGCCAACACATGGGATTTTAATTGAGAATCTGTAGTGGAGTAGCTTTTATTGCTACTCTTCATAGGCTGTCTTGTCCATAAATAAAGGACCTTACTCCTTGGAGCTGTCAATCCTGAGCACTTGCTAAACACCAGTTTACAGATAAAAATTTCTTTTTCTCCTAAAGACAGAGAAGGAGCGAACATAATGGAAACATTGCTGTGTAACAAGTATTTAGAATTTTAATTTTAACAGTGCTGATTTAATGAAAATTGGCTCATGCTGCTGGGAACTTGTTACGAGGCCCTCCTTCTTGACTGCAGGTGGGTTTTAACTTGCTGGTTTCAAAGCAGACACTAATACAGACTGTCAATTTCTACTTAAAAGGAAATTGTTATCAGCCCCCTTGATACTTTCTGCCTGACAGCTAAACTTCTTCCTCAAAGAGGTTAGATATACATAACTAAGCAGTAAATACCCCAATGACACATCACAGTACTTTACAAAAAATAGCAAAGAGAGAGAAAGGCATAAGCTACAATACACTGAAAATTAGTTCCTTGAGCTGCATATTTCTGTTCCAGACAGAATTGTCCATTCAGGTGAACAGGAGAAATGTCACATAAATTGAGGCAGTAGGTTGCAGAAGGCAGCTGCCTTGGTTTGACATAACTGGAAAAAATGCTTCTCTCGGCCTTGGAAATGTTTGGTTTACCTGACTAACTCATCAGCAAGAATTGCAAGATGGGCTTCTGTTGAGGCTTAACCCCAACTAAGCCCCACACAGCTCTGCACTCGCTCCCTACCTCCCATGGAATGGGGAGAGAATCAGAAGGGTAAGAATGAGGAAACTCATGGGTTGAGGTGAGAACAATTTTGTAGGTAAAGCCACTCATCTAAGCAAAGGAAAACTCTATCCCAGCCAAAATTAGCACAGCCTCCATTAACAAAACTGTTTTCTTTGTTATTAAAAAAAAATGTAAACAGGTGTATGTGAAGCATAGGAGACTATTAGAAGGCATAGGAAAAGAGAACTAGGTTCATTTATAGGGAGCTCCAGCTTCATTTCCTTCCACTTTGAAAATCCAGGTGGATGACTTGAGGCAGTGAGTGCTAATCCAGTCACACTGGGGATGAGAGATATCCCATGCTGTTTTAGACCTCTGAGTTATCTGATTCAGACTCACTCTGTTGTCAGTGGAGAGACAGGCTTCTGACATAGCTCTTTTCTTCTATAGGTAGGATAGTATTGATTTTTTTTTTTTCTCCAGTCCTTTGCTCATTATAACGTTAAGAATTATTGTAAATGTTGCCTCCTTGCCCTATGGAACCTTAATGATACTATAACAGCAGAAATGAAACTGGTGATTGGTTGGCAGAATGCTGGAGTTTTTATGGTATTTTAATAGTTATATAGTGTCTATGATGTCAGATCAGGAATGTCTCTCCAGGTTCACTTCTTAGCACACCTTCAGCTGGGGATGTTGGTCCTCCTCAGTTCTGTACTCAGCTGTCCTACACACACCATGATCTGCAGAAGGCACAGCAAACGAACATCACAGCTTTTCTTGGTTAGGGTACTAACATGAGCATGTTAACCTTCCTTTTTTTACCCTCTTACTCAGTTTCAATTTATAGCAAATTTATGTAATTCAAGATCATTTGCAGCCTTTGAAGAATGACTTTTAACCTGCCACTAAGTTAGAATCTAATTTTGTCTGAAATGGCATTTCACAATGTCACAGTATTCCTGAGGGAGTCACGTTTCACTGTAATGTTTTACATTAATACATATGTTTTTCATAATTGTGGCACACTATTATATGCACTTCTGATGGAAGATCATAATTATATGGACAAATTCTCAACATAGTTTTATATCAAAGCAATGTGAACTATAGTCATTGTCATCTATGTAGAATGGTTACCTGTGAGTTATACCTGCCCCCCTCATTTTCCAGTTTTGAAACAATACAGCCAAGATCCACTCATTGCTCACATACTGTCTAATCTTTCCTAACTGGCAAGAAAAAAACCTGTTCTTTATTCCTTTTGAACCTTTTCTAATTCTACAGGATTTAACTTAATTTCAAATTGTGTAGATGGCATTAAAATATTGCAAACTCATGTTCATCTAATCCCGGGACAAACAAGTTTAAAAAATTCATCTGCCTGCACTAATAGAATATAATCCCAAGAATATAAGTGTTGCTCTGCTTAGGAAATAGAATGGGCATGTAACATCTCAAAACTAGGCTGGCTTTTAAGTAAAAAGCAACCTGTGCAATCTTGTAAGCTGTGTGAAAATGAGAAATGCTGAACCAAGCAGCAGTCTGTGTTCACACATCATGTTGTTCTTAATCATATTAGTCTCAAATATGCGTTGATGATTTTTGTACTAAAAGCTGCTGCTGTTGTTTATTTTTCAATTTCTTCATTAATGCCAGATTCATAGAGCATTAGGCAATAATTTGCTGAGGTTCTGGCATATATTTTATTGCAAAAATGCAATCATGCTTGTCAGTTACAAAACTGATTGCATTATATGTCCAAGTTACTTTTGCTTCATATCATTTAAAAGAAAAAGAGGGTCTCTAAATCTTCCTGCAGCAGAATAGCTTAAAAAAATGTTTAAATTATTCATTAGTCGCACTAAGCTTAATAGCACCCAGTGATTGACAAAATGCTGTCCTGTAATAATGTGCAATTGTTCGTTTCTGAAAAGGACACAATTCTGAGCCACCCGTCATTTGATTAACAAGACTTTATTTGTGTGTCTTAAATCCACGTTGGCAAGTGTCTGCTCTGTTCCTTGAAACCCTCACAATGTGATAAAAATATTTCACTGTGTATTCTGGGAGTGATGTAGTCACTCCAGAGCGAGGATTGTTGTCCAGGTCATTCCGTGCGACTGATGTGTCTGGTACATCATTGTGCATTGTGCTGTGTTAGACAGAGAGTCTAGTTTATTAAATGTTTGAGGATATTTTCATTAAATTATTTGAGATGATGATTTACCCACTGTCTTTATTCTTTGAATCTTACTGTATGAGGCTCACAGAGGTGAACGTTGAAACTTTGAGCTTTGTAATGTGGATTCTCTGGAGCAGCATCAGCATTCCCAGTCAAAAAAACTGGGAATTTTTACTTTGTGAGGCTGAATCTTCCAGAAGGCCCTCTCAAGGTTAGCTACAAGACATCAGAGTTCTGAGCTTAGGTTTGAATGTTTGTAGCAGGCCTCAGACAATGACTTTTTGGTTAGGTAG
This sequence comes from Lophotriccus pileatus, assembly GCA_035583135.1. Classification (NCBI taxonomy): domain Eukaryota; kingdom Metazoa; phylum Chordata; class Aves; order Passeriformes; family Tyrannidae; genus Lophotriccus; species Lophotriccus pileatus. The sequence goes on along the minus strand of JAWWES010000018.1, from coordinate 11,754,235 downwards.
TGAGGGAAATGGGGAAAGCAGCAGATTCTGCTAATGGGAACAGCAGATGGGAAGGGGAGAAGAGAATACCCCTGGGGGAAGCAGCAGCAGAAGTAGTCCCTAGTTAAATTTGCTGTACTCATGCAGTACATTAGTGGGCAAAGTGCAGAGTACAACACAGAGGAAAGACTCACAATGCAGAACACGCAGGTAACATATGTCAGAAACATCCTTAATGTTGTGTGGCTCTAGAATTGTCCTGTGAAAAATTGCAGCTTAATTTACAAGGAAGACCCTTTGTTATGAGCAATCTTGTTCCTTGCTGATATGTTACAGACCTAGGAAAGCAGCAAGAAGTGAAGCATGTGTTTACCTTGGTTGGGCTCAGCTGTAGGTAACAGAACTTACAAACTGTATTTTAAATTGCAGTTCTGTCTCTCAGAGGAGAGGCAGAGAATAATGGAGGAATAACTTAAACTTTGTTGTTGACTTACTGAAGAGAATATTTGAAGAAATGGTTGTTAATATGCTGATCTCAAAACCTGTGTCATTAATTCTTCTGCAGTTCTTAAAATGTTATATAATGCTGAAGAAAGCGAAAAGAGGCACTGTGGTAGGGATTTTTGAACTGGAACAGGGATAGATGCTGCTGGTTGGAGAAATTGTAATTGTTTATGGCTGTGGGGTCTGTATTGTAACAAGATGTTCCTTCCCAACATCACATGAGGTTATTTAGAAATGCTAGGCTATGTATTTACCAGCGGGAAAACACCTGAGATGGCTTGTACTGAACGTGTTCCTTTTGTCAGGACATTGATCCACAAGACAAAGGATAAAAAGGAAAACAGAAAACTTGCAGCTGTACATTTTTGACGTGAAAGTTTTGCGGAGCAGCAGGTGGAGAGAATTCTGCTCTGTGGGTCAGCTGCAGGCAAGCAGTTTGGCTTCCTCTTCCTGAAGACTGGAAAAGGAAGAGCCCGTTATGAGCAAGGGGTTATTATACACATGTTTACACAAAGTGTGGAAATTATATGCTACTTGCAGTCTCATCTTTCCTACTGATGGCTTGCTGTTGGCAAAGCAGATGTTTCTCACAGGGTATTGCTTGTCTGTTTGCAAACAGCTTCTCCCAGAGACATTCCCAAGAGCCCGTGCTTTGCTCTGTATGCTGGTGTTCTTCTCCAGTAGTTCTTGTCACCATCTGTGACCCCAACTCCTGCAAGCCTTTTTTGAAAGTTTCATTTCTTCTGAGTGCCTGTCTGGTTTAATTATGATAATTAGCTCTGCCACATGAGTTTCTCTATTTAAAACTATTTTATATTATTTCTTGGCATATCTACAGTAGCAATATTTAGTAACTGGTAGAATCAGTTTCACTACAACACCAACAGAAAAATATTCAGTCTATATTAGGAGGTAGCTGCTTTTGTGGACTTAAAGCAATAGAAAAATGGGGATGTGTCATATCATTATACCAAGACAGTACTATTAAAAGGGGGAAGTTAAAATTTAAATACAATTTCATGAAATGTATTAAAATCCTTAGGTATTTAGGAAGTAGAGTAGGACAGGATTTATTATTATTATTTAAATGAATAAAAATTTGAAGTTTCTCTGTGTATTGGGAGTTGTAGGTTTTAGCTGGCTTTTTAACTGGGAGATCTGGATTCTTTTCAAGTTTCATCAATTTTACGGCATCCTGTTTAATGTCCTGCTTTCCCTCTGTCTGAGGTCAGGATAATATCTCACTGTCTTGCTGGCACAGTGAGACATTTACTAGGATGGTGAGATATTTTACCAGGATAGTGAGCAATTAAGTGCGACAAATTAAGCTCTGCAAGTACGTACAGCTTCTCATGTGAAAGCCTCTCCTGAAATATGGCCATTGTTTTTCTGAGCAGGTGGGATAGAGGACTGGTTAAATTTTGAAAAACTTTAGCGAGGAGTACAGCACCTTTAATATCATCTACTTGTTAGAAAACCTGGAACAATAGCCATATTATGGATTTTCTGTAGCACTCCTGACTTTAAGGGAACAGCCTTCTGTTCTTGCCACGTTCAGTCTCAGAAATAATGGCCTCTGTATTGTTTCCCTAAAGTCTATATTAGAACAAAGTGTAATAACATTGGTGCTCGATTCAGAAGGTGGTAAAGCATCAGTGCCTGCAGCATTATTCACAGTAGGAGCACTATATCTAGTGCTGACCAGCTCCTACTATATCACCCAGTGACAGCAAACTTGCTTGACTACAGTTGATCTAAAACAGCTCTCTTGAGCAGAGTCCTACAGGAAAGCACAGGAAATTGTGGTTTGTGAACAATGTTAATCCTGTTTGGGTTGATGGTGAACTGTATAGCTAGATACTTTATCAGTTACTTTTAGGGGACCAAATATTTGTTGTTAAAATTATCTCATGTTAAAATTATCTCACCTTTTGTGCATCTTCAAGCATTTTGAAGAAGTAGCAGGAGATGTGGTTACAGAGTCTTTTCAAGACATCTTAGCTCCCAAAATACTTACTCACGGGGTAAGAGTCAGCTTCCCAACTGCTCTTTTTGCATACATAACTGGCATGATACAAAGGGGGGGGGGGGTGTCATGCAATCAAGAATGCACTGAAATCTCAGCCAAATAGGAAGATGAAGCCTACTACAGTTGACATAAATAGGTATTATGACAAGCTCATTCCTGATCTTTCACAGTTTGTCCTTTTAAAATATCATAAGGCTTCCCCAATTAGCTCCCAATAAATCAGTAGAGGGTGACATTGATTTCCAAGGGATCAGGGCAGGCACATGTTACAATGAGTGTTTCATTCTTGTGCTGAAAAGAGTTCTTCTGAAGCAGTTCTTCTGTTATGTGCATGTTTTTGCAGCCCCAAATTCTTAGATTTGTGTGTGGAGGAGGAATTGGAGAGTGGGTTTAGCAGAACTACCTCAGGAAAGTTTCTGGTGACCTTTGTAAGTTTTTGCCTTTTTTCCAGGGTGATACATTCTCACCATTCCTGTGAGAACTGTCTGTCCCTTTAGAGCACTGCAGTCTTCTTAAAATTGGGTCTGATTCCTCAACATTGCTCCAGCATCCATCAACACTACTTTGGACTCTATATATTTGCATTGCTTTTGGCCCGTGTACAAGTCTGTACAATTTCCTGGAACATATTTTAGGGTTCAGTTTCCAAGGTTTCAAAGAGATAATTCTGATTCCTAATCTAGATCTTAGTTGAAGGGTGCCTTCAGCTAGGCTGATATGAAACAAGTATCAGACCATGCAGAACCCAGCCTCTTTCTGCCTTAGTTGTTCATTGGGAATAAAGTAGAATCAAATCTAAATACAGGCCAGACCAATTCATGACTGAAGCCCATCAAAATTACTCTAAATCTTGGACCCACAGCACAAGACATGAGATAGGCTTTGGCATGGCTGGGGAATGTAGAAACTGTTAAGGAGAACTACAACAAACAGCTGGAGGAGCTATAGGAGTGCTTTCTCTCTTACACAAGTTAATTGAACGAGGTTGTAGAAACCTTCTCTTTCTATAGAAAAAAAGCCCTCAAATACACTAAAAAATGACATTTCTAATTTTCTTCAGTAAGAAACAATTGCTTCTGTGTGTGTGTGCATCCCAGGAGTCCCAAAGTCTCTATAGACAGCCAGAAGATTTATATTTGAGTGAAAGCCACTGCATCACACACAGGAGCTCGCAAAAGTACAGTAAACATCCTTCAAACAAATTCTCATGTGCCCTGACTACAAAGTAAATGAAAAGCAATACACAGGGTTGGAAAGAAACCACATTTCTAGGTTGGTTTCAATAGACTCTTAGTTTTCCCAGTGTATTAGTACTCACTCCGAGTCTGCTGCATCCTGCTTTCTCCCCCACAACACAGCTGAGCTGCACTTTGTCTACCACTGTGACATTTTATGGAAAACCAGCATATCAAGGTTTATCTTTAAAACAGTAAAAATAATAAGTGTTGGTACTTGTGTGAGGTCTGGATAATTTAATCTCTTAAAACGTAGCCAATACAGACATAAAAATAACAGTTTTCTTGCCATATGAAATAAACAGGAAAGGAAGTAGATTAAAGCAAAGTCCGGGGTTAGTTTGAATACACTGAGCCATATCGTGCCATTGATTTCTGAACAGAAATCCCCATTGAGCTCAGTGGGGATTTCTGCTTAAAAATCAATGGTGCAAAACGACACCCTCAGATTAAGATACAAAGATGGAGGATGAGGCTTAATTGGTGCCTCCTTGTCGGGATGGGTTTCCCCTATAGAGGGAGTCACTGCTCTTTCCATTAAACAATTAATAGTGAAACCTGAAGGAACTTTCATGCAAGAGGATTGTTATTCTATCCTTATTCCTGTTGCAAATCTGAACATATATTAGATTTCGCTAGTTTCATTACAACAAACACAGAGACATATGAAATATTTATTTTATTTACATTTTAGGTAATGTTAAGAATCTCTATTGGGAACTAGACTGTCCTGCCTAGGCAGAGCGAGGTATAAGAGTGTAGCCCATGCAGTAGTACTGTGCACACCTAATACACTGAGGAAAAAAGCTGAGACTTTTTCTGTGGTGTTTTCGGTAATAAGAGTAATTTCATAGCCTTTAGTCAATATATATCAAAAGCTGACTTCTGAGAAGAAGCAATGAATTGGCCTGTTGTCACAGATAGGAAAATAAAGCCCAGCATCACTGCATGACTTGCCTGTGTCGTTTCAGGGAAGGGATGGCAGTGGTGGTGAGAACTGTGTCCCCTTCTCCAGAGACAGAGTTACAAAGTCTCTGTCTTCTCCTTGGAGGAACACGTGGTTGCCTCTTAAGAGGGCACGTTTCATGTGAGGAAGAAAGATGGCCACAGAGTACATTTTAGGAAAAGCTAATTGCAACTATTATTGTTAAAAGTGGATTAGATGATGAAAGGTCTTTCTGAAAATTCTACGATCAAAGAGGGGAAAAGAGGACGTGTTTGAAGAAAAAAGTTCCTGCAAATGGTTTACAAGGAATGAGATAAAAGCTGACAGTCGAATTCCAGACAGAATTCTTATGACTTTTGCCTATTCTTATCTGCTTGTGATGAAGGAATCAATGGTGCTTTGAATTGGTCCACAGGGCAAACAAAAAGTTTGATGACTTATTGCCATTGCAAAAAGCAGTACTGAGTGTTACTCAAAAAAGAAATCTATTGTGGTAATGTAAATAAAAGAGAATATCGTGATGCTGAGACAAAATTTGACTTGAGGCTTGTCTTGCTGAAACAGACAGTGTGCTCTAAATATGCTTGACTTAAACAAACAAACAAACAAAACAAAACAAACAAACAAAAAAACCAACCCCCCCCCCGAAAACTACTATTTTCCTGAAAAGAAATTGTGGCAAATTTGCTGAGAGTTGTGCAGTTCCTATGATCCAGCGATGGACACTTTGAGACATAATTTCCCTGATTCTTTCATAGGCTTGTCAGATCTGTTCAGGATTTATTTTCATTAGAAATGTCAATCTTTTTTTTTCTTTAAAGAAAGCATCTCACATATAAAGGTGATTTTCTGTCTCTGGCTTCCACAACTTCAATGTAAAAACTTAAAATTTTTGTTTCCAGAAAAGGGGAAAGAAAACAATCTTTATGTAAAACTTAGCAAAAAGCAGGTATGGGTAAAAATAAAGAGGGTGATTTTTTTTCTTTCCGTCTTATCCACACTCTGATGTTTCAAATTGCATATATTGTTTCATGTATTAATTCCAATAAATACATGTCTAAGATACTTTTTTGCTCTGAGGGCATACTGGTGTTTCACATCAACAGCTTTGTCTGAGGCGTGACTGAACTGCAGGGAGAAGTTTTTCTAGTCTTTGGCTGTATGCTTTTGCTTACATTGTGTCCTATGTTTTGTATGAAATAGTTTTTAAGTGGTAATTGAAGAGGAAGTCATTCAACAGGGAAGAAATTACTTCTTAACTATGCTTTTGACATTGGCTCTGATGCATCCCAGCTCAGCCTAAGTGAAGAGACTATTACTTGGCAGGTCTGCCTATAGCTTAGCAGTGGCTGATGCAGCTGTGCCCATTTGGCACACAGGTTTTTAATTTTGTAGTTGGTAGCAGGCCAATAACAACCAGTTCTGTATGTTTTCTTTCAAATTGGTGGGGAAGGAGTGACCCATGGCTGCTGTGTATACAAAGAACATGCAGCAGCACTGGGGCTGTAGCTGTATCCATCCCACTGATGGCCTTCAGGATTATAGTGGGGGAAAAGACATGTAGTCAGGGAATAGGCAGGTGTAAGGGTTGGGATATGTGCCTGAGTTCTTGTATTTCCTCATGTAAAGGGCTTGGTGTTGTTTTGGCTTTTAGCAGCTGACTGAAGAAACTGCAGGTTATGATAGTGCATATGTGGGGTTTTAAGTGTCATAGATTTTTCCGAGGTCCTTTGACCAGACATTGCACAAAATTTCAAGAACAGAGGATTTGTGCACTTTTAGAAGTACAGTAGAAGAATCTGAAGAGTGCCAAGGCTATAGTGTGATGTTATCTAAAAAACGTGTTCTAGATCTGGTGTTTAGGACTCTTTCAGTCTGTTGTGGAGCTGTTTCTGTCCACAACAGGTCTCTAGCCTGTGTTATAGACAGTACAGTATTTTTATTGCGCTTCTGTAGGCAGCGTATTCTCTACAACATTTTCGTCCTCTGAATACAGCCATCTTTTCATCTTGTTGAATATCTCAGCAGAGCATCATTACTAACAGAAGCAGGCATTGGACATCAGGAGGAATTTCTTCGCAGAAAGGGTTGTTAAACACTGGAATGGACTCCCCAGTGAGGTGGTGGAGTCACCATCCCTGGAGGTGTTCAAGAACAACTGGATGTGGCACTCAGGGCCATGGTCTAGTTGACAAGGTGGTGATCATTCAAAGGTTGTACTTTATGATCTGAGAGGTGTTTTTCAACCTAAAGGATTCTGTGAGAATGGTGAAGTTAAAAAGAATACTTATGTAAGGGGTACTGTCAGTTACTTCCTCTCGTGCGGGATGTGATGACTTGAGCACTCCCAGTGTGAGGGCAGGCAGTCAGTGTGTGCCAGAAGAAGGGGCACAACTATGTTGTGGCACAAAATCTTCATCAAGAGACTTGATGAGTTGTCAATAAGAGGCAGAGAGTCAAAAACTAGAGATTTGGATATCCCATCTCTGCTGCAGTTGGTGTGCTAGAGGAAGATATATATCCTTGATGTTTCAAAGGTTGGGCACTGATTAACCTGGGATTGTTATTTATTGCTATTGTCAGGTGTGGATTGATGTTTGAAGGTGCAGCATCTCTTCTGAACCTTTGTTTTATTGGAAAGAAAAGTTCCTCCAGTGACTTTGCACTGTTCATGTTCCTTTTCTTAGACTTGCTGATGCTCATAAAAAGACCTGAAGCTGTGAAAATGCTCTTTTAAAAGTTAATTCCATTCTGAGCCATCATGTCTTTTCAAGGCTCCTCGGCGCTTGAGCCCCAGGTCACAGTGCAGAGATAAAAAATATGTATGTTCATAATTAGCTTATAAATAATGCAGTGCTCTCAGTCAGACTCCATCCTTTCAACATGCCCATGGATTATTGTTCTCTCTGCAGTTAAATTTCTGAGCACTCTGTGGCCCAATTTTTCTACACTTTGGTAGGTTAATTCTCTATTACTACATGCTTAAAGCCCAGAGAATGCAGTGGTGGGGAGTCTGGGTAGGCACTGTGTTTGGTTTTCATTTGTTTTTTTTCTGTCAGGAATGTAACAGATAAATGATATGGTGCTTGTCTTCAGGTATGAGTTTATATAGCTGGAGCCTGAACTGCTGATGCAGTTAGACTCATGCTTCACTTCTCTAATCTCAAAGTTTTTATGTTATAGATAGAGCGAGATTGAGGTTGTTTGAGGCTGAGATGCTCTAATAGGTAGTTTAATAGAATAAAGAGTGTGAAAGGGGTACAGAGTTCACATGAAATATTTGGACATAAAAATGAAAGCACCCTTCACTTTCTTGGTAAACAACCTCCAGTGCCTCTTGAAAAGCTTTAAAGGTTAGCCCATTTGAAAGGAAAATAAAAAAAAAAAACCCTAAGCCAAACAACATTTGTTAAACAGATAACTTTTCTTTGACAGATGCTTGCTAGTCATATTTAATAAACAAGAATTTTGAATGGCTGCTGGTAACTTGCACAGAGAAAAAGAGGGTACACAGTAAAATTCGCCCTAATTACCACTCTGCTTATATTTTTTGTTGAATAAGTGCTGCTATTGCTCTCTGAACGTGGATCATGCTGTCGATGGAGATTTCTGTAGCAAAAGGGCAGAGGGTCAGAAAAACCTCCTTGATGAAAAACCTAGAGTTTTTTATTATGCAACCTCCCAAAGGGAAAGTGATCAGAGGGAGAGAGTCAAAAAGAAGAAATGTCCTACCAAAAGCAACAACTTGCAATCTCTCTCTCTGCCTCCACTCCTCAACACCTCCCACATAACTCTGCAGGGGCCTGTTCCCCCTGGAACTCTGTATCACATGTACCCAGAAACCATCCTATAAATACAGGAGCCTTCCTCGTGCTCTGGTATGTTTACAGAACTGGTGAATACTACTGATTAGGAGACTGAAAAATAGCAACACTCAAAAGCCTTTTCTTTTCTTTTTGTATGGATGGAAAGGTGTGAGATCTAGTCTAGAATAGGAATGCTGCTGCAGACTCAGAACATTACTTAACTTTGAAGAGTTACAGAGTACGAGTGTGGTACTAGAAGAAAAGAAAAGAAGAAATGTAAAAGCTGTCATAAAAATAAAAGGGGCAGACAGGAAAAGGAGCCCATAAACAATATTCCAGTCCTGTCATATAAGTATCTGAAACAGAAAAAATGTTGAAAAACTGTTTAGATAACATAAACACAGCATAGTTAATAAAGAATTGTTCGTGGACAGAAGTAAGGAGATATTGGTTTAAATCCCATCTCATGCTGCCTTGATTTGGTTTTATGCAGTAAACATAATGAATAATGATGTAGTGAAAGACCTGAGTGATGGAACAAGGAGTAAGTTTATAAGATTTGCTGGAAGGAAACGGTGGTGTGGAAGCAACAGCCAACACCTTGCAGGACAGAATTAAAATTCAAAATTGTCTTAGTAAAAGAAAGGCTGGTCTGAAAAGATAGAATGAAATTTAAGAGGGATAATCGGTGCTGTGTTATCCCATTTACACAGAAGTAATCAGCACCACAAATATAAGAGGAGAAGCCACTGATTTTGGAAGATTTGTTTGTTTGGGCTGGGTTTTTCTTATTTCTCTTAGAAAAGAGCAGTAGGATTATGGCAGTTTATAAACTGCTCACAAATCAGAGGTTTCACACCTTTACAAAAAGATAAACACAATTCTGGAATAAAAAGAGCATATCTAAATCACACATTTCACCAGAAGTTAACAAAAAGGCCATAGCTATACTATACATAAATACATGTATAAATCTGTATGTGTATGTGTATATATATATATATTTATATTTTTATATAGATATATAAAAATCTGCTGCTGCCTTCCAGTTTGGGGACAAGAAATTTCAAAAAAGATTTGAAACATCATTTACAGAGGTCCTAAATTGAAGCAAGGTTTGTCTAAGAACATGAAATGTATAGAAAGATCTAAAAATTTCAGGATTTTTAGGTCAAAGAGGAGTCCAAGAGGGACATCATAACATATATATACATATACATATATATATATATGTATACATATATGTATATAAAGATTATGGGAGAATGAAAATTTTAAGTAGGAGTTTGTGGTGACCATAATAAGAGATAGACTTACAGCAAGAAAGATTCTTTAGGGAGTCCTTTCTGAAGCAAAGATAATGATGCACTCTGTGGGGAATTTTGAAGTTTCAGTTGCTGGAGTTCTCTAAAAAAGGGATGGGAAAGTGTTTTAGAAATGATAGAAGCATAATCAATCCTGCCTTTGGCTGCAGAGTGATCAGTGCTGTGCAGAGACTCCTCAAAGCCCCCTGAAGTTCTCTGTTTTTATGGGTTTAGGCAGTGCTATGGCGAGAAGTGGTGTTTGGTCAGAGCAGCTCATCCATTTCTCCAAGATGTTGTTCTGCATTGTGCAGGAGGGATGTGAGTGAGGATCCCATATTCCCACTATGGGAAGCACCAGTGAAGGGTTTGTTGCACTGCTCCGCACAACCAACGTTGGTTTTGATAAAACATTTCATCTCAGACTTCCTTGAATTTATTATTATATGATGAAAGGCTAGCTTGTGGCTTAATTCACAGCTTAGACAACACTCTGTAATGGAGCTCCTTCCACGTGTGAGTGGCACTGATGTGTTTGCTGTGTTGGTGTAAATATTCATAGGGAGATTTTTTGCATTATCCAGTCTGTGCACAGAGTATATTGTGGTCTTGCAGAGATTTCATAGGGATAAACAGAGACTGAATGCTCATGCAGTAGGAAGTGACAGGGAATAAGAAATGAAAAACGTTCCACTTTCTTTGTTTTGACAGAAAATACTTTTTCTGCATTGTTTTAGATGATTTGAGGGCCTTGGTTAAAGTTTATTTAGTCTTTAATTAAGTGACCAACTGCAAACATAAGACAAAATCTTTCTGTTGTTTCACAGAGAATTCATTCTTTGATAAAATTGACAAAATAGATTAAATTAAAGGCAACTACTAAGTTTTTGAATTGTACAGGGAGGTGTTCAAGGCAGAGTGAGATGGAACTCCTAAGGTGTGGTCATTACATACTATGGGAGTAGTATAGGCCTTAGGTTGCATCGTGGACAGTCGAGACCTTTCAGTCATCTGCTGTTTCTGAGCAGGAGGTCATTGTGCCTGCATTTGAACTGAGGTTAAGGATGTGTGCAGTCCAGACTTTGATTCAAAAAAATCCTAAGCAGTGAAAATAAAACCTTTCCATCTCTGTAGACTCTGATTTAAACGTCTCATGTTTTGGTCCATCAGGGAATTTTGGGTGACATAATGTAGTTAGTTTTGGTTTGGTTTGTTCTTGTTTTGTTTGTTTGTTTGTTTGTTTTCCTTTTTCTTGCTAATTATGTGTTTTGCTGCTTATATGATAAAAACCCACTATTTTGCATCTTATGTGCTCCATAGACCAAATGTCAAATGTTGAACTCCCCCTGGCTGCAGGACTCCTTCCCCTGGCTGAGAAGGACTGGTCGTTTCACAGGTTGCTTAATTTAGATAGACTTAAGAACAGTGATATGAGGGGGAAAAACCCCATAACAAAGCAATGCTGCTTAGCCTTTATGAACAGCAAATGTTCAATAATATTCTGATTCTATACGATGATGTGCTGCTGAGTTCTTTGATCTGCCTTGTTTTCTTAACTACACTTTTTTATTTCTGAAAGGGCTTTCACAGGCAGAAACCTCCATAGGTAGTTTATTTTCTTTAGCCATCCTCAAAGGCTCTTTTGTCAATTTATCCTCACAATAGCAAGATATGCACATGCAGTAAATCAATGCAGGTTAACTTTGTAATGGAAAAGGCATTCTACGTTTTTGGCATCAGTCTGTGTCTTTTCTCAATTATAAAGTCTCTCACTGGGCTAAGCATTTGTCTGGTAGGTGCGTGTTTCAGCCACAACTTAATATTCAAAGGTCAAACTGCAAAGATCTGGCCAGTGTGATGGCATCTTTGCTCTTTAATAATCAGATGGGATGTCTGTGATGTCTTGAAGCGCTTCTTCTAGGTGGCAGTGTACCACTGCAGGAGTTAATTGCCTGTTAGCTTCTTGGATCAATGTAAAAGAGAGATGTGAATATTTTTCCAAAGTCTATTTTCTTTTTTCCTCCCAACACAGCTCTATTTGAGCACTTTCCTCTGACTTATCCAAGAATAACCTGCGTATGTGAGAGGAAACTTCAATACTCAATTTAAGTAGCTGCCTAGGAGAAGTTTTTTTTCCAAGAGGTTGGTGAAGGAAGAGGGGGAATTTTGCCTTTTCTCCACCAGAGGTTGATGATTATTCTCTGCACTGGGTCACTGAGAAGAGGTTCTGTCTTTTCTCAGTTGCCCAGACGTGCCTTGGTGCTGTGCCTCCAGTGGGGTCAGTCCTTCTATATTATTCTTAATCTTTTTCCCATGGGGAGCTGAATTAGTTACTGATGTATTGTGCCAATGTTTCAAATCTCATAGATTCTATATAAGCCTCCTTTCCTGTCCAGTTACCGCTACTTTTTGCTTGATTCCTCTCTGCTTTCCCTTATATATCCAATGGCTCTGTGTGCTGCTACATTTGTTTACAGCTGAGATGAGCAACCTTACTTACTGGACTTTTAGGACAGGCTTTACTAAACCATCACTGACCTAATGACCTTGAAAGAGGTTCTGTTTTAATGCTCAGCCACATGCTATAGGAATAATTTGTATGGATGCAAATTTCTGCCACTGTGGGGACAGCATACAGCTGCATCCACTGCTTGTGTCTGGGGATGTGTTGCATCCGCTTTGGATAGATACTGTAGAATCATAGAATCTCTTGGGTTGGAAGGGACCATTAAAGGTCAACTTGTCCAACCCTCTGCCATAGGCAGGGATATCTTCAGCTAGATCAGGCTGCTCAGAGCACCATCTAACCTGACCTTGAATGTTTCCAGGGATGGGGTCAAATCTAATCCATATCACATCCAGATAAACAACAATTGTAGCCCTTTCCTTGTCCACTGATGTAGTCATTCCATCGTAGAAGGTCACTGGGTTGGTCAGGCAGGACTTGCCTTTGGTGGAGCTGTGCTGGCTCCCCCCAGTCTCCTCCCTGTTCTCCTCATGCCTTAGCACAGCTTCTGGAAGGATCTGTTCCATGATCTTCCCAGACACAAAGTGAGGCTGACAGGTCAGTAGTTCCCAGGGTCCTCCTTTCTACCCTTTTTAAAAATATGTGCAATTTCTTTTTTTCCAGTCACCAGGGGGACTTCACCCACTAGCTGTGACTTTTCCAGTATGGAAAGTGGCCTGGCAACTACATCAGCCAATTCCCTCAGCAGTCTGGGATGCATCTCATCAGGTCCATAGACCTGTTCAGGTTCCCCAGGTGTCAGAAATCTGTACTAGTGTATATAGGTCATGCAGCTGAGTTGTACCTCCCTAAGAATCTAAGAACTGTGGGATCCTAACATTTAACAACTGTCATCTCTTTGAATTCTTTTCTTCATGTGAACCTGAATCTTGAAATAAAAAAGAAGTTAAAAAAATAATGAAAGCAGCAAAAAAACGTATCCTGGCCTTCCTCTCTTTAAAGGTTTTCTTCTGTCAAAGTCAGTAACCAGGAGGCTGAGAACAGCAACACTTCACACATCAACTTTCACCCCATTGGGGTTTTTTTGGCCACAGTCATGTCATAACATCCAGTGTAAATGTCGACATTGGTTTGGGAGAGTCCCAGGAGCTCCCAGCTGTTCTACCTCCTTGCAGAAGGAGGAGCTCTGAAGCACAACAAATGAAACACTGGGATTTGCTAATTTGGGAATTTATTTCACCACTTCAACATTATGGGGGGAAAAGTAATTATTGCCTCACAATGCATTTTTCATTTCCCCCTCTTCACTGGCTGCCAGGGTGGTATGACACTCCAAATACTGGTCAGTATTGTAATAGTCATTCTTACCAGGATGCCTTTGAATGTCTTTCCATCCTGGAGACCATATATTTCTGAATACCTATAACTTAGGGGAGCAGGAAGAATTTAAAATGAATCCAGTATATTTGCAAGGATGTGCTGTGCTTATAAAAATAAAGTAACTTTTGGTTATCTTATCACTGTGAAACTGATCAAGTACTTTCAGCAAAAGACTCCAGACACATCAATGTACCCATGTGAAAGCTTTTGAAAAATTAAGGCTGATGTGTTGACAGCTGTAATACCACTAGCTTTTAATCCTTGGTTTCTTTTTTCATTATTAGGGATTCCAGGACATGGGTAGGAGAAGATTAGGTTTATCCACTAACAATATAAAATCCTGTAATCCCTTGAAAGTTTAAAATCTTCCTTGGGCAGGAGAAGGAACATTTTATCAATATGTACAGCTATGGTCTCTTTAAAGGATAAAAAGCACATCTCCTAGCTTAGGGGAAGAAGAATAATTTTATATTGGCCTAAGGAATTTCAGTTTAGAACCTGTGCTTCAATTCATGAGAAAAGGTTAGACAAAGTTACTATTTTTTGGTAAGCTTTTTTTCCCCCTCACCATTAGGTGTTATTTTTGATTCAGGGAAATAAATGTGATTCTTTTCTTTTATCATATATTTCTTCCCATCTGTAGCTTTCTAGGAGTCAATAAATAGCATGTAACTCTTCTGACAGATGTTGACTGGCTGTATGGAGAGTCTCTGGAGGACCTTACTAAATAAGAACCCACAAAGATCCAAGCACTATCCAAAAAACTGGGAAGTTGAATTTAGTTGTCTCGGTGTTATCTAAGTGGTTCTTTCTCGTTCACAAGAGTTAATCAAATGAACTTCTTTTGGAGTGTTGGAAACATGAGAACATGTCATGAAGGGTTGTCACAAGACAAACACCCACTCCCAGGAGCTGGTAAGCTGGTTGTCAGCTGGTTCTTTCTCCTGCAGTTATGGCACACTCACAGATTGTCTCTGAGGGGGCTGCTGAGTTTCTGTGCCCTTTAAAAGGCTGGTGAGGGAGGAGGGACCAGACCTTGAATCAGCTGGAGCATGGAGGCAGAGTTAACCCGTGTTCCTGCTCGGAGTGGAGCTCAAATCAGCAGGACTGTCAGGTCTCTAAAATGGTGTTTCATGAGGGATATGTTGTAATGAACCTCAGACTGGCTGAGCCAGAGGGAAATAAAAGCTTCTTAAATGGCTTTCTCCCACCTTCTCTGTGAGAGTCCTGTCCTCTGACATTTTGGGGTGATGTCCCACTTTCTGTCCTAAGCAGGAAGCCTTTTGATGTCTGCCTGCACTGCAGCAAACTCTCCAAGGACCCTTATGAATCTCTAGGGGAAGTATCTTTCTTTTGATCCCCTCAGCTCTGGCCATTTCTGCTCTCTCAGGTACATTTTTACCATGGGTTAATTTACTGTATTCCCCTCCCCTTCTCCACCTGACCTGCTCTGTGCTCTAGAAGACCTCACAGCAGTTCTGCATGCTGGATTTCAACCTGGGAAGACACACTACATCCTTCCTCTCCCACTCCTTTCCAAAGGGGCAGCAGTCAGTTAAAGGTGACCAAGCAGCTCTCAGTAAACAGTCTCATCTATTTTTGATAGAGTGTGCAATACTGAAACTCTAAAAGGCAAATACCCAAGTAAAAGGCATAGCACACATCCCAGGAGGCCTCTCCAGACTTTCCAATCCTGGTATTTGTCATTAACCACTGTCCCTTGTTGCCTCTCACCATCTTTCCCATCAGTCCACACCAGATGAGTTTGTTGCTGACTGCCCCGGTTCCTGCTGGCTGTTCACCCTCACAGCTGCTCCCACCCACTGCAGTCGGTGCTGGATTCCCCACACTGTTTTCTCTGTCAGCTGCTTCAATCCTGTTCCCTGCACAGCTCTGTCCTTCACCACGAGGGTTCCTGCCTTCCCACGGCTCTCACCTGTGTGTGATGCACAGCTTGGGCAGCCCCTGAAGGTAGTTAAGTCCTTGCAGAAAGGTGCAGTGTTCAGCAGGAAATGTCCAGATTTCTTGTCCCAAAGCAGAGGCTTTTTGGATGAAGCCTTTCTGATAAATCCTGGGATCTTTGCCACAGTTTATTTCTCACAAAGTTGCAAGTTGCAGCATTAAATCCGACTCCTTCCCCTGAAGCACCTCTGGCACCACTGAGGCTTTATGCTTTGCACAGTGTGATTACAAGTGAAATCATTCTTTCAAGTTCTCAGTTTAGATGTTTCTAACATGAGAGGCTCAAAATATGGTATATAAATACATAAGTAAAATACTCCTGTTGGTACTGTTCTCTTTCGTTTCTGTTTAAGGCCCCAAAAGTTGTCCTATTTTCCGCCCTTCGGACTTTCTTTTCCTGCTAACATATTTACTCTGCTTTAAAAGAGACAAAGTCATTTGTCCAGTGAACATAATCAGGTAACACGAGAGATATCAAATCTTACGACTTTTTAGCCTGTCTTTTTAGCTGAAATACTTGGAGGCAGATCTCAAAAGCATTCATCAGTTTAATCTATATAGTAGAAAAACGTAACCAGCAGCCAGTGCTGCTGGGACCCAACAGCCAGGCTGTATAAAACAGGACTGGCCAGCCATCTGAGAGCAAAATCCACCCTTCCTGCAGCACAGCCCCATAACCGTGTGCCCAAAGCTGGCTGAGCTCCCTTATCTGCCTGCTCCTCTTGATCCAACCCTTATTCTTTATGAAAACATGTTTGTCAGGTGAATGTAGTGAAAATGCTCCGATAACCTCATTTAGATATATTTTGCTATCTGTTTGCTTTATTAAAGTTATCCCTCATGCTCTATAACCAAGAGCTGACCCTATTTATGCAACAGAGAATGCTAAGTGAGTTAACTGAATGCTAATGGGAAATCCAGGTTTGATGCATATTTCCATTTTTTTATTCCAAGTATATAAAGCTTGATTAGTGAAGAAATGAACTTAAGAATTATTTGCCTTTTAAAATGTGGTTTCATTTTAAAAATATAATTCTATTTATCAGTGTCTGAAATGGGTTTCCATATTAAAATGATCAAGTCCAACACAGGGTTGTATACTTTCTTAGCTTAGCCTATTACTTATTAGTGAGACAGTGATTGGGGCAGGAGAGCCAAGGATATGTAATTCCCTCTATGGAACAATTCCTCTCTTGATTACTTACAAAGTTTAAACTTAGATTTTTCAGGAAAGCAAGTCAGTCTTAATGCCTAGAGAAGGCTTCTAGAATAGAGGGATTAAAGTATTTACTTCAAACCTACACTCACTGCATCAATAAATTTATGTGCACATCAAAACTTAATTCTCCTTATTCTCTTGGATAAACATATGGTTACTTAGCTAAAACAATGCCCTAGGCCCTGAACTTGCCACTGCATTGTGAATTTAAAGGTTTTTTTCATTGTAACTATCTGAGAAATTAAGGCTTTGGAGGGATAAAAAGCCTCTGAAATCCTTTATACCTGGACACCTACAAATATAAGTGACATGTATACACTTTTCTGCCTAAGGACATTCTAAAAGCCTTACAGATTCTGTTGTATTTTTGTGTGTTTGTATTTATCATCAAAGGAGCAATAGCTAAAGACTGCAGGCTCAGAGAAAATTCCATGTCAGCTTACAAAGCAGTGATAGAATTTGTTTTGGAATCTGGACATTTCGACTTGTATCATTATTCATTATATTCATAAACAAAAGTCTATATGTTTTGTTTTCATGCCAGAGAAAACAATTATTTTATAGATTATAACTTAAATAGAAAAGTTTTCTGGTGCCCTAAAACAAATTGTTGAATCTGTCCTTAGAAGTCAGTAATTTTTTTTTTTATTAGCCTGTATAATTTTTGAGACATTTGGAAATATTACCCCAACAAATACCTGTTGGAGTCAATGGGAGCCTTTCCAATAACTGCAGTGGGCACTGAAACAATTTCATTTGATTCTCTTTACTTTCCAGGCCATTGTTTCTTTTTTTGAATGCAGTGAATGAATGCTTCTCAATTTCTCAGTAATAATGAGCCAAGTGTGCAAATGCTTATTTGCATCTGTACCTTCAGCCATGTGAGCAGTTGTGCTGAGCTCTGGAAGTTATCTGTGTGGGTGACATCAGTGCCCGCTCCTTCATTTGTGAGGGACTGGGACCATAAATACCTAAGTGAATCAGGAGGAAGTTGTTTAGCAACTCCACTGCCGAGTTTTCCGCTCTGAGATACGGTGCCAGCGGCCAGTTCAGAGGAAAATTTCTCAGATAGTAACTAGGGAGAAAGGGAAATCACACTGCACATTTAAATAAAGTTCCCCAGTAGAACCATCCCAAGACTCAATGTATTTGGATCAAACCTGAAGTTTCAGTATGAGCTTCCTGAATCATTTTCCCTGTAAGGCTCTGCTACTGATATTTCTAAAGCTTTGTAAATTTTCTATGGTTCTACCCCTCATGTTTGGAAAGAATAAACCACTAGATACACTGTAATTGCCCTGAAGTAACACTGTGAATTAAACAATGGAAGGATATCTATAGCTATCCCTTCAGGTTTTTTGAATCCTCAGACGTAAGGAATCTTGGTGAGACTGACAGATACACTTCATCTTTGCTTTTCTGGGTATGGATACAATACAATTTACTCTTATGTACTGCCCTTCACAGAGAAAATCATCACCAGAAGAATGGCTTGGGGCTTAGCAGGACTGTGCTGCTGAAGATATCTCTAAATATATTGTCCTCTCAAAATCAGCCTTTTCGCCAGTTCTGCCTCTCCTAGTCTGGAAAATAATTGGGGTTGTGCCACTGATTCTGGCTCTAGAATAAAAACCTGAGTAAAAAAATGTTGCCCTTTCTGTGGAATAAATGATGTCTTTCTCGATCTCTGTCATTGGAAGTGATACTATAAACTATACTGCCAAAAATGCTAGGGCTTGTGTACTATTTGAAGCTCTGGCAAACAGGTATTTCCTTGTTTTCAGCTGCAAAGGAAACCCTTCCTTATTTCCATTTTTTAATTTCGTGTTTCTCATCTTGGCATGCATGATATTATTTTGATATAGATAATGTGTGATATATGTGTGGACGTACATAGACACACACTCATGCAGGTGCTTACATGTGCATAACCCTCCTATATCCAGCTTCCTCTGAAAGCCTCATGTCCCCTCTCAAACTTCCCGTGGTATAAAACTCAGTCATTTTTCCTCCTCTTCTTTTGTGCAGGGAAACACACTTGGTATTTCTTTGCACAGTGCTATCCTGGTGTGCTGGGAGGGCAGTAACAACAGCAGCCACCAGGGCTGTAGTGCACAGGCTTCTGTGCCAGCTGCCACTTCACCATGTTCAGCAATCATGATTCAAGTCCCAGAAAAAAATTGGAATGGTTTAAATATCATTGCAATTCAGATTCATGGATCTCTTGCCTTGTCTGTTTCTTAATTGATGCATTTGTGAATCTCTTGCCTTCCCTGTTGCTTGTGGTGTTCGGTGTCATGTTTTTGTAGCTTCTTGCAACCAAGAGACTCGGCAACATCCTTTCCCCAGCCACTATTGATGGTGGTTGAGGTTATGTTCACTGATTCCCAGCAGTGGAACTATGATGCAAGCACTGCCTACCTTGAACTGAGAGCACTGCCTGCCTTCCCCCCTGGGACCTGCCTTGTGATGTCCTGTAATTGCCTGCCCCTGTTCAGCCAAGAACACAAGCATACACTTAATTTTGTTGTAGCTCTGTTTAAGTGTTCTCTCATTCAAGCAATTACTGCTACCATTGAAAGACTTGAGTGTAGTTTGGTAGCATATACATTTTCTGGGCATTTTCCAAATATAGGTGAAAAGGCTCTGTGTGGCCTGCAAGTCGTAAGGCCAAGATTCACAGTTTTCATGGAATATCAAAGAATATTCTTGCCTTAACTCAGTAGGAAGAAGGCAGTGAGATATTTTTTAATTATCTTGCCTTTTTGTAGTTTATCCTAAGCAAATGTTTGAGCATCTGAGACATTTCTATTTTTGGTGAGCAATAATGTCAGTCTTTTCTGCTTCATTTGCTTTTCATGTGAGAGTCTTGCTAGGCAAGAGTAAAATATTCAGGTCTCATTTACATTGAAAATTACTCTCTCACAGCTTAGGGGAAAAGATAGAGTTGTTTTTTTCTGACAGGTGTTCTTTTGTTGATGATAGTACATGCAGCCATAAAGTGATGTTCTATAAGGCTTTAATGCTTTTCATAAGTGCATCACTAGTCTTTAAAGACTGTAAATGTTAAAGACCTCTCCCCCAGAAGATAAAAAAATGAGGCTCTGTCTTTGGGGAAGAAAATGACCTGTGATAGCAGAGTACTTTGATTGTTCAAGTTCAAATCCTTGACAGATTCAATCACATGAGAAATGTGAGAAGCAGCTATAGGTGAATTTTGTAATCTTTTCAGGATGAGCATCTAAAAATCCAGATGATTATTTGCTCCCTCTTGGCCTCTAAGTTTCATAAGAGAAAACTTTAACTGGTATCACCTCAAGTAGTAACGCAAGATAAGTAGGATTTCATATACTTTCTGAAGAGATTTCAATGACTGACTGTGGCCAAAGTAATTGAATGTTTTCTAATAATATTGAGCTGTTTCAGATCTGGGGGATGTTTGGTCTGAGCAGCTTAAATTTTGAGTTTGCCACATTTATATGTTCTTTCAGAATGATAAGTGTTTACATAATTTTTGTTATTCTTAAAATGCCATCCTGCCATGTAGATTTTTTTTCTTCAACAGAGTTTCCAAAAGTGAAAACTCTACAGAACAAACATAGGAAAACTTTCAGTGGTTAGAATGCCTTGCAGTATTTTTTGGTGATTTTCCAATCATTACAGAATGTTTCACAGGTTCTGAAGTCCTCAAGCATGTAGTTTCCTGGTTGGCAGATCTAGATATCAAGAACCAGCAAGTAGGAGAGAAGTGCTAAGATAATTTGAAGAAGAATTGCAATGCAGAGAGCTCTTTAGCAAGTTCATAAACTCTGGAGAGCCTTGATTGGCATGTAGATTGATTTTATGAGTGGGAAAGGTTTGATACTGAGTAACAAGAGAAAATGCCAGGGAGATCTTTGACAAATGCAAATCCTTTGGGAGTGGAAACAGGAGAGGAGATAGATCATGAAGCACTGTCTTTATTTGTACTTCAAGACTGTGAACTTTTGTCCCTACCTATTGATTGCAGTGCTTTAAGTTCCCCTGTTGTGCTTCCATCAGCTGCTCACATCTTCCTGTATTATCCTGCTTGTCACATAAATTGTTTGATATCTTCTTGTACTTTTGTCATAAAAGCTGCTGTGAGCTGGACTGGACACGTGCAGTGATCTTGCCAAGCTGTGTGCAGATGACAAGGCTGACTCATGACAAGCTCACTTGATTTGGTCCCTGTGCAACACTACAGGAGTTCAGTCTGGAGAAATTTATTGGATCTTAAAATGCTTGAACTGAGGTGATAAGCAGACAGTTGGATCTGGATCCATAAACTGTAAACTAACAAGCTTTATTAGCTTCATAAAACTATCACCTCTGTCTGTTGACTAGTGAAGCTGATAGGTGGTACTGAAATTAAGAAAGGCTAATGATGATGATGAAAAAACTTACCCAGGGCCTAAAGCTTTGCTATGGTGTGAACTGCTTTGTTCTTGTACAAAAAGGAAAGTCTTACACCCCAAATTACAGCCTTCTTTATGATCTTATCTACAACATATTGTTTTTGGAAAGAGAAACTGTGTTGAAATGGGTCTTATCAGCTGCCACCAGGCTCTATTAACTTCTTTCATGTCTGCTCAAAAAACAAAACAGCAAAAGCTGAATTAACTTAGAAGGAAAGGGGGCTTCTCTCCTCTAAATCAGCTAAAGGGTGGGATGAGGGGCACTTCCAGTGACTTGGCACACTACCCCCTGTTCAGCTGTAAATGTCCTGTCCTTTGTACTGTCAGTGCTCTTCAGAGGCAAAGGACACATGCAGGGTATGAAATTAGATTGCACACATGTGCTGTGGAACCAGGGCATTTGCCTTACTTAACCTAGTCCCTACAGTTTCACTCTGTGATCTGTAACACCTCTTAACTTACTGACTAGATCTGCGTCTTTACTCCTGGATAATGTTAAGTTCACTGCATGCTTGTATGTTCAGTTTTTCTCTATGTGTTGTTGGAAACATTTCCATATTCTGCTGCTACCTGACGTATACCCAGAAGTTATTAATGATCAGCTAGTTATGGAAAATTGCTGGGGTTTTACGCATTATGTTCCTCCCTATCAGTGTATTTTATGTTGTTTGTTTTCTATTACTTCCCCTGCCCAGCTACTTTCCCCTCCTAGTATTGAGGAAAGTCATGCCACCACAGCTCTGAGCACTGCAAAGGACTTAAGCAGCCGCAAAATGGAGTGGCACCAGCAATGCTCAGGCAGTTTTTCTATAAATGGGTGGCAGGCACTTTATAGATAAAGGGTCTTTAGATAAAATCCTGGAAGGGACACTGATAGTTAACACATGGTGGTACTAAGGCAATGAAAAGGACCTGGATGAATCTTGCTGTTGGTCTCCAGTACTTTTATAACAGACCACAAATTGAAGGTTGCCTGTGAGAAGATTTTACTGGTGTAAATGCCTTTTTCCACAATTTGTTGCTATTTTTTCCATCCTATTTAGAAGGTTGAAGTGGCATCCCTTTAGGGTCTGATTTCAGGATGAACTGGGCTCGAACACTAATACTTACTCTTCTCCTGCCTTGCTTGACTATTATTCTGAGACCTAACTGCTGGCCCTTGAGATACTGATATATTTAATTGGATTGTGAAATATGACAGAAGCTCATTTTTTAGGCTTTAATCTTGGGGAGTTTCCAATGTGTGTGCAGACACAGTTGTAACTCTCAGTAGTTCCAGAGGCCTAACAGATTCTAAGATCATTAACATTATGTTCTTTATGGCACAGGGTTTGACCATAAATTATGTTGGTGTGAGCTTGAATAGAACTTTATGAGCTGAATTCTGCTGAGACCCTCAATCCTTGTGCTGTTACAGTTGTAAGCAAGGATGCAGGAGCTAATTAAAAGGAGAAATTCCAACCCTAGTGCAATTTGTCAATAGGATCTGGTAGTTCAGTAGAATTAAAGCTCCCTCAAATTACTTTTTGCTCTAATCTGTTCTATGCCAATTTAACTTTTTTTATATTGTGTTTTTATTTCTGCTTAATTTTGTTTCTTTATTTGTGAAATGTTTTGAGTCACATGGCTTTCTAGTGATACTACTTATGATTAGAAAAATTTAGGCTCCTAATTACTCTTTCAAAATTAGATCTTTCCTAGTCGTGTTTAGTATTATTATTATTATTTCTCTCTTCAGGATGGAGTCTGGTTCAGACTGTTTTTCATAGAGGGGAAGGATTAGTGCCTCCTTATCAGTGTTGCCCATATCCTTGCTCTGTGTGCTGTAGTGTAACTGCCAGAAGGTGCTTCTCAAAGACTGAGTTCTGAAGCTATAAAATCAAGCTTTCAAAAGCAGAGGAAAGTTGGAATGTCACTCCTTATGAGGAGTTTTAGGAGTTAGACTCTGCATTTACCTCATCCCAGACCACCCATTCTGATGCCTAGTTTAGAAAGTTTCAAAATCAATTTAAAATCTTTCCTGTATGGATTTCCTATCCTTCCAATCTCTTTTTCATTATTATTATTACTGAATTGCCATGACCAGAGGAACATTTGTGAAAGACATTGATTTGTTAGCTGCAGTGATGGCTGTTCTTCCTTCCTCTGCTGTACCAGCACCGAATGGGATGCAGAACTCCACATTTTGCCAGATGCATTAGGCTGTTGTCTGTCAGATAATTCCTCAGATCCGTAGAATTAGCAGCACTCCGTAAGGCCAAATTAGATTTATGTGAAATGGTAGCTGAGCCAGCAGCACTGTGTACCTCTAAGTGACTATGTTAATTGGGAACCAAAACATAAAGGGAAGCATCTCTGCAAGGAGAATACTGGCATGCTAACTCCATCTGTGGCAAATCAAATTAAGAGAAATCCCATTATCCTGCTTGGGATTCTGCTTTCTACTGGCAACATGTTTCAGTGCTACTGCAGGTCAGTTACTGCAGAGATATTTCATTACTCTAACATGTTCTCTTAGAACAATGCACAGAGACATGAAAACTAAACCAAACTCCTGTGAGTGATGCTAAGAACCTTATTTGAACTAAAGAAATGGTTTACCTTTTTTTTCCCCTCTCTGTATTGCTCAGCCAAGATGACGCAGACATCAAAGCACATGGTATGTTCATAATTTTGATGCTGTAACTAAACACCTTTGTTGACATACTGTCAGGCTAATACCAGTGAGCTCTTTCTAGCATTTATAACTTTTCTTGCTCTGGGGCTTGTTTTTAGCAGTTTATAAACATGCTCATATGAGCCAAGTATATTCAGCCATCTATGTATCTCTTCTTTCATAATCTTTGATGATATTCTGCAAAGAGTAAAGAAACCATTAAATTTTCAGTTCTATAATTATAGTGAGATAAAAGCCTGAGAGTGAAGGACACGCACACAAATAGAAGCACATATAAAAGTTTCTTATGTACAATTATCCTGGGGTTAGGGGAAAATAAAAGCAAACAGAAACATGTAGTTATGCCTTTGCACCTCTGCTAAACTGGAAAATTGTTTTCAGTTTGGTGGGCAAGATCTGGCAATGTACTTGCATATTTCACTAGTGTTTGGCACTGAATTTTTCCACTGGGAAGTAAGAGAATGATTTAGACTTGCAGTATGAAGTATTGATATTTTAAACATTAAATATAATGTACTTCTTTAACATTTAATGCAAAATATCCTCAAAGAGACATAAGCTCAGATATCAGGTAGTTTGTCTTACCAAACTTTAATTAGGAAAACCTGAAAATAATTCAAGTACCTTTTAAAATCTCCTTTCCCCTTTTGGTTAGAGCTGTACCAATGAAAATGAGTCTGATATAGCACTTGCATTTTTACATAAAAATAATTAAGGAATCTAGTAAACCAGTTATGCTATTTCAGATATTCTAAGTTTGCTGGGGATACTTTCTTCCATGGAACTTCAACTGAGCTAATGACATAAACTTCAGCAGTTCCCCTCTGCTCTGATCCAGATCTTAAATTCTACTCACATGGCTATCCTGGGCTTTTAATTCTTTTACTTTTGATTTAAAGGGGGAAAATTATAATCATTTTAGAAGAGGAATATATTTATAGATAAGAAAGCAGACCTTTTCCACCTTCCTGGTATGGGCTGTGAATGGAACCAGTGAACAGGGTATTCTGTTTTGGTTCTGGCACTTCAATCCCAGTGTGGAGTTACAATGATTCTCCAGCCATCATAAATGTTATTATATTCAATTACCTTTATTTACAAGGAATATTTCATTTTCACAAAAATACCAGATTGAGAGCATTAAAACCCACAACACCTGAACAAAAGCCCAGACTTCTGGTGCCACTTGAAAATCTGATTCTGAGGGATTAACTATTAAGAACAAGGAGATGTAATAGCCAGGATTGTTTGCCAACTGCTGCTATGCAGCCATCTCTTAGATACATTGCTATGCTGAGTTCTGCACAGTGCAATACATGACACCATTGGAGCTCGTTTCTTATGTTGACTGGAGTTGTTTTTTACTTCCTATGTCCATTTGGTATTTGACTTTTGCTTAGACTGCTAATGTTAAATAAAAATTGCTGTTACCAGCTTTTCTGATTATAGCAATTTACCATCAACAATCTAAAAATTAAAAAGTGATTAGTATGTGCTGCACCTCCCAAACACAGCCTTTGCCAGGGCATTAAAAGGGTGTTCTGCCCCACTGAATTCATTCTGCAGTGGTGTATGAAGGCCCCACTCTCAGGGCAGGTGTGCAGTGCAGCCAAGGGGAATACTACTGTCATAGAGTCAGGGAATGCCAGGTTGGAAGGGGACTTCAAGGATCATCTGGTTCAACCTTTTCTGGCAAAAACACTGGTCTAGACAAGATTACCCAGCACCCTATTCAGCTAGATCTTAAAAGTATCCAATGTTGGGCAATCTACCTCTTCCCTGGGGAAATTATTCCGGTGGCTGATTGTCCTAATTGTGAAAAACGTTCCTCTCGTGTCCAACCTTAATCCCCTCAGGAGTACCTTGTGCCCATTACCCTGATTGCTTTGATAAGGAATACCCAAGCAATGTGCTTCTGTGTCACAGAGTGTGGAACCCACCCTTTGCAGGAACATGAGCACAGGTTTTGGTTGTGGGCAGTAACCTTATGCTGCAGAGTGGTTCTCTTGGTTGTTTTATGGCTTTTAGGTGAGTATCCTCTGGTTCTGGAAATATGTTACCATTCAGGTTTGGATTTTTTTTTTTTGTTTGTTTGTTTAGGTTTTGTTTGTTTGTCTGATTTGGTTTGGTTTTTGTTTGGTTGGTTTTGCTTTCTTGGGGTTTTTTTCCCCCTCTTCTGTAAAACCTTTATTATTGAAACATTGTCTCAGACTCACCTTATACTGATGTGGGAGTATTCCTACGTTACTATCAATGAACACAGGTGCAAAAAGTAAGCTTTCTTTGGGAATAGCAGGATGCCCTTTTTCCGCCTTGATTATCTGTTGATCACAGCAACTCTCTGTCAGCCTTCTTCCTTCCACTGTATTAAAAAAAAGCTTTTGTTGCTAACTCTTGAGTCTGCAATAAATTATTCCCCAAAATATCTCACCTCCTTTAACTTCCAAGAATTCAGGCTTTTTTGTGTATGCATTTACATATGATTTTTACTTATTTGGATGAACATTCTTTTACTGCTAATAATGCCCCTTACTCAGCTATTAAAATCTCTGAGACTGTGGTACCTTTAAACAATGTCTCTGCTGCTTACAAGAATTTTACTTTCAGATATTCTCATTAATGAGCCTTCTCTCCATTATATAGCTTTTAAAGAGCTGATGTGTCACTGATACAGGTTTTTGGTTTTTTTTCTTCTTTTGGCTTTTCCATCTGCAAGGATGATGAATAGGATGGCATTTAGTTGTCATTACAGATTTAATTTTCATCGTTAGCTTGTGAATCATATTTTTTTTCCCTGATCATGACTAAATCAAAAGCTATTCCATCAAGACTTTCCCCTAATGGATCAGGTTCTTCCTGTCATCAGTACCCCAAACCCTCTAGAGACATGATCTCTTCTGTGAACCTTGTTTGCTCTTCATGGAATTTTTGGGGGGAAAAGGCAAAGTCTTTTGGATGGGATGTTTCAAAAGAACACTCTCAATCTCTGTGTACTGAAGGTTGACTAAGATCCTTCCTCATCTCAAAAGCCCTGCTAAAAATACATCTAAGCACAGCATGTTTGTCAGTTAATGTCCCAAGTGATCTTGCAGTGACCAAGATGCAACCAACCATCACCCTGCCCATCACAGAGCCACGGCTGGGCCTCAGTCACTCACACTGCACAAGGTCCTGCACTGAAGCTGGGGAGTGCCCCTCCCTGCAGAGCCTGGGGAAGGCTCTCCTGGGGGATGTAATCCCTGCTTTTGCATAGCCATGGTTCAGACTTTGCCATGAGCTCTTGGTGCATGAGCGTTCACTGACCACGCACTCTTCTGAACTGGAGCACAGGAGTGTCCTCCTCAAAGTCCTAAGGGATAAAGGAGATGGGAACCAGAAAGGGCAATACATTTAGAACAGATCTGTAATGCTTGCTTACATCAGATAATGTGCAGTCCCAGAGATCATTACTGTAAGCAGTACAAATTCTGTTGAACATGATGGATGTGTATATATATATGCGGATTCAGAACAACCACCCAGGTACCTACAGGAAACCTGGTTTCCCAAGACCAGCCATGAGTAGTTTGTAAGTGGCAGGTGTCATAACCTTTGCACATCTGAACTATGTAAAGGTTAATTATATTCCACTTCAGTGCAACTATGGTTACATTCAGGGGACTTTGTCCTTTATGCTGCTCTTTAACTGATGTGTCACTGTAGAGAAGAATTGTATGAATGCAGATTATTCACATCAATTGTAATAAATTATTATATTTAGAAAGTAGAGATAGAAAACATATTTGTTTTAAATTATTATGACTATAGTACTTTTTGGTTTGCAAATATTTCAATAAATGATCTTTATTTTCTGATAGTGCATTTGTTATTTTTAAATGTTTCCTTGATTTTCTGGATAGGTAATTCTCAGCCTGTGAGTTGTGATCAGTAAACTTTGACTGTTTCTTATTTGCTATTTATCTTTTGAACATATATTTTTACAGAATAGTTACAAGAATGGAAATTTCCAATAATTATTGAATGAAGCATTTGAAACAAATTTTTTTGTGGCATAGGCGAATTATGATGTGACCCAGAGTTATTCAAATGACTTAAAAATTAACTTCCAAACAGATTTGAAAGTTCTTCTCCAGCTCTTTTTTTTAGTCACTTTAGGAACTGGAAGGTGGTCTAAGGTCTCCTTGAAGCCTTCTTCTTTTCCAGGGTGAACAACCATATCTCCATCAGCCTGCATCCATAGGAGAGGTGCTCCAGTCCTGTGAGCATCTGCATGGCCTCCCCTGGACTTGCTGCAACAGGTCCATGTCCTTTTTATGCTGGGAGGTCCCAGGGCTGGATGCAGCACTGCAGGTGGGGTTTCACCAGAGCAGAGTAGGGTGGGAGAATCCCCTCCCTCAACCTGCTGCCTACACTGCTTTGGATGCAGCCCAGGATAGAACTGGCTTTCTGGGCTGCAGGTCATGTTGAGCACCAAGTCTTTCTCCTCAGGGCTGTTCTTAATCCATTCTCTGCCCAGCATGTATTTGAGCTTTTTGTTTATACTTTTATTGTTAGCAACTGTCTTAAAAACCTACCTGTCTGAGAATATATTTTAGTGGTACAGTACGGAAAATCATGAAGGCAAAAGAGCAGCCACCTGTGGAGATAATAACCACGATCAAAAGGAACTGTACTTACGGCTAAGGCAGGTGCTATTGTAAAGTGTACATGTCTCTCTGCCTTCCAGAATCTCTGTATGTGCTTTTCCCTTAGGAAAGGTTGTCTTTTGGTCTTAGTCACTGTGTTGATAATTACCAGATATTCAGTTGTGTGATGTGAGATATCAGAGCTCTCTCCTAGGATCATGCTGCTACTACACATTCCCTTGAATGCTGAAATTACCACAGACTGGGTCATGCCTGCTGTAAGTTTTTGTATATTAGGGAGAGATATATATGGACACTGAACAAGCAGCACTGGTTAGCAGAGGTGCAGGGCCCCGGAGCATCTTCACAGGGAGCAACTGTGTGTGACTTTGTTCATTTACAATAGTGTCTTCTACCAAAATTCCTCTCTCTGTTTCTCTAGCTGATTGGAAAGAGTTATTGTTGCTTAGTCATTACAGAATCATTGTGAATGAGTATGGGAGCCAGGCCCAAGCCATATAATTGTGTGTTAGTGCTAAAGAGATTAACCCCGAGACATTGTGAATCTGCACTTAGTTACCAAACAACTGCTGGTATTCCTGGTAACTTGATATCAAACCCTACACAAGCCATGGAGCTTGAGGGAGCAGGAGCTTTCAGGACTCAGAAGTGCACCCTGGTACTTCTGCTACAGTTTTTCTGTTACTGAAACTTCTGTGGGATCGAAACTGGAACCAAAACCAGACAAGAAACTTCTAACAGGCGGAGGCTGCAGTTGCTTTCAAGGTACAAGATTTAGGCTACACTGGAGAACTGGTAAGGTAGAATAATGTCAGTGTACTCTTGACCATACTGCAGTGGTTAAATAGTGCTATTTATTTGGTGTGCTGCTTTGTGAGGTGGTTGTTTGTTAGTCAATAAACTTAAAGCCCCCCTGTGTTCCCTGGAAGCCCCAAGTTTGCTAAGGAGCAGCAGGTGGGTTTGGTCTTTAAGCATCATCAACAAAATCAAATGGCAGAAATTACTTGAGATGGAACCCCCAAAGCTTGTTTTGCTGGACATGAAGTGTGCCACATCCAACTATTTCTGTGTACATCACTTAGGGTGCTTCTGAATCACAGAACCTTGTGAGTGCTGCAGTTAAAGGATATTTTGTTATTATGCATGAGAGTAGTGTTATACTGTTTTGCACAGAGAGGTTCCTGTATTGCTTTACTTTAAAACATGTTTCTTGTGATTGCTATTATACAAGAAATACTTCAAGTTTCTCCATAATAGATTTTTTTTTATTATTATTTAGATGTACAAAGCTGCTAAAAATTTAATCACTTTAACTGTTAGAATCCTTTCCCAAATGTTAAAGAAATTGGCTATTTGATGAGAAGGTAGTTTTTGCATGTCTTGCCTTGAAGATCATTTGGAAACTGCTGCAGGAAATCGGATTTTTTTCCTTCCGGTGTAGACTTATTGAATAGTGACTTTTATGGACCAGCTTAAACTCAGAACTTTCCCTGATTCCGTGGTTGGGTTTGTTACATTTCTTGGAGGATGGTGTTGACTGCTCTGCTGCATGATATGCCTACAAACTCTTGGAGTTTGCCTCTCAAATTGCTTTTCAGGGCAGGGTACTCCTCATGAACAGAGAATTTGTTAGAAAGAGCAATGTTCCCCTGTCAGAAAGCTACAATGTCAAAAAATATCAAATCTTTCAAGTGTGGCTTTTCAAAGACACACCAGACATAAGCAAGAGTGTGTAACAAAACCGAACAAGTTGTCAAACTGATATGAATCTTAAGAACTGAAGTTCTTGCCTTAAAATGGCATATAAAGTCTGCAAGGTGTACTCTGTCCTGGTTTTCTTTTTTTAGCCTACGCAGTCCAGTTATGAAGGAATCTTAACCCAGTGGTAACACCCCAGCATGAGGAGACTCAAAGTCATCATTCATCCTATTCTGCTGAGGGTGCATTTGGATGCAATAGTCAGACAACTTTGACTGCCACTTACTTAGTCCAGCATCCTAATTGCAGGAACGTGTTTTGGCAGGATACCTCATGTCATTAGAGTTTGGAGCTTCTTCCTGCCATTGTGAGGGAACACATTCCTGGTGATCTTTGAGAATGATTGTAAATTATGGAGTGAATATAATGCAGTGTCATCATATGACATGTCCTGTGTGAGATGCAGCTTGGATGCTGTGAGTCGTTGCAGGTTTGTGAACAGAGTAAGCAGGTCTACAGCCATGACGTGTTTAATTAGGTGATCTAAATTCACAGTTTTCATAAATGAATTCACATCTTTTCTGTAGTAGATTAAAACTCATTCACTCTGTTTTGATTGCACACCTCTCGGTGAATCAGATTTTTGCAGAGATGAGGAAAGGTTGAATGCAGTGAGCTGCTTCTGATTTCACAACAGTGTTAAACTGGCATCCTCAAAGGATCCAATTCTGATATTAGCTGCAGTGGGTTTCAATTCTTACAGCACCATTGGTTTGTCTGGATTTACTCCTGCCTTTCCCTGATGTGCATGAGAACAGGTAGAGCCTTTCTGTATCAGATGTGATGGCTGTGGTGGTTTGTGCAGTTTAAAATGGCTGATGGCTCACCATTTATTTTCTGTATCAGGCAATCCAGGATTCTGTGTCATTCCAGTCACGATACGTAACAGAACCCCAAAGACAGATTATGCAGTCACAACGATGAAAATTGATTACTAAGCACTCAATGAGTCATCTGCCTCAGGAAGTAACTACTTCAATCTATTATTGTCGATGTCCTGATGGGTCAACCAGGACGTGAAAAGGAATTTGCATTAAATTGATTTGAGTGTTTTTTCTAGAAATAACATCACTCAATCAAAGGAAACATTCAGACAGAGCTAGGGAGAACTGACTGAATTTGATTTGGGGAGGCAAAGCAGCAAGGGATGAGCAGACTGATTCAGATAAAAATATAAATGGGATTTAGAGCACATAAATCTCACAGTACAGAAAGTTGGAACAATCCTTAACGATTTCTGCAATGCAGATTGGGCTACACGTTCTGGAAATCCTTTATTTGCTTATTGATCTGTGTGTGTACATATCTATATAAACACATCACCCAGTTATGTGAATGGTGTATTTATGCAAAGAGTGTGCTTATATATGCACTCACCATAGTAAGTGCCAGCAGGTAACGTAACATATGGCCAGTTTCCAGTTATCCAGATGACTTTGCTGTATTGAGCTCATATAAGAACTGGGGAGCGGAATGTTTCTCTTCAAATATTTTTTTCTTCTCAGAGCTGAAGACTTTTAGAATGAGCAGCCTGCCACTCAATAGAATTCAATAAGTGATGAATCATACCAAAATGTCACTTCCTTCTCATCAGTCTTAGTCTTAAAGCAATTCATCCTCTCTCTCCTGCTTGTGCTATGGTGTGGGTGTGCTGGCATCTTAAACTGTAGTGAGTTTCTGCTATCATGTTATTCCCAATAGCTTTATACCTTCCTCCAAGATCATTACTTACATCATCTGAGAGTCCAATTAAAATCGCACACTTTAAAGAACTTGCTCCTTGCTGGATACATGATTTGTGAATTCTTCTCTTATTGATTTTTATATTGTCAGTCTTCATGTCCATTCCAATAAGTTTTACCTGAGTAATGATTTTGAGATTTGGCTTAAGAAATTATAGTAAGATCTTTAAAAAAAACCCCAAAACTACTAGTGACTTGATTTGCTTCAGTTTTTGGCTTTCCACTATGAGGCATTTATAAAGGTGTGAGAACTGAGGGTATATAGAATTATAACTGTTTCAGAGAGTCAGGACTCAGCTATGTCTGAACCTGGAACCCCCAAAATTGTGGCATTTACAATCAGTATCACACTGGCTCTAATAAATGAGGCTTAACTCTGAAGCAAGGGGAGAAATGACAGAAGAATGTTTGGAAAGGCATATGCTGATCCACTGGTGAAACTGTACAAGCAGCAGCTCAGTGTGTTGGGCACAGGATGAGCAAAATCTCTCAGAGAGTGGAGGAAGGACCACAATCACAGTTCCTCTGGCTAATCTATAAATGTCATCTTCTTCTTTAGTGGACTTAGCTTTATCCTCACTGATTCAGACAGACACAAAGAAAGCAGAGAAACTGCCCTGTAAGGGAGGGGATTAGGGAGCTGCCCACTATTTCAATGGGCAATTATTTCAGGCCAACAGCTCAAAAGACCAAATTATATCACATTTCTCATTAAAAAACTGAAGAGATATTGTAAAGGGTTACACAAACCATCTGCATATGTTACATAACTAAACATCAAGGGTTTGCTCTCCAAGTCACGAGGTACCTGTACTGAATATACAGCAATGTGCACTTTATTAACAAAACCTGTATTACTTCAGCAGTCAGGAGCCTAGGAGGTGGCAAAAAGTGGTTGTGCTACTGTCAGATAAACCCTCCAGACATCATATTCACTATTTTTATGAGGAACCAAAACACACCCATTGGAAAAATTGATGCCTTGATGACATATATTTCTATTCATTAGGGAAAAAAAGAGTGTGAACTTAAATGTCTCTTCTTCTGTTCTTGCTTTATTTCACTCATCATTTGTTCTGGTAATAGAATAAATATGCTCTTCTCTCCCCCTTTCCAAATGCAGATGCTTATGTTTCTCCTTCAGGCAGTTAATTGGTTGATATTGATAAAGCTGCAACATTAATATAATCTTTATATTTCCTTCTGATTTACACATCTGTGAGATTAAGATTCAGTCCCAGGCAAGTGCAAATGATGGGGAATTGGAGTTATGTGGTTTTGACAACACTGTGACCATATCCAATAGTAATTAAGTATTTGGGGATAAGTGGAAATCAGTGTCAAGCTGCTTAAAATGTACGGTGGGCCACTGATTACTGGGTAGTTCTGCCAAGACTGACATTGCTACTATTAACTGCATTACTATTAACTAAGAGCTGCATGACTTCATTTCCCATAAACTGCGACATGTTACACGAGCTGAAGTTCCTCTCTCTAATGGTGTATCCAAATAGCCAGTTCTGCAGTGTCTATTAGATATAAATAGTAGCCATTGAAGGAAGATCCTAGAGAAGGCCTTGTAATTTCATTTTGTGCTAAGTGTTTTACCAATTTGTAACTGGAGACAGTGTCTCTGGCATTGCCTTATGTTAAAAACAGCCCGGGAGCTTATGAGCCTGATCACTGTATGACATTAACAGTGTAATAATCACTTCTGAAATCTTCACCTGCATGGAATAAATTTGGAAAAACATAGGGAAAGGAAATAGTAATGGTTCTTTCCTACACTGGGGAGCCCAAAAGTGCATCTCTATTAGTGTTACACTTTGGCTCAGAAGAGGAATCTCCTGAGGGTCCTCATTTAAAGTGCTTAGGTTTGCATTGGAGGATGGCCTTGGAGTAAACTCTGATTTCACTCCAATGAAATTGGACTGAAAAAATGTCCTAGAAATGTACCTAATTCACTCCAAATGCTGATGAGCATTAAATTCATGAGACCAGCCTAATTTAGTTCAAAGTAAATCTGAAACCCATGGTGCAATGTTGAATCCTGGGAACAGCTGTTCCACTCCACAGAGGCACTTCTGCTGGCCTGCAATACCTGCTCATTGAGGTGTATCACGAGCTTGAACAGAAACTTATGTCCCAGTTCAGCAAAACAATTAAGTACCTGTCTAATGGAAAGATTTTTGATGTACACTGGTTGCTTGTTTAGGTTCCTGGCAGGAATCAGGATGTACAAAAGGCAAAATGAAAAATGCTTGAATTTTACCAGAGAATGATAAGGAGTCAACACAGACAGTAATCTAAGACTGAGCACAAGCTGCAAGGTGGAACATATAGGCATTGATCTGTTCCTATAAATAACAGAGGTGAGAGTCCTGAAGTACCTTGAACATGAAAGTAAAACTTTTAAATTGTATCCCTGATCTCAAAAAAAAAGAAAAAAAAAAAAAGAAGAAAAGGGTCGATGAAGCTTCTTAATCCAAGAGGTAACATGATCAAAATGAATTTTAGGACAGCTAAGTCAGGCCACAACATTACAAGTAGCTTGAGTCTGACAGACTTGAAATGCAAGTAGGTCAAGCAGAAGGATTGAGATGCAGGGAAGGGAGAGCCCTCACAGAGGTTTGGAACTGGAATTTTGATTTTCCTGCAAATATTTCCTGAGTTTAAAAAAGTTGTTAATCAAGACATAGTTTGGTTTGTGGGAGAATTTGCAGCTATTGAAATAGCTCTGTAAAAGCATTGTCCTGGCACCTTTCCCCAAGAGTTCTGATATACAACAGGATGCTCTAAGAACTGTGTGAGTAAAGGCACAGAGAGGGGCAGGCAGCTCTCTGCCCTCCTCAGCCAGTGATGATAACTGGGATATGGGATAACTGGGAAAATGGGATAACTTCACAAAGTCAAGGAGGTGCACCTCTACCAGCAGTTCCAGACTGCCTTAGTGCATGTTGTTAAATCAGTTACCATCTGGCAAGTCTGCTCTTGAGTAAAGCCAAAGTCCAGGGACAACCCAAAGGCATCCAGCAACCTTTCTTTCCCCAAAACCACTGTACTGCACAGATACAACAGAAGAGAGGCCCTAGGATATTTTGTTTTAAAGCAGGCTCTTATAATTCATTTACTCTGGAATTCCTTTAAAATTCTGTCCAGCTTGTTTTTGTGGCTCTGTAACTTAAATCAGCACCCCTGCTTGCACACTGTTATTGTGCCTGGCATGTCCATTAATGCAATAGACTTTCTTAATGAAGAGAGCATGAAATGTGCACGGTCACAAATCTGTCAGGCAAGAATTGGTACTTCAAAATTATGTTCACTTGTATTTACAAGAATAGATTTGCCCATGTATAAGTGAAGGTTGCTAGCTGAAAATTGGACCAATAAATCATAAGAATTAATCTTTTTATTACCATTATTTTTAAAATAAGTAATTGGTTGGGAAAGTGGCTGGCTTCAAAGGAGGCAATTCTTCATTAAAAATGAGCTCTAAGGGTTTTCATGGCATATTCCTTGTGGAAAATGTTGTTTCCCCCTTATATAGACTGAAACACAACTGAAACCAACCAGAATAGTGTCACATACCAACTCTGCAGTGATCCTGTGTCATTGAAGGATCATGATTTTATTAGCAGATCTATTAGCTTCAGAGTTAAAGAAATTGAAAAAAGAGAAAATTTGTCACTACCAAAAGTGTTAGCACTGAATGTGTACAAATTGTGGCACTCACTATTGATATGAAGAGTTTGGTACAGTTTGAACAGGAAATTAGTCAAAATAAATGAATTTATTGTTCCCTGCCATAAGCAATGTAATTAGAAGAGCATAACCATAACTTTGTAATGGCTGGAGTGTGAGCTGGGACAGAAATGCTGATGAATTTTAAATTATGCAATTTGAAGCCAGCAAACAAGGGTATGACTTTACATGATTCTTGAAATAAACCATTATTTAAATTCTGTCATTAATTGTGCTCAGGTGCTGTCCAGTGAAGTTAATAAAATCATCAGCTACCTGATGCCAACAAGTGCATTGCATCTGCAAGCAGAAAAGAAAAAAAGTAGACTGGAGATATAAAACAGAATGATACAAACTATCCCAAATTTGCTTGTCCCCTTGCTTATATAAAAATCTGGTCAACCTTTATGCAGCACCATATGCAGCCTCTAATTTACTAGACCCCCATGGAAGCTGTCTGAGGGACAAGTGAGCAGAACAGAGCTGGCAGATCTTTGACACTTTCCATAGGGCTCTTGATCCCCAGATGTCAGAAATCGGGCAGTGAAGGCAAGCAACCTGCATGGGTGAGTTGAGACCTGCTGGTCAACCCGAAGGGCAAGAAGGAAGTGCCCAGGCAGTGGAAGCAAGGACCTGGGAAGAGCACAGGGACGTGGTCTGGTAGTACAGGGGTGGAGAAGAACGTGACAGGGGAGATGAAGTGTGACAGGAAGGGCTTCTACGAGTGTGTTGGACAGAAAAGGAAGCAAATGCCCCCATCCTGCTGCTCCAGTGAGCAAGGCTGACAATCTGGTAACAACAAATGAGGAGAAGGTTGAGGGACTCAACAGCTTCTTTTGCCTCAGTCTTCACTGAAATTCTCTCCTCCTGCACTTCTCAAGTGGAGGGACTGCAGGGCAGGGACAGAGGGAGCAGTGGCCCTCCCACTGCAAGTAAAGATCAGGTTCACAATCACCTGAGGGACCTGAACATACTTAAGGCTGTGGGACCCAATGAAATGCATCCCAGAGTCCCAAGGGAACTGCCTGCATGTGGTTACCAAGCCACTCTTCATGATGTTTGAAAAGTCATGGTGGTCAGGTGAAGTCTGTGGTGATTGGAAAAAGGGAAACAGTGCACCTCTTTTTAGAAAGGGTGAGAAGGAGGACCCTGGGCACAGCTGACCTCTGTGCTTGGGAAGATCAAGGAACAGGTCCTCCCAGAAGCTGTGCTAAGGGATAGATCCTTTTTCTGTGTAGAACGATTTAGAAGCCTAAGAACAAACCTGATTCCTCAGACCAAATGCTCATTTGTGTTTATTTTTTAGTAGGACACTATCAGCTCAGAAAACCTTAATGCTGAATTATCAGGTTCAATACTGTCTTATATATTCAATTTTCTGTTTTAGTTGCTCACAGATCTGGTGTTTGTTTTTTTTTTTCAGTCCTTTCTGCAGGAGAGGGAATTCTAAGTTCTAGGCAAGCTGGTTTTGCAGTTATATTCCCTGAAGCATGAGGAGGTTTATCCAATACCTCATCATTATCTTAGAGAATTATAGTTTTTTGTAATGACTGACCTGAGGCTGATAACAGGAAACGAGTGCCAAGTTACATGTAAAGGAGGTAGTTTAATCTACTGGGAAGACCATTTCAAATTCATCAGGTCACAGTAATTTGCTGTTTATTGTGTCACAGAAAAACTATGAAAAATACCTTGGAAGTAAAAAATAGGTCTTCAAGGTCACTTTGTACTTGAGCAAGGAGGATAAAAAAAGACAAGTTCTATGTTTATAAGGGGTAATACAGTACTGCTTGGTACTGGCTCAATTTTAACAGATGTTTTTCCTATTAAAATTTAGAATTTATGGCTCCAGTAAGCATATGGAAGTATTTAATTTGCTCTTTTTGTACAGAATGAAGTGTGTGAGTAAGTCTCTAATGCATTCATTGCATCACTTTAGAATAATCCAACACCTTTCTGGAAATACAGCTATTTTAGTAAATAAACAACACAGGAATAGTAGTCTTAATAGTGCCATGATAAGAGAATATTCATTTAACCTTTCAGAAGAATTTTATTAAATTATACTTAGACCTTTCTTACACTAAGTTCTCCCTCACAAGAGAGTCTTTTTTGTGTTCAGTGTCCTCTGAAATGTCTGCTTTTTCCAGGCCCCTTCAGCAATATTTTGTTCTGGTCATCATAGTTTGAAAATAATGCTTTGCTCACACACTTACTGAGGCAAAGAGCAGAAAGTACACTGAAGGGCTTGACCAAGCCAAACTGCCCAGATGGTAAATATACTCAATCAATTCTTTAAGTAAAGAATTAGAATCTTCCACTGGTAGTGTATAAAAAGAAAAAGTGACAAAGTTTCTTAAATGAAACATTTCTGTGAAATATTCATTCCACTTCAGTTATAAATAGATTGCCCTGTGAGCTTCAGGGCATACAGAGGTCACTGTCTACGTAGAAGAGAGATGTAAGAGGTCTGTAACACAGGAAGAAATGAGATGTTAATAACACTCTTGGATTGTTGAGACTCTTGGATACACAAAAGAAGACAGACATTAAGTTAAAAAAAAGGAGATTAAAACATAATCTTTTTTAACAATATAGGCATCTGCTTGAAGTATTAAATTTGCCTTAATGTTAGAATAATGTGCATTATTCTGTGGTCTTATAATTTAAGGCTGTCGTGTGTAGTGCCTGTCTGCCTTGCAATTTCTTCATGAGCACAGTTCAAAGGAAGGAAGGCAGAGTGCAATATTGCCAAGGGAAGGGCTGGTGTAGTGTAGCTAAACTCAAGGAGTGTTGATATTCAGTCATCACCCTCAGAATAGTGGAGGAGGTGAAAATGGGGCAAAAGTCACTGTCCTGTGCTACTGTCTTAACCATATCAGTAAAAATGGCTTTCCTGCTGTTTATGAGCTTTCAGGGCTACTTCTTGCAATGATTAATGGTGAGCAGCTGATTCCCTTTCCCTTTCAACCAGTCATTAAGCATCTGAGGCAGACGAGAGTAAGTTTCTGCAAAGGCATGGCTCTGTTAATAACCTCACAGCTTTTAGCCCTTCAGGCTTAGAAATATTGTGTACAAGATTACCTCATAATTTCAAAATTTAAGTGGTGGTATATGAGGTTTTGTTCTTGTGAGGCTTCTCTCTGTAGAACCAGCTTACTTTCTCTGACTGTGCAGGTTCAGAATTTTCACATTCTGACTCTATGGTCTTGCTCATGTGTTTCTTTTGAACAGGAATTCTCATGACATTCTCTACATGGTTAATGAGAAGTCATTATTACATATGAATACCAAGAGTGCAGAAACTTGCTGTCAACATCTGTGTGGAGGCACCTGATATTGAGAATAAAGCATGGATATTATTTTCTCCTGTGATATTGTTCTCAGCATGACTTACTTGGCTGTGATTAGTGAACAGGCCTGGATTTGCACAAATTTTGAATGGATTGGTTTGTGCTGGTAAAACATCAGGGTGGAGTTAGTCTAGAGGTATAACATAATTCTTTTGAGGCTATAGTTCTGCTTAATGGTCCTAGTATTAATAGAGTGCTATAGCAGGTAATGCAATTCAATTAATTAGACTAGGAAGCAAACTGGTCTTTCCTGACTGATTTCTTAAACATGCTTTCATCTCCTTGATGCTTCAGCTCAGGTAGTTTAAATCTATATAGAATTCAGAGGGATGCTTTCCATTTTGGTGAAAAAAGTGCTTGCTGCAGTCACAAGAGGCAGTGGGAAATGGAAATGGACCAGTGTAGTTAATCTGTCTCAGCAGATTTGTTCGTGTAACGTATGAGGTTGTCAAATCCCCTGTCATCCTTTGGGCTAAAACACTTAATAGTTGAGTCTAGACCTATTAAGGTGATGGGGAGCTCAGGATTTCACAGTGTGGCTGTGTGAATCCTGAGGGGAGGAAAGGCTGATATTTCCAGAGATGCCTGGAGGATATGTGAAACAAAGAAGATGGATCAAGATATCAATATGTTGTTATCAAGTCAAAGCCCCTTAGTTTTTGTGTTCTTTGAAACTTCACAGAAAAACCTCTTTTACAGAAGCTCATGTTAACATCATCTGACTTGATAAAGGCAGGACATCTCCATAATCTGCAGGCTAATGAGTCTATGATAGATAAGTACGATAGCAACACTTTTCTCCTCTCTTGTTGGTTGCTGTGTAGTCAACGGATATTTACACAGGTTTGTGAGACTGATCACCTGCAGCAACGAGATGATTTTGCTGAGACAAAACTCAGGGGCAAACACAGCAAGTCCGTTGGTTTTACTATTCATGGTATGGCTCTGATGAAACAAAAATAATTTAAACTTCATCTGCACCCTTGTATTCTAATACAGCATTTCATTGTAGATGTTACTGACTTAATTTTCAGTAGCCAGTTAAAACTGAGAGAAAAGATTTTTAGCTGTAGTGTGAGTCAAGAGTAAAAAATTGATGAGGACAAAAAACTTGAAAGTGGGTGAGTTATCACACGTTCCTGAGATTTTTCTCTGCTCTGTTAGCAGTAACAAATATTTTATCAAGTGATATAATACCTCTTCAGCAATCCCTGTCCAAAAGTTCTCACTTTAATTTCTTTGTTGGAATGTAGGCAGACTAAAGATTATACGTAGTGGCAATATTAATACTACTCATATGACACAGATAAAAGTAGACTTCAGGTTATGTTGGTGTATTTATGCGGAGAGTGGATTGGGAAAATAGTTTGTCTTCTCCATTTTTTTATTGAATATTTATTGTAAACACAGAAAAGATATATGCTTTGACTGAAAATCAGTGACTAAATTGCTGAATATTCTTGACAAACCTTTAAGAAAACTATGGCTTCTAGGTTGTTGTTGCATTAATTTAAAAATAGGCATTTTTTTAATAGAAAAGACATGATCTTATTAAGGTTTTCATGTCTAGTAGGTCTTCGAAACACATTGCAAAATTAAGTACTGTGTGATCAAAGCCCTCTGCTGTAGTATTCCTTCTGCCAGAAGAGTATGAGATAAACAAATGAAATGTTGGAAAAGCATTGTTGAAAAAGGGATGTTGGAACTATCTCTGTGATCTGGAATTCAAAGAGTGTGATGTATTTCACATTACTAATTTGAAAATCTTCTCTGTGACAGAGGATAATGACACCTTTCATATCTGTATTTTTGTCTTTGCTTTTAATCTACCTTTGTTCTTCCAAAACCTTTTAATGTCCTTATTTTCATGTAGGTTGTGAGATAACCCTGGACTGTGAGGGTGGGATTCATGTGGCAAAAGGTAGCTGTCCAGGTTCCCTTTATAGTCAATAGGACTGTTAGGGGTATGATTTGCCTCATTCAGGAGTGGAAATATACAATATATTAGATTAATTGATCCTTTAAAAAGTGCAGATATTTTCAAGTTGAGCTGTAGAGAGATCCTGATTAACTCAACTGCAGCTGCTGCAGAGGAGATGTCCAATGTTGAGTGAAACGAGCCTTCCTTCCCTCCAGTGATAACTCTGTTATCTTACTCCATGAAATGCTCTTAAAATGAAGTTCAGCCTAATGTGAATGGTCAGAACAAGCTTTCCAGGGTGCATTGAAGAGCAGGGATTTACTTCTGGCCTTTTGCTAGAATATGAATTTCACTCCCTCTATCTTTTGCCTGGTGGTTGCTACACCTGGAAAAGGTTAATCCACACAGTTTAAGATTATATTAACTTTAAGAGTTTATTTTCAGACTTTGCAAAGAAATGAGATATATGGTGCTGTATTTATTTAGCAATGCATTCTTGTTATCCAAAATTGATGAGATGCTCTCCAATTTCATTTTGTGTTCTTTCATGCACAGATCCACAATTCTGATCTTCTCCATGAAAAATAAGATCTCTTCTGAAAAGTGATTTTTAATTTGTGCTTTTCCTCTGTTGTGCTGCCATCCCCTTTCAAATGTTCAAGATTTTTAATGTCATAAATTACTTAACTGGTATTGTATAAAAAGAATAGTAAAAATATCAAGTTGCAGTGGGATTTGGAGTTTTTCTTTTTCAAGAACTGATTATAGATAATCCAAAAGTATGGGTGAACAGTCTTCATTAGAATCGCTCAGCAATCTGAACTTAGGCAACAGACTGTGATTCTTAAATTGTTTTCATCAGTCTAGGACTGTTGTTTTTAGCTCTTTTCTTTTGGCATCCATCTGTCAGTAATGTTCTCCTTCTGGCCAGCCACAGCAAAGCACCATTATCATTTCATTATATGCTGGGATGGAGGGGAAAATTGAGTTCTTGGTACTTATTTTTAAGATATCCTTCAAATCCTTGCTGCTTCTGACAGCCCTTAAGTCAGATGTCAAAGACATTTGTGCCTTGAGTATTTTAATGCAAGGATTATGAAAGTAAAGGGGACGAATTGCAAGTTTTTACATGTATCATAATAATAATGTAAATAGACATTAATTGTTCAGGAGGAAAAATGAAGTTCTGTCTATCAAAGAGGAGTTATTAAAAAATTAGGCAAGGAGATGAACTTTTTTTTGAGGAGAAATGGACATGATGGTTAATTATTTATGGATATTTAGAGCACACTGCTCTGATGAGCAGAGCATAAGCCAGAAATGGATGCAGAGACTTCCATTAGTGTCTTACAGTTCTAATCATCACAAGAATAGCAGCCAAAGGTTCTGGCAATGCTGTTGTGCACCTATCTGCTGGAAAAGAATCCAGGTGGCCCAATATCAGCTTAAAACATTTTGCAGTGAGTTTTCAGGTTTTCAGAAGTGAAGAAAGAGTTGAAGGGAGGCTCACGGACTGTACTGAGGTGATTAAAGGTGAATAGGTGAAAATGCACAAGTGAAAGCCGGGGGTTCATGACAAAGTCTCTGAAATATTGACATTTCTGATACAGAAGAAGATGGAGAGAGATAAAATCAAAATAAAAATACTGGACTTAATAAAGGAATACTTAATAGCCTTGGGTTGCTGATATGGATACCGTGTCAGTGCAAGAACAAAGACTTTCAAGAACTGGCAGTTCCCAAAAGACTTTTGAGTAAGGCCACAGACATTGGCTGTCCTCATGTGAAGGTCAGCTAAATCATGAACTCTTCAAGGACTTAAGCCACAAGTAGGAATTGTATAGAAAGTGGAAAGTAGGTCAAAT
Source organism: Lophotriccus pileatus (assembly GCA_035583135.1). Classification (NCBI taxonomy): domain Eukaryota; kingdom Metazoa; phylum Chordata; class Aves; order Passeriformes; family Tyrannidae; genus Lophotriccus; species Lophotriccus pileatus. The sequence continues at coordinate 11,711,268 of JAWWES010000018.1, read as the reverse complement.
GGCTAAGAATGACTGTCAAAGAGTAGAAAAACTAAGTGAGAAAAATATGAGAAAGGTTAAGAAGAACCAATGACCCAGGAGCATAAAATACTAGAAGAAAACACTCTGCATGCCGATAACCAAGGAATCAGTTATTTCTCTGCTTAGCAGGGAAGGAGAGAGAGCAGCAGACACTGCCCAGGAGGCTGAAATCTGGTTTTTTGCCTTAGTTTTCAGCAAAACATGTTTTAAACATATGGTCAAAAGTAATATGAAAGAAGCCATGATAGCTCCTAACCTCACTTGTAGAGCTTCAGTCTACTGGGTATTTTAAAAATACTTAATTCTGCAGACATTCTCTGTAGGGCATTTAGAGCACCAGTTAGAAAATCTTGGAGCCATTTGTAGTTGTGTATTGAAATTGGAGAGAATGAATGAGGTTGCAGAAGCCATGCGTAAAGTTCTAGAGAAAATGTAACTGAGGAGAAGTTTCTGATGGCTTTGTTGGAAAGGGATCAGTGCCCTCCAGGCACTCTGCACAGGGCTTGGGGCTAGTAGTAGCTTTATTAAGTTGGCAGATGACACCAAGTGAGGATGAGCTTCAAAACTATTGCAGGATTGGGTGGTTCTTTAGAATGATGTTTATTCCACATGCAGAAATTATTTTTGGTTTTATTCCCCTCCCCCCCACTCCATCCTTTCTGTGCTGGGCAAGTTGATACATAGCAATGATCTTTGGAGAAACTTCTTGCAGTGTTAAAGTCTTTAAGTCTGTAATTACAGATTAGCATCAGTCAGAAAGGAGCATGTTTGGAGTGTGTGTGGAATGCCTGGTGTTGGTAATCCACTGTCTCAAAGTTGTTCTTCCTAACACCTCGTGTCACAGTCTTTAGGGAACAAAAATAATTTCATTTTAAGATTGAATTGTGCTTTTGAGGAGAGAATGTAGAGACAAGAAGAATAAATGTGCAGGGAAAATTAGGAATTTTAGCCTAATCTTGGAAACAGAGAGAACTGGAGCTCTTCAGATCTTTCAGCACCTTGGGACTCGCCAATCTCTGACTGTTATTTGTTGGATTTGTTACAAGGAGGCTTTTAGCAGGTGAGTGCTGCCAATTGACACCAGCAGGCTGGGCATCCTTTTGTTTCTGTGAATATAAAAATTGTTGTATGTCTATGGGTGTTGATGTGTGAAAGCTTCTATTAGTTTCAAAAAAAAACCCCAGACTCAGCCCCAAAACTGTCATATTTCATGTTTGTTTGGTTCTTTAGTATATTTTTATTACAAAATTCTCCCAAAGTATTCTGTTATCAAAATGAAATTGCATTTGATTATCATCAGGTTAAGTCCCGAGGGAGAAATACCAATTGAGAAGTATCCTGTTAAAGCCTGTAATGGGTCTATAAGATAGATCCTGCTGATTTTACCTACAATAAGTAAAATTACTTCTTTTCTTATTCTATCTAGCAAATGTTTTATGTAAAAAATGTTGGCTTTATATTGCCTTTTTTTTTTTTAATTTAATTTGCTTTTATCTCTTAACCCTTAAGAGTTCCTGCCCTAGGAAGCATATCTTGCTCACAATTACTTGCCTGGCAGAGTGGTAAATGCAAGTGCTTTTCCATTGGAGCCAGACCAGCTTGTATATATCTATTGTCCATCTTTTCACAGTGGTGCAGCTGAAATACAGACAAATATTGAGTAAAAGATTTTTTTTTTCTGTGAGAATGCTAGTGAAGACTTCAGAATTAAAATAGCATTCTTGGCAACTGTCTTTTCCAGAAAACTATTTTGAGAATGAGTTACTGAGTGATAATTAGATATTGAAATGCACCCAGTTTCACATTTCAGTGCTCCTTTCCAATTAGAATGGCATTAGAGTGAAAGTGTAGCTATATAATTGTATGAAGAATAGATCCAATTTTCTCAATGTCACTGCAATATCACCTTTCAGTAGTAATGGTACTGAATGATTACGCATATCATTTAGTAATAGTATTTTATCCATTTCACAGAGGGAATTTTTTATTTTTTTTTTTAAGTGGACATGCCAGCAGATTGTAAATGAGCATAAAGAGAAGAGGCCATGCTACTTACAAATGTGTCAGTGTAAATGGTGCTGCATTCTGAACTGCTGCGAGTAACCTGACCCTATGTTTGCAAACATGCAGCATCTGCAGGCACAGTACATCTTAACTGGCTTTTTAATGGTCAAAAAAAAAAAAGCAATTACAAAAACCTCTGAAGCCACAAGTTAAGGAAAAGATCTTTACAATTTCTGTTTGGCCTGCTGTTGAGTGTAACTACAAAATGAGATCTGATGTGGGTTTAGAAATAAATAGTACCATTAGCCTTGCTGGTTCGCAATGAGTTTTTCTGCATCCTTCCCTCTTGGTCTCTATCATTCCATCTTCCTGGAGAGCAAAGCAGGCTGCAAAATGGATAATCCCTGTGAGAAGGCAGTGCTATAGAACTCAAATCAATCATGCCAAATGCTACTAGAAGTATTTCTTATAGGTCATGATTGGAAATTTATCCAGTCATTTCCATTTAAATGGCAGCTGCTAGAAGTAGGATGTATAGAAATAAGTATATCATGTTTAGGCTTTAAGGTACATCCCTTAGGACTCTGTGAAAACACAGGCCCTTAAGTTTAACACCATAAATCTTAGCACAGCAGTGCCTTGCAGTTTGAACTGCTTTATCAAATTCATCATGACACCAGAGTGGGTTATATTTGATGCAGTGTGTTTGTTTGGGGGTAGTTCCAAGATCTGGACAGCCAGGGATCTTCCGCTTTAACAACTGATGCAGAAGCATATTGAGATTTAACCTTGTGCCTAAAGCTTTTAGGTAAGAGTTTTTTCACAGTTCTGTGGTATTTATTTCTCTCGCTGGTCTCATCTCCTTCTGATGCCTTCCTTTTAAATGCATAGATTTACTGGAGGCAGAAACAGCCTCTAATTACATGTGCTGGTTCCTGGAACTGCCATGGCCCTTCTGAATATGTTCTATCTCAGTGTTAATTCTTTTTCTTGTACTGGATCTCAAATGTCACTGAAATAAGCCAGGTGTGAAGATTGCCCTGGCTGTACCCCAAATTTCTGAAATAATCCTTTGGCTAGTCCTGCATATGCTTTATCCATTTGAAAGTTCCCTACAGTCATATCCTGTGTTATCAGTGCAAAACAAATGGACCATTTCTGGTGGTATTTTGATATTCCTAAACCAAATTTTAAATTAAAAAAGGCCATGTTACAGTTTTAAGCAAGGACTTCATAAAGTGGCTATTGCCTGTGTCTAGTGGATTGTTTGAAAGGCCTAAGAATGCCTTGTGGGTCCTCTGCTGGTTCTCTTCTGAAGAGATCTGTAAATGATATGCCATTATTTACTCTATGAACGTAATAAACTGAGAGGACTCTGAAGGATGTTTTGAGAAAATAATGGCCCTTTTTGAGAAGATGAAATAATTAAAGGAAGATAAGTCTTAGCTCTAGGGTGTAAAGATACATCACCAACAATAAAATTGGGGGGGGGGGAGAGAATGCTAAATATCTGTTTATAAATTACATTTTAAAAATCCAAGGAATTAAAATAAAAATTTACACTCCATTTTAACTGCAGCTGCTGTTGATTCTTTACAAAATAACTGACCAAGAGCAAAAGATGTCTTGTCTAACCTGCACGAATTTTCCACCTTTTGTGTCATTGACCAGTGATTTGCTTTTTCTATCCATATATCTGATTTGCTTTTTTTGGTTTGTTTTAATTCTAATCATTACAAAGAAAAATGTAATGTATTAAGTTGGAAATAGCAGCAGGGTTCTGACATCATTAATGTTTTGTTTGTTTATCATATTGAGAAACAAAACGTTTTCAAAGCACAGTGTACTTGAAGGCTGTTTTAAATTACAAAAGAAAATATTTTGATGCATGGAAATCTTCCACCTTGGTGTCAGACAGAAACCTGGCATATGATTGTTCCAGATTCATATTAAATACCACAGAGTACATACTTCAATCTTTATTCTTGTAGTCACTGAAAAATACAAGTGGTGCCATCTTAAAGATTCCTTTTATTTGTGGAAATAAATTTGCAGTTTGTTTCAGTCAGGGCGAGCCTGGTACTTCCAGCAGCATTTGCCTCTTTGGAATTGCTGTGTCAGAAGCAAGGACTTCAAAGTGTGTCATTGTGTTGCTGCCAGAAGTAATTCTTGTACTTATCATTCTAGACATCCTTGAACTTAGCAACAAAAAGGACAGATGGCCAGTGAAGGAGACTGAGTGACTTGAACAAATTGAAACCTCTCAAGACTATCTGTGTTGATTTGGTTTTTATTTTTATGGTCGTATTTTCTGTCATTTGTGATGGAAATGAGGAATGCAAACCAACCAGAATTTAGTGATGTATCATAGGCCACCAGAGGAATGGAGTTTACAGTACATAAATTGTCCTTCGTGTAGCAAGGGATTTTCCCAGATAAAGAGTAGGTGTGGGTGTGTTATCAGGCTTTGCACGCTGCTTTTGTTGTTTGCCAGAGTTAATATGGGCTTGGAAATTCTATTCATCAGTATTTTCCCCCAGTGGAGCCTGCCCAGTGTGTTTTACCTTAATGTATTCCAAACATCTGCATTCAAATAATTTATTCATAGGCTGAAATCTCTAATCCCAGTTTGAAGTGCAGAAATGTTTACTTGGTCACTTTTACCCCGTTAATCTGGGACGGCGGCAGGCGGGTCGCACGACATCATCCTTCTCGCACACGACTTTCCGAACAATGGATTGTTAGTCGCTTTATCGAAGAGCAGAGAGAGGTAGCAGTCTGTGTGGATGTACTGAGAGTCAGCTAATGGACACAAAGTACCTGCTCCGACACATTAATTCCCTTCCCTGTCAGGCTGCATCATTGTGGAGTGTGCATGATGGGAAGCAAGGTCCCACCGCACTATGGCACCTGCTGCTTTTCCATCTGCCGAGCGCAATAGCTTCTTTGATTGCCCATTTTTCAGCCTAATGACTTTATTCCTTTTCTTTTTTGTAAAGTTTTTACATTTTTATTGTTATTTCGGTAGTCGTGGTTTGTAGGGATTTTTTTTTTTCTCCTCAAATTTCCTCTTCTCCAGAGGGCACTCGGAGTGTTGTTAAAGGAATAGCCAACAGAATAATATTCCAACCCTGTGCCCACATTCTGCGTGCCCCAAGTGTTGTGTTTCATCATTTATTCTGATAAAGTTGTCATGGTGATAATGTCTCTTGAGAATGAAAGTGCCATGTGCCTGGCTGATTACAGGAAACAGCTCAGATGGTACATAAACTGGTAAATATTGAACCCATGGGCAATAACATGAGCTGTATTTTGTCCATTTATTTATTTATTCAATGTAGTTTTGGTCAGCTTGATTATGGAAAGAGCATGACAGTTCATATTTTACTTTCTGCACACTTGGATTTAGGAGGATGGGAGACAGGCTTCTACTATGTTTTTTTTTTTTCTTTTTTTAAATCCAGTGACATAAATGTTGGCAAAGTTCCCTGAAATAGCCTTTGAATTCCATCTAAAGCTGTTGATTTGGCTGGATTAGTCAAAGCACCAGATCATTAATACATATCGAACATCTGTCAAAAATAGAACCTGCAATTAGCAGATGTATCAGCTGTAAATTGTGACTTCAGATTCTGTGTGAGAGCAGTGCCTTTAGGATTCCTGATAAATGCTGATTTTGTTCATTTCAGATATGGAGATAAAAGATTTTAATCTCAACACTTTTAACTATAATTTTCCTCCTTCAAGGAGAAAACAGAACAGTGTATTTTTCATTACAAACACTGATCATGGTAAAATCAAAGCATACCGGTGTACTCCTTGGAGTTCCTCTAGGAAAAATCTTTCAGTGGGGAAGTCTGAAACTGCACAATCCAACTGGGAATGCGTGGGTTCTGATATGCTTTTTTCGGTGTGTGTATTTGTTACATAGTATTGTCTTCAGTCTACATTTAAGAAATGCCAGGTAATAGAATGCAATTATTATACAAATGTGCACTATTAGTAACTAAAAATATTTCAGTTCTTTATGTCTTTTTGTGTGACACTTTGGTTTATTTCGGCTAAGTGATTTAGGAAGGCATCAACTACATTTAAATGTACAGGGTTTGGGGATGGGGGTCTGCTGCACCTGACTTCCACTGGAGTTTTTAAAAAATACTTCTCACTTTTAACTCTACACACAGAATTTTTCAAATAGTCCTAAAGCACTTAGTGAATAAGCTTTCCATAGTGCCCTTTAAACACCTTGAGAAGAACCTTTCCTTACACACAGAAATTTAAGGCCTGACATGTATTTGAATGATGTGTGTAAAATGTACTGGTCAGCACAGTTTTAAACAAGATCCATAACTGAGATCAGATTACACAGGAACATGGAACTGGCTGGAGATTCCCCTGAGCAGATGGGAAGTGGTATTAGTGCAGTGTTTTAACCAGTGTAGCGTGCAGAAGCTGAAAAAAAACCCCTGCTGGCCAAATGCAGAGGAGCTGGTGGCCTTGCAGGTGGTGAGAAGCAGCTTCTGAGCAGTCTGTTCAGTCATGATACACCATCAGCGTTGGCAGGAGTGTCAGGTCACCACAGTGGGGGAGATGGGTCACTCAAGGACACGTCTGATGCAAGGGCAAACCTAGGCCTGCACTTGCTTTATGTACGTGTTCAACAAAACAGAGCAAACCAAGAGTTTTTCCAGGTATTTCTTGTCTAGCAGGGCAGCAGCAGGGATGCCAAAGAGGTGGCACAAAGTCTTTCAAAGTCATGTCAATGTGAACACAAACTGCAGTATCATGTGATGGACATGCCTGAGAGGCAGCAGCTCCCAGTTTCTAGGACATGCTGAATTTCTAGCAAGGGTCTAGGTCTAGATCGTTCTGCAAATTTCATTAGTAAAGACTCTTCTCTTGGTAAGCAAACCTATTCATTAATGGAAAATTAGTAGCAGAGGCCCTGCCTCAGTCAGCGCCTGATTTAGCATGGGCTGCTGCCCAAGGTGCTTACTGACAAAAGAGAGGGGTCTGGAATGCACAAAGGCAGCTGATCACCAAGTTATCTGGGGACCTGCGCATCTCTGTGCACAGTTTTGGTTGCGTAGGCTGGATGTCCTGGGCTCTGCCCACCTGCCATGCTGCTTCTCTGTGGCTGAGTGACTCAGATGTCAGGGCAATCACAGTGCTCGGGCATTCAGCAGTGCCTGCAGCATCACAGAGCTGATGCAGAGCAGGAGGTGTCTGCCCTTGAACAGCAACCCCCCTGCTGTGCTCAGGGCTTGGAGCAGCACAGACCTTTAGGAGACACGTTTGCTCTGACACGACAGGTGGCCCAGGCGTGCACATGTTCCTCATCCAGCTCTATCCTCGGGTGCTCTCTCACTCAGCTGTTGCTTCCACTACAGATTCAGAGATGAGCCAGTTTCTTACTACTGTTACCATGTGCAGTTCTGAAACCCTGTTCTAGGGATGGCTGTTGTTACACAGCACAGATGTATCACTCAACTAGCAGAGAGTGCCTTATAGTTCAAATGCAAATTCTTTGGAAAACTGTGGCAGGATTGTATTGCAGAATTATGTGGAAAGATAATGAAGCGGAGAGGAGGAGCAAGGAACTGAACTTAGGAAGTAGAAGGCTTCTGTAGTAAATGTGAGATGCGACTTCATGAAAGGAATGTGAAGCATGACTTTAAAAACTTCAAAGAATTGCTTTTTTTCGCTCTACTACCTGTCTTTTCCTTTGTTTTGAACATGAGGCTGAATAAGTTCACTTTTTGGCCATTGGCACTGGAACAGATACTTTGAACAGGAAATTTTTATCCACCCTTTGCTGTGCAGAGCCAGGTTTTACAGACCTCTCGTATCCTTCAGTGCTGTGTCTTTCCCATGCTGAAAAGGCACAGCCTGCTTTCAGTCACTCCCTCGTTGCTGAGTCAGGAGACTTATCTGACTGCACGTTTCAATTGCCAATCTGCAATCCCTGAACTGCAGAAGAGAAATGTAGTTTGGCACGTCATCATGGAAGGAGCTGGGTATTGTGGTTGCAAGATGGTTGCTACATTTCTGCCGTGGAATGCAGAGCTTCCCAACTCTTCTGCAGGGAACCTGAAAGACTGAGACACACTCAGGTCTCTTGCTGTTTCCCAGGCTTCCTACTACAGACATGGGAGGCTGGGAGGCTCAGCTTATGAGTCTCTTAATTCCTCTTGCAAAAATTCACCATCATTCTACCGGGAATGAGGGTGAAAGACATGCAGTTGCTCATCCTGCTTGCAACTTTATGTTTTGTTAAGTTAACAACTTTTCCTTTTTTAAAAATCAATAATGGATATTTCACTTTTCACTCTGACAGAACTATTCATTTCTCCCTAGAAATCTGGCTTTTCTATCTTGAAGATAACACCACTTTTGAACAGTCCTTTCCTAACATTTGTCAAGTCAGCAATCCTTCCATGAATGGTAAGGTTTTTCATACATTTGGAATATAAACAAATCCCCTCATATTTTAACATTCAAGGGAGGTCACAGCTTCTGCCCTCCCAAGATGTCAGTCACAAACTCCCACTGGAGTAGGATTTTTCAGTCAGGCCAGGATTTCACCTATGTCTGTGCTAGAACAAATTGATTCACAACCCTGAGCTACTGCACCAGAGGGGAAAATTAACTGCTTCTGCAAGTCATCAAATTGTTATAAAAAAAAAAAAAAAAAACAAACCTGGAAACTTATTATAAAGTAGTGTGAAAAGATTCAGTCCCTGACACTTCTCTGTTTCTTGTGAGATCTTGCAGTATATTTAGCTCTTTGACAAGGTTATATATTACACCTAAAAAGAAAGGGGAAGAAAACACTCCACACTGCAGACAAAGCCTGGAATTATCTTTAATAGGTGAAAGACAGCTGTGACCTCAGCTCAGTGCTGTGATGGAGAGCTGCTGGAGTGACAGCTCCTTTCTGCACTCTTGGATACAATGAGACAGATGGAAGCAGAGTGTTATTCTCCTACTTCCCATTCTGCAGGAATCAGAGGGAGAGTCAAACTTGGTAAAAGCAGAATGAGATGCTTTCAGTGTACTTTCAAGTAACTTACAGCATTTGAAAGACTTGAGTTTCTGTGTTATCTGAGCACCATTGACAGGAAAATGAGAAAAAGGGGGAAAGCTGTTACAAATTTCTTCCTTCAAATGGTTCCAAATGCTGGAGTTCACATATTTTTATTTTTTTTTGTTCTCAGCTGAAAGTTTGAGGATAGCTCTGTACACACTTTTTCTAGGGAGAAATGGGGGAAAGGGAGACTCACTGAAGATCCAGAAGCTGATTGCAACAAAAATGTACCAAATCCATCATCTTCTTTCAGCCTCTATTTCAGTGACCCTCCAATGAGACCCTTTCCCACCTCTCCCAACCTTAAAATGCATTCATTTGAAGTCCTAACCAATAACTATGATCAGTGGAATTGAGATGCCAAACAGGCTGGTCAAGCACACAGCCCAGCAGCCAAAACACACCATTTGGCTCTTTAAAGACCTGTGACAATGTTACCAACATTTATAAGAACTCAGGTAACATGCTAATTACAAAGCTATGAAATCAGTTTCTTTAAAGATGTGTAGTTGTTAAAATCAGTGGAGAGAAAGTTTTGAGAGTTTATTTTAAAGCAAAATATAAAGTAAAAGGCCCTGAACTGCATCACTTTGATGTGTATGTGACAACAATCATAGGCAGTAGTTAGTTGCACACACAGCACTTGGCTCAAGTGGCACCTCTCCTGTGGGCTGGTTTATGAGCTGAGGTTTGACCCTCTGTAGTTTAAACCCTTTGGTCTTGAAGCTCTTACCTGGAGTTTGAATCAGTTCGGTTCCTGCTGTAGACTTGGACACGGTGTTCCCAGGAAGTTTCTAGCAGCTTTTGAAACCCAGAGCAGATGTCCCCTTCCTCTAATAAGACATTTTGATTTTAAGTGGTCATAGCAACAAAATGCCCTCTCTGGCCTTTTTGCAGGATACCTCAATAGGAAAAGCATTTTAATTAAGAAAATATACTAATTAGCTACCACCTGAAGTGACGGTAAGAGTTTCACTTCATTAGCAATGCTGGGTGTGTTGGAGAAACTCACCTGGCAACAAGGGGACTCATTTTTCAGGCTATTTTCAATATTTCTCTTCCTGCAGGGGGAAAGCAATCTTAATTAAAACCCGTGAAAAGCAGGGCATTTTTAGCTGTTAATTTACAGAAGTTTCAATAAGTCTAAAGAGGAAAAGGCACCTTTTGGCAAATGGTGCATATAGATGTCTGCTAGCAAGCCTGCACTTAGCAACAGGAGCTCTTTTTATAAACCTGAGAGAGGCTGTTGTACAGCTGGAACTGCAGGGTTCTTCTGAGCTGAAGCCTGGGGTCAGTAGTGTTCATGAGCGTGTGTCCCCTGACCCAGGCAGGCCTTTAAACCCTTCCATCCCATACAATTTGCAACCTACACTGTTTGTGTTCCTGTCAGGAATAATCTGTGCAGCTACAAACCAGAATTTCATGGTCCCATGTGCGGTCTGTGCATGCATCTCAGGGCTCTCCTGCTTAATTCCGACATCTTTCTGCCTTTGCCCCCAGCTTTTTTCTTTGTTTTGTTTATTTCTAGCCATTTTCGAAGAGCCATGGAAGACAGAGAGCAAAAAGGAAAGTTTGTTTTCAGTATTTAATGCTTGATTTGTGGCCTTTGCTCTTTCAGTCTCTTGTACTGACACATGCCAACCCAGCCTCAGGCAGCTCTCAGACACACACCATTCAGCTGTCGTGGCTCCAGTGCGGGGTGATCTCATTCGGGCTGATTCTTTCATGTCAATAGCTCCGTTTGGGGCTTGCTCCCAGATCAGCTTGGATTTTTTCACTTGCATGGGTTTCAATGATTTGTGTTTGTGGGATTTCTCTTCCTCCCCCTTTCTGTCAATTAGAAAGACTTGGGTCGTTCCTTCTCAGCCAAAGGAGCCCATTCAGGTGCACTCTGGGGGTTTCGTGGCCCAAAGTTACCATGTTTTGACAGGCCTGGCTGTGGGATTAGAAGGGCTGGCAGCCCTTTCAGGAGCCTTGTTAAGGAGCCTGATAGAAAATTTATGCTTTATTGTTAACGCTGGATTAAGGGAGGGTCTTTAAACATTGGCTTCCTTTTGCAGATAATGAGGGAGATACAGACAAGTGTCAATGCTAAAGGTGGGCAGTTAATGGAATATTCCTGAACTGATAAGACTGGAGCTTTCTGGAGGAGCTCAGGAGTGGCCACATCAGGTGGCCTTGATTTGGGTCCATTGCAGTTTGGTGAGCCTCAAGATTTGACCATAGGAGAACGAGAATTCCCCTGTGTTCTGCCTTGCTTAAACTGATTTCAAATCCTCTGAATTAATAATTTTCTAATAGGACACAGTGATGTTGTTGTTGATGTACATCTAACACGACCCTTTCCTTTTCCTTTTTTCTTCAGTATTACTTTAAAATGAATAAAAAGGTAAAATTGGAAGCAGTTTAGATGTCTGGAAGAAACATAAATAGGAACAACCTTATTATGTGGGTGACAACTGAGTCAGATTATTTTGGCAATGCTATTTATAGTAAAGCTCTTCTCCTTAAAATTGAGCAATTAATGTAAACACTTCAAACTGCTGGCCTGAAACATTCTCTCTATTTAAAGAAGAAACAATGTTGGGGTTTTTTGTTTTGTTTTGTTTTTAAGCATCAGTCAAATGAAGCCAGATGCACAGACACTGATGACATTTCTGTGTGCATTCTGTCTTCAACAAATATCTGCCAGAGCCAAGCAGTGTGGCATTTTGGCCCCTAGCCAGCCAACCCTCAATAGTTTAAAATCAAGCCATGTACACATTGCCTGACAGTAGTAGAGTAGAGGAACTTCTTTGTAGTTCCTACTGAGGGCATTTACATGGTGCTTACTGTAAATGCCAGATCTGACTAGGTTGTGGAGTCCTTTTTGATGTTGATGCTTAAATTCATCACTGTTCTGTATTTGGGGGGTGATGTAAAAGTATTGTTCTCTGCATTCATCTCTATTTGTAGCATAGTAGTTGTGGAGAGTGCTCTGAAGTATCCACTAGCTAATGGTGTTAACATACAAGTTGTTGTCTGTCTCTTTAAGATATCTCAAAGTAGATGATGAGTAGGCTTTTCCCATTCTCCTTCATTCCTGAGAGATGATTCCATGCTTTTCCTTGTTTAGAGAAACAGGACTACCTCTCATGTGGGTGTCAGGTCTGCAGTTCAGGCATGAGCCTGAAGAGTTGATTGTTTCCCAGTGTGATGTGTCAAACCCCAAGGCAGTGACAGCACACACATGTCACAGGCAGCTGTGCCTATTAAGTCTCCAAGTAGCCCCATTCTAAGACACTAATCACTGTGATATCCTTGGAACTTACCAAAGCATTCCCAGTAACTAAAATACCTTGGAATGATGCATGTCAATGATTCTTGGAAGAGCAGGGTCTGCACTTGGCTAAGTAGGCAAATACTGTGCCACTTTCCTTCCTTCAGAGGAAGTTGTTATGTACATCCCCATTGCTTAGTAAGAATAAATAAGAATTTTGAATAATTACTTAGGTATTGTAGGGCTGGTTAGGTGATACACTGTGCCCTTAAATCAGCTGTTTTCACTTACCAGGCAATTGAAATATTTTATGGGAATAAAATACAAAGCCAGTTTGAAAAAAGCAAGTCTCTGAATTTGCTTAGTCTCCACATGAGTAATTTTGTTTCACTGAAAATAATACAGCTTTGCTGGAAGCTCATGTTGGAATTTAGGAGAATATTAGCATAAATTGTTTGAAAAATATCCCCTGCTCTTAACCTTATTTCTTCTCTCTGTTCTCACCATTTCCATATCTTAGCAGAAGCCCATGTGAGCACAATTTTTCACTATTTTAAGTGAAGCGAGGCTTATGAGGCAGGTTAATATCTTTTATTTGCCTAACTGATGTAGTTAGGGGAAGATCAGACAGACTTTTTTTGGCATACAATTCCTCAGATTATTGGAGATGGTCTTCGGTTCCTGAAATCTTGTTTGTTTTCTTCTAAATTTGTCCAGCTAATAAAAAGTTATTAAATCTTCCTACATACCTTCTTTGTTTAGATCCTTAAACTCTAACAGCATTATTATTTTAATACATAATAATTGTATATGAATAATACATTCTGGACAAATTATCCTCAGTTTTCTTGTAGAACATATTCTCTGGAAGGCAGAGAAGGTACAAACCAATCCAGTTTATTCTTCCTCAGTGGAAAAGCAATGTTATGTGCTACCTAGATTCTTACCCAGCTCTTTTCTCTGGCTAATGAGCAGCCTATTTTCCCCATCTGTGGGAGGTCTTCATAACTTAAATAAAATTTAAGTATCCATTTAGAAATATACTGGGAGTGCCTTATGATTCTCCAGTTGGCCCAAACTGTACTATTTCATCTCCTATCTTGTAAGATTTTTATATCATACTGTGTCACAAACCAAAACCCTGTCCACAATCAGCAAAGATAGGTTAAAGCTGCAGGTGGCATTGTTTCCAAATGTATTTTTGGTCAGAGTATTCTTACAATTTCAACTAATAATTGTGAACAACAGCCAGAGATAGTATGCAGGAAGATTGCAAAAATGTCCAGTGCTTTTCAACTAAAAGGTGACCAGAGGCAAACCTTACCTGTCTCCACTGACACGGAGTTCTGGCTTAGGGTCTTTTATCTCTTCCTGAGAACTCTGACTTGTAAATGAGAAGCTACTGCATGTTTCCATTACTAAGAGAAAATTCCAAGGTAAGTAGTATTAGTAAGCTTGTAGCTGGACTGTGATTCTAAAGTAGTTATATATTAAAAAGATTAAGAGCATATACATCTTTAGAGTGAGCTTTTCTTCTTGTTGAACATACCTGCTGGAAGAACATCCATGGTATGAGCACAGTGGAATTCATTTTGTAGGAAACTGAGAACTGCTTCATCTGAAAGGGGTAGCACCTTATCACCTGAAACTGAGTACTGCTGGTGACAACATCGCTGGGACTTGACACTGGTGAAGGTGTTTGTGTGGGAACAAGAGTGGAAAGGGCCACTGCTGCTTAGTGGAAAGGAGCTTCAGGTCCTGTCTGAGATCCAAACTGCCAGAGACAGGAGTAGCCATCCAACAGGGTGTCAGAGTTATCAGTAGGGGTAGCTAAAGTCTGCCTTTATCTTGTCTGGATGTGCCAGCCATGCACTTCTCCTCCACCAGCAGTGCTGTGGTGCTTTACTCCAGTAAGATGAGGTATAGAAAATAGGAAAGAGAGTAATTTTGCCATAATACTTGCAGTTATTGGAAGATTTAGATGAAAATCATACTCCAATGGCGTCTAACCACTCTCTGGTTTCAGAGGATTTATTTTAATTTCTAATAGCCCTCCCACAAAGGAAAATAAATAGTTGGAAAGTAGAATTCCTCTTTTGAGCAGGAAAGTGAAAGAAAAGCATAGTGTAGTTTAGAAAGTGTAGTTTAAAAACTGAAATTTTGTTTTGGGATAAATTGAAACAATATTTTCATTAATTCATATCAAAATGTCTAAACAAAGCCAAACAATACTGTCTGATTCATTTTCTAAAACTGCATTCAGTTACAAGAGGCTCTAATAATAATGTTTCAATACCATAGTAGTAATCATAACCCACAAAATCTTTTAATGTCCTTTAAATATCAGATAACTTCACTTAATGAAAAGTTTCAGTGATTTACCAATATGATTCATGACAAAACCTTGTACAATTCCTTTTTTTTTTTTTTTTTATTTACTCTCTTGTGAAAAATCTTTCTTTCTAGAATTTTGTCTACATCTATCTGCAATGAAATAGACTTTTGGCTATTCTAGTGAAGTGTTTTAAGAGATATTTGGTTGGGGTTTTTTTTTACATCAGGGAGTTTTGGGTAGATTCAATTTAAATTCAAATAGTTTTGCATTCAGCAGATTATACTGGTTTGATATTAGTTCTGTTTAGTTTGGCTTTGGTTTTGACTGAGTCTGGTTTTAGATTAAATCTCTATATTTCAAATGCCTGCTGCACCCTCAGTGGTTAGGATGTATGTGAGCTTCCAGGAACATTAAACCCTAATCCAGCAATCCATGTAAGGACTTTTATAATTTTAAGCATATGAAAAGTTCAGTTAAATTCTCAATGTTGTTCATATGAGGGCGTATGAGAAATAAGGGCATTTAGAATTAAAACCAAGACCTTTGAGGATTAGAGGAAATGTGCTGACAGTGTTGGACTGAAACAAGGCAGATGTTTGACCGTAATTTTATTCATTTCTTTCTACCATTTTCCCTGTTTTCAAGAGGTTTACTAGAGTTCTGTGAAGGTACATAGCATAGGTTGCTAGTTGTACCATCACTGTTCAAGTAAGTGCAATGATTTATATCCTGATGTCACCACACTGACCTTTGCTCTTGTCACAGAAATGCTCTAATCGTGAAGTCTAAGTGGTGTTTTAATAAAGAGATTTGGTAGGTTTTTTTCTAAACAACACTTAGATTGTTGACTGTTGTAAAATGGGGCCATTTTAAGAGTCTACTTTTTAGGGTGAGTTGAAACTCTGATAGAGAGATGCATAAATGTGCTTTGCTGTATCTGCCCAAGTCATTTATGATGGCAGGTTGAGCAAGCACCTCCCAGTGAGAGAGATTTGGTGTGTCGTGGGTGAGCCCAGTGTGAATTGCCTTGCTCTCATTGCCTCAAACTTGATATGGGAATTTTTCTTTTTCCTTACCTAAAAGAAATAATGTGATCATCTCGAGGGCAGAGAGAGTGTCATTAAAATAGACATAATTATGATAGAAACTGTAGCAAAATTCAGTATGCCAGATAATTACTAACCAGCTAGCTGCTAAATGTGTAAGAACTCCAGGACTTTATGCATCCTTTTAAGTAGAAAACAGGATTCTTTTTATTCAGAAAGATTCAACTGGTTGGACTGATTACTTTGCTGTAAGAAGAGTGATGTAATTGGGACCAGTTTTAAATGGACAGTGTCTCCTTAAATTCTATAGCAGAGTATTTGCAGGTTTGTAAGAACTGACTGTGCTGTACAATCATTTTATTTGGTGACTGGCTGTATTAATTTGGTGAATCAGCTAGATGGTGATTCAGTTCAGGATCACTGTTAATCTAATGATTTTTATTGACTCCATTTCAATTTTGACCTTTACTTGTATCGTCTAATTTAATTTTAGTAAAAGTTTACAGTAGAGAATTGTAGCAATATATTAGATCTTAAGTTTTCTCCTTTTTCAGCACTTAGAAAAACCTGTGAAAAACAGACTGAACAAGTTATTCTTTCAACAGAGCATATTGAATGAAAATTTGAAGTAACTAAAAAAATGAGGCAAAGAATGTGACGGCCACATGGGTTATTGTCAAAGGATATATAGCTTGGAGTGTAACTGGGTTATCAGATCAGAGACTCACTGTCCAAATCTAATGTGGTAGAAAATGCCTTCTGTGGCCACAGAGCTAAATCAGAAGTGCTTAGGCTGTTATGAATTTGTGGGGGTTTTGGAAGGATGTAAATCAGATTTAAAATACTTATTTCTAACTGTAATTACTTCATGAAACTGAATTATATAGTGCTGCACCTAGGCAACAATGCCAAACTAACAGGGCAGAATAAACACGCAAAAGAGAATGACACATAAGAGATAAGTAGTAATAATTTGTTTGCAGACTTTTTTTCATGATTCTGTAACATATTTATAGGGGAAAAAGCAGAGGGATTTCAAAGCAGCTATTCTGGGCACTCCTCCAGAATTAAGTGCAGCTGTTTATGCCTTAAAGTCAATTATTTTTCCTGTTTGTGCTCTAATCATTCATTATTTGTAGATGCCACAAAACAATCCGTGAAGAGCTGACAGAACAAACGTTATTCCCTGTAGATTTTTTTTTAAATATTTATTGTATGCTTAAAGTTTGTATGAGGTAGTTCTATGAACTCAGCAGAACTGAAGGTGGAGAGGGCAGCAATGTGTGAATTTAAAGCCTTTTAGCGCTATTAAAAATCAAAGTCTTATTTATTTTTAAAACCACTTGGTTAAGGTTTTCCCTTTTCTTCTGGCACATTGTTACTGTTGGGATAAATCTATTAAGTATGGGCTGAGTCAGTGTGAATCTATTGCACAGTGAGACGTTTCAGGTTAATATTTCAAAGAGGGATTTATCTTTGTCACTGTAATGGTACAAATACCTTTGTCCATCTGATGCCAACGTGTCTGCTGCTGGATCCTCACCTTGAGAATTTCAGTAGTGGTTTAGTTATTAAAAGAGGGCAGATATGATCCTGAGCTATGATGAAAGAGAGTTTCCATGAAAAATGCTCACAGCAATCATTATGGTTTTCAATTTAGTATTGTGAGCTTTGGGTAGCCTGAGTAAAAGCCCAAGTCATCCACATTTTTAAAGAGATTAATCTCTTCTTAAGAAAGTTGTGTTAGACTTGCTACCTGAAATACGTATAAAAATGGATCACAGAAGTCCCTGTGGGTCCCTCCCAGTTAAATAGAATGTACCAGACAAAAAACATTTTGGGTGCCACTAGATGCCCCAGAAGTCTGTATTGCAGCAGTACCCCTCTCTTCAATAACTAGAACTGGTATATCAAACTCTCCACACAGGATCTTGTAGGACTGGCTGGCTGAATGATGCACATGATGAAAGTTCTCTGTTTTGTTTCCTGCTGCCTCTGGTTCCGTGAAAGCAAAGAGAAACAGGGGGAATAAACAGTTTAGTTATATTGTACCTCTTAAAATTGACCACTCTGTACCAGAAGGAAGAAGAACTACACAGGCACAAGGACCAGAGCCACTAGTGGGACAAGAACAGCAGTGCCATTGTACAATAAAAGAGGAGGGGATAGTACAAGCATAAAACAAAACAAATATAATCATGGGAAGAGAAAGTAAAGATGTCCAGTAATAGAGAGATGTGTAAGAGAACAAGAGGGCCAGCAGGGAAAGACCTACAAAAGACCTGTCTTCTACTTGACTGCCCTTGTTTTGGATGCAGTCAGCTTTCCCCTGGCAGTTCAATAGGACTTAAAGGCAGGTTGTATTTGAAAAGCTTTATTATGAACCCAGTCCTTCTTTCCTATTCCAATTCTGATTATTCCAAAAGAGAGACTGATCTTGCTTTTCATTTGGGTATGAGGCATGCAGAAATTTTTACTGGAGTAATCAGTTCATCAGGAGCACTGAAGGCACCTAATTCAACTTGTATTTTTCAGTGTAAATCGGGGAAGATTCAGATGGAATAATATGAGTGTGAGAGAGGAATAAGAGCCTGGATCCATTGCCCTTGTAGAGGCAAAGAATGGGAGTGGTCTTGCCCGTGCATTTCTGCCAGGTCATAAATCCAAGAGACCTGCCTATGGGGTGTAATAGATGGGCAACCACTGGCCATACCTGGGTGTTGTGGTTTTTTTTGTTTGGAGGGTTTTTTGCTGTTTTTTAGTCTCCTGATTCTGTTTTTAGGGGAAGTTTGGTGTTTGCTTTTGAAAGGGATAGCAAAAGGCTAAATTCCCTGCAAAGAGCAATGTGCTGAGACACACCATGACCTGTCACAATGACTGACCCAGGATATGTAGCTCTTGTTCCCAGTGCAAACTGTGCCATATCATCGCCCTTTAGGCTATGCTGGATAATATGGTATCTAGGACACATGTCCAATGTGCTGTATCTTGTATCTCTTACTATTAAAATAGATAAGAACAGAAAATGTACCAAAATGGTAAATAAATGCAGATTTCATGTTTTCTGAAGTATATTCTATTAGCAATAAGCATAATCAACTTTGAAAATAAGCTGTTGCACAGGGATAGCAAATGTCCATGGGAATTTTCTTGCAGTTGAAACCAGCTTACTTATATATTGATTAAAATACTGTTTAAGGCATTTTTGAAAGATGGGTGTTTAGAGGGCAGTTTAATAATTTAACCAGCCAACTTGGTGCTCTCCATCTCTCAGAAATTCCAAAAAAGAAATACCCGTAAAATACAAGTCTAAGAAATGTCATTACAGCATTGGCTAATATAAATTGCTTGATGCAGCAATGTCACTCTAAGAATGAGTGATTGCACTGTAGATGAGTGTTTTCATGACTGAAATAAAGAGATGCTGGGGGCTGAAGCACCTGCAAAGTGATGGGTGGACTGACTATTTAGATGCCAGCCTGAGTCTGGTCTCTACCCAGAGATCATAAGTGATGTTGCCAGGTAAAGTGAAGTGTTACAATAGCACTCAACCTTTGCAGCCTATGGAAAGGATTCAGTTTATTTTAATAATTCGCATTAAAATATGTTCCCACTTTTTCCCCCACTATGAACATTACTGTGGGTGTGAAAATACAGCAAATTAGCACCAAATGAAATGTAATTCAGAGAAGAGTCTGTAGCGAGAACAGGGCTGCTATCTTCTCTCTGCTGAAATTTCAGTCTTGTTTTGATCCCATAACTATGAAACCATCACCTTTCATAAGTGCTGGTTTCATTTAAAAGGAACAGCTTTTTTGGGGGGGAAAAAACCACCAACATACCAAAACAAACCGAACAGAAAAAACAGCCCACAAAAAAGCCACTATCAATTCATCCAACTGTTGGGTTGAGAAGGAGCTACATTCATGAAGCAGAAATACTGATTTTGTTTTCTGACAAGTTGAAAGTACAGAAACTGTGGATGTAATTCTATTTATGCTTTTGTTTCAAATAAAGTATAATCCAAATAACTTCTATTAATCAAATTCTGG
Source organism: Lophotriccus pileatus (assembly GCA_035583135.1). Classification (NCBI taxonomy): domain Eukaryota; kingdom Metazoa; phylum Chordata; class Aves; order Passeriformes; family Tyrannidae; genus Lophotriccus; species Lophotriccus pileatus. The sequence goes on along the minus strand of JAWWES010000018.1, from coordinate 11,691,464 downwards.
CCTCAGTCCACTGAAACTGGAGATATTCAGCAATTTAAGGAGAGCAATTACAGGTGTATGCTACTGTAAGGGGAAAATTGGGCCAGTTACATCTGTAGAGCTATTAAAAAAAAAAAAAAAGTAAGAGTGATTTAAATCATGTTCAGTGTGTAATGCAGTTTTCAGCCCAGCTCATCCCGTAGTTTCTTTACACACTCCCGAGGTCCCAAGCCCAGAAAATGTTCAGAATGCCAACCTTAACTCTGAATTTCTTTGATTTGGCTGGCAGGTGTCACAATGACCTGAACATTAAGCTGAAAAGAAGGGGGGGGGTTGTATGTTAGTCCCTTGTGACATTAATTTGTGCACTACACACAACATTCGAGATGTGAAGCAATTTATCTATTTTTATCGAGATGGTAACATTAATTTTAATGTTAGCCTTTGGTATGACATAGACTTTGTCTTCATTATTCTGAAATATTGTTTGAAAAAAAACCCCACAAATCCATTTATGTTTTCAATTTGCTTTGAACTATTTTTCAACAGCTTAGGTCAAGACCTAATTTCTAGAGCAATCTTCAGTGCATTTTATTGTTCACCAGTGACTTTTACATGATTAAGGAATCCATCAGGAAAATTCTCTTTTCATTCTCTCTGTAACTCTTTTCCCAATGTCCAACTTGCAGCATTTTTGGTTCTGTTTTTTTTTTTTTTTTTCTTTAGTGTGGGGCCTGAAATAAAATTTGAGAATGAAAAATGGGTGCTATACTTCAGTAATTGGTAAATTCATTTCAACTAACTCTTTTGTAATTTTGCATTTTGTTACACAACGTGATATTTCAATCTTATGCATGTGCAAAAACTCCTTGAAGTGTTTTCAATACAGTGTCTGCTGGAGTTCTAATAAAGCACTACTGTTTGCTTTCAAGCTTAAGAATCCTGCCAAAACTATTCAAGCTGGCAAACATCCGAGTGACCTGATTTGCAAATTCGTCTGTTCATAAATACACTTATTTAAAGAAATACTGTCATATAGATATGAATTTCATATATATACATATTTGTGTCTGCCTGTGCGCACATGCATGTCTCAAACACAGAAGGCAATCAGCTTCTTGAGGCTTAAAACTGGATATATACTCTGATAAGGTTTCTGTGAGTAATGAGGCAGCCAAGGTGTCTGAAACATTGGTCCTTGCTGGTGTGTGATGGAAAAGAATGTGTACACATGTTCAAAGCAGAGAGATTTAATTGGTGACTTGCCTTATGAGTAAATTCAAAAAACTTCTTGTGTTGATAATGTGCTGTTTGTGGTTGATTGTATAATGTATAGAGTCAAAATTGCCCTCCCAGATTTACCTTTGCAAATCATATTATGCTGTAATTTCTTCAGTTGAAATACCTGTGAGGATACAAACTTTAGTTAGCAGTAAGTTCAGTAAAAGTGTTATAATATCATAAAAAGCATTAAAATTTAGATTTTTCAACTGCACAAGTGTGACAAAGTCTGTTACACCCCACAGCTGTAGTATCTGACTTACAGTGAAGTGTTCAATTTACATTTATGCTGTATAGACATTACATGTATACATACACTGCACTAACACAAAGCCTGAATAGTTCAGGTTATAGGTGATCCACGAAAAACAGACTGTGTGCTAATTTCAGCTCTCTTGATACCATCATATCTGTTCTGTGCAAAGAAATATCACTGCCTGGGTATCACACAGGAATCAGCCTTTACAGAGCAATTGCTGATTTGTCTGATGACATGAACAAGTAGGAGTTGTCATCTTTAATCTCTGGCTTTCCACCCAATTAAAGAGAAAGGAGCAGACAGCAGGTTGGACTCAGGGTGATGCCCCAGTCGGTAATTATGATTGCAAAAGGTGTTTTCATAGGGTAGGACCCAGCACAAAGAGCTCAGGAGTCACAGAAATTTCACTGGGTGTTGGTTATCAGAGGTTAGGATGTGCCATCAAAAGAACACTTTTGGTAGCAGCAGTGTTTCAGGAATTCAGGAATCATTATTACTTGTTGAAACAACATATTTTGGACCCTACTTGGGAGGTTGGTAAATCCTCGTGGGAAAAAGCATGCCAGTGTTGGTCAAGGTGGCAGGCAAAGCAAGGAGGAAGCTGTGCTGCACACAGCCAGAAACAAGGCACAACGTTGCCTTAGGAATGGTGGTGCTGCCTGAGACATCAGGGAGATTCTTCATCACCCTCTCTTTTCCAAGCTTCAGGAGATTTTGTATGTTTATGACTTCACAGAGTCAGAATCATTCTTAGCAGTCCTTTCCCCTTCCCTCTCTTTTGGAGCTCTTGTTACCCAAGTACTCTTCAGCTGACTTCCAGCACTTGCATATCTCAGAGGGCTTGTGTTTCAAACAGGGCTGATCCCTTCTCAAAACTGCATATAATGCAAAGGAGTTGGTACCAGCACAGCACTTATCAAGGTTAAGATGAAAAATCCCATTTTGGGATTTCTCTGAGAATACACCAGGTGGTGCCACGGATGTTTGCTGAGACAGTGTGTAATTACTTTTCTTGTTCTGCCAGAAAAGCTTAAAAAGGCCACATGAGTTCTACTTTATCACTTGCCCCCCTCTTTTCACTCATGCTGCCTGCGACTCACTTGGACGCTGTTCTGGAAATGTCTCTGTGCTCAGTGGATGTGACCCCAATTACTCCTTCTTGTTTTTTCTCCTTCTCTTTCTCTCCCTAAATGCTACTGGATTTTCTTCTTTACATTTACATTATGACTAAGAGAAATAACCCCTTGCCCTTCCCAATAACTCGATCCATGAATCTACAACTGGCCATCTGATATGAAACATTTTAAGCCATATTGAACTGCACTGTGTCCTGTTGCCTGTTAATAGAACTGAGTGGACAGGATTAAAAATAGATCTGCCTTTTAAAGCAACAATAGTTTAATTTTAAATGAAAAAGCAGTTTCCATTGATTATGCCCTTATCGTGCTGGAGCCTTCTGATTCTGTACATGTCTAAATTAATGCAGGCAAAAGGCTCTTTTGAATAGTAATGTGTTTCCCACCGTTGTTCCTTGCCCAGCTCATCTTTGGTTGTCATGAGGATCTTGTAGGGTCCCTGTCCAGCCCGTTGCTGTCCCTGCTCCTATGCAGTGAGATGTGAAATTGCAGTCTTGTGCAGCGGGGGTGTGAATGGCTCGTGCTAAAGCAAGCACTGGTGCGTGTAATGGCCATGGCCATGGCCAGGAAGCTTGCAGCAAGTCACCCTATGCACAAGGCATGGGAGAAGGTCATTAAAGGGGTGATACTTGGAGTGAAGTTACCATCTATATGTAAAAACTGTTTTATCAGACTCAGGACTGCAGATGACTGTCATTTTCAGAGTTCTTCACCAGATGGAATGAAGGTCATGTTCATATCATTGATCACTTCCTGATTGACTGTCTAAATGATCAGTTACATATATTTCACAGTTTACTTGCATGTATCCAGCCAACAAGCTCTTTCTCTAATCCCAATGTCATCTATAAGAGACTGACCATAGGCAGAATTTATTTAGGATAGAATTACCATCTCATTGCAAAGGTATTCAGTAAGCACTGGTTTTGAATAGCTTACCTAAATGTTATAAGTTTCTGAATTGTTGCTCTTGAGAAAGATATTTAAGTTTCCACATCAATAGAAGTTTCTGATAAATAGCACTCTGATAGCAAGAAAAATCTGAAAAGACAGCTGCTAAAGGGCTGTTCTCTCAGCCCTTGGTCACAAACATTTAAGGACATTCCCCTATTTCTATCTCTCTCTGGAACTTTATGTATTTTCAAAAATATTTCAGTTTGGAGAGAGGGAAAAAAAACAACCAACCAGCCCCAAACCCTGCTTTTGATTTTTTTAAGGCAACATTTGTGCTTAATCGTTTGAGTTCTTTCTAAAACTTCTAAGGAAGTCTTTGTGTATGGCGTGAGAACAGCGGTGTCGTGTTTTTTCCTCCAGTCTTTTCTCTCTAACTCAATTTTACAACCTGTTATTTACCCCATTCTCTTATTCTTTCCCAGCAATCTTTTCCAAATGGAGCTCAAATCAAAGAAAGTTTACTTAGAAATCAAACTTTCAAATTCACAGACTCACAGAAGTTTTTATCAGTAGATTAAACGAGCTCAAACATCCCTAACAAGAAATATTTTGTGTACATACTGTGAGTAGCACAGAGGAGATGTCTGAATGTCTTGTGGCACCATATACTTTCCTTGGTATATCTGCTCACTTGGCTGACAGCACAGAGTGAAGTATGGGAGGGGGCTTAGGAAAGGGGAGCTGACAACACATAAACAATGAAAAAGAAGGAGGTAACTCTGAGGGTGACACCAGTGTCCTTGAGATAAACTGAGATGAGATGACAGTGTTTGAATGTCATGACTAATGAAAACAGGTATGATACACATGATGTACTTTAACGGGAAGTACAGAAGTTTGTTTAGAGAGGCAAAGAGCATAAGAACTGAATTTTTTGTCTCCTATGCTACTGGTATCCTCCTCAGATCACACAACAAACTCGTTTTTAAGGAGCATTCCTTTTTCAACCCAAGTCCTGGAGCTCACCTGTCTCCAGGTAATCTCAGTCAGTACACACCAAGAAATGACAGTCACCAATCTCTGGGACAGGTCTGTTAACGTGGAGCAGAAGACTGAGTTCAAATGAGCACCAAGGCATGAAACTCCCTCTCCAGGGTGACCTGTGCTGCTGCAGCCCGTGCTGCATGGCATTCAATGGGTATGTCACATTCCCTGCCATGCACCAGCCTCCAGGAAAATCAAACAATACAGTGGAGTGTTATCCAGGGTTCTAAGCCCTTGGAGAGGTGGAGTGTTCAGCAGGGCTGTGGAGCCGAGGCAATGGCTTCTGTAGCATGTGTCTGACAGAGAGGCTCTTTCCTCAGTTTGGACAGAAGGAGCCAGGTACAGGGTATTCAAAAGAATGTTGCAAGGACTTTTTCCCAGATTTTGTGTTTATCTACACATGATGTGCCTGTTTCAAAGGATTATTCTGAATTTCTGAATGAGTTTCTAGTCACAGGCAGCTGACTCCCCTCCTTTACCACAGTATAACAAAGTGAGATACAACAGCTTCATCCAGGGAGAGGTCAAATTAACGGAACATGCCACCTGGGATTGCATGGGGGAAAGGGAGAAGCTAGTGACCCTGTAACTACAGAAGTCTGCAAAAAAACCCAAGTAGAGACCTCTAATATGAAAGGAGCACAATGTGAAGGACCTCAGGTGCAGCGTGACCTCAGTCCCTGCAGGCAGACATTGTGTGCCCTCACAGCAGCAGCAGAGACATTGCCACCACCTGTACACAGAAAGGACTCTCTGGAAATGTGACCTTTTAGGGCTCATCACAGGGAATGTGACTGAGAGATACTGCTGCAGTTATATAGACTCATAGTTCCTTCTTTTGTGAGTTTTCTTATCAGCTTATATGATCTCATTTTGGTATTTTCAGTGGATTCTCTGCTCACAAAGCCAGTGGAGGAAAGAAGAAAACCTTCCTATTGCACATACCCTGGCATGTAGATAAAACCCCACATTCTTCAATCAGATTTTTAAAATTGGAATTTTGCTGCTGTTACAGTTTAGCCTCAGGCTGGTAATTTGGTGCTTGCTTCAGTCACTGGGGTCCCTAATTGGAAAATGTACAGAACAGAAAAGAGTCAGGAGGGGAGGGGTGGAAGTGGATCACATTTATACCAAATAACCAAGTCCCCCAGCACACAAATTCAACCAAACTTTAAATATCCATTTATTCCCCTGAAGAGAATAGAAAAGAAACAAAGACATTAGGCTCCAATGACAAGAGTCTCTAGAAAAACATAAAATCTAATAACACTGACTTTCCATCCAACCTCTCATACTCGTATCAGGAAAATGTCAGAGGAAAATGTCCCTTGCTAAATACAAAGAAAGTTCAGTTGGGCAGGGTTATTTATTTTCTTTTTAACAGTGCCATTCCCACACATATGAGTGTACTTATTCTAACTGTACACATAACTACATAGATGATACATCACTGGTATAATTCACATTATTCACAGAGGCTCAGTGTAAAACCTAAAGAATTTTCTCAATTTTTGGCCAGTTTTCAACACTGAAAATGAGCCACACCAGTTCTACCTACAAGCTTTTTCTCTTGATGTGACTGGGAGTGTGGGTGGATCTTGCCAGGCTCTGAACCTCTTTGGACAATATTAGAAGGCTGCAAGGTTTCCTTTCCACCTGTGAGAGCTTTCTTGTGGAATTATACACCCTTAGGAGCCCAGCATTATGTGAACAGGACTTTTGGGATGGAGGGAGTGAGTGGAATCCTGCATCAATGGTCTCTCACATTGTGCCCTTCAGGTCAGAACTTCTCTGTGGGCTACTTAAGAAGCTGCAGGCAGCATCTTTGGAGACCTGCTCTGTTGCTGATGTTATTTTGGTCCTGAATTCCTCACCTTCCCAAACTGATGAAGCTGTTGCCGTGGTGCAGGAGCTGTGTCTCTGTGGGTACATGTGTGTAGATGATACCCTGTGTCTGCTTTAGCAAGGGGGGAAATTTGTCCCACAGTATTCACCAGTGTAGGTTTAATAAAATATGTTTGTGTAGAAAATGATATTTTTATAATACATCATTGTAAGCAGGTGGCTTTGGAATCCCGGTCTGTTGAGTTTTTTGTTGTATGTGTGAATTCACTTAGAAACTCATATTAATTGAAAGGAATGCTTTTACTGAACCAGGAGTTATTGCCCACTTTGCAAAAATGTGTACTCTACAAAGTTTAAATTACATAATTGTTCAAGGCAGACTAGTACCTCCTGTGGCATATTCAGTTAGAGGAAAGAGATTGTTGCATTAATCGGGACTTCAGAGGATGCTGATAACGATAATTCTTTTCTAATGTATTGATATAACTCTCAATTGTTTCATATTAAACCGAGAAAAAGGGAAGAGTTAGAAGATGGTACATGTTTTAATAGAAGCAATAATTCTACTTGAAGGGTTGTCTGGATGCTGTGCTGGGGAAATGAAACCAATAGATCTCATTTTACTGAATGTAGCTGTATAGGAAGAAAAGGTCATAATCCTGGGCCTAATTCAGTTACTGATTTAAAGTTGATGCTAATATTTTTCAATTTCTTCTATGAATTTAAAATGGGATCAACCATATAAATGTAATAATTACTGCAAACTGCAAAAGATTTGTTTGGATCATATTCTATAAGCTTATTAGCCTGCATTACTCAGCTCCTTCTGCTGTCCCTTGTGACGTCAGTTCACACCAGGTATAGGTCCAGCTCAATATTTCTTTCCTGCTGATGATTATTTTGTGACAGTGGGCTATTAGCTGTTATGGGCTACTCAGCCATTTAACACACACTGTGTTCAGACCCAGAAGTCTTGCTAAGTGAGTAGTAACAAGTAACTGCCTTTGAATTTTCATGAGCTGAGCATCGTGGGTCAGGTCCTCATTTAGTTTGAGGCACCTTTAGAGCTGTGGCATTAAAAAGCAACCTTATTGTGGATGTAAAGTAACCCGTGCCTTTTGAAGAACGACACCACGTACTTCTCATGGCTCTTTCATTTTCCACAAGCACTTTGCAGTCTGAGCCTGTTTTCCTTTATGTTGTTTCCTTTTGGGAAGTCTGAGTGGTGCAATCCTTAGTGCAAGCCTGTGGCTGGTGGACCCCCGAAACCTTGAGGAAAGTGATCCCTGCCAAAGCTCATTAGCACTGTCTGTCAGTGAGAACTGTGTCATCAGCTTGTCATGGTTGTTACAAGATCTGGACCTGTTTTAGTGCTGTGCCAACTAGCGATGATGTTTAATAAATAAAACATTATTGGATAAACTGCTAGCTGAGGAGATGTTTACAGCTTTTAATTAGTGTTTTCCAGTATTCTCCCCCTAATTAAAAAGGAGTCCAGAGCTTGATTACCATTTATAGAAGAATGGAAAATACTGTAAAAACCTTAAACTATCATTATTTTCATGCAATTAAAAACCTGTCCAGCTTAGAAAATTTGAAGTCATAGGTTTGTGAAATCATCACAACCAATAACTGGAATGTTTTTGACTGACTGTAAGGTGACAGATGACAATACACTACTCTTTGGATTTGAAATATTTCTTTCTTCATTGTTAGACCAACACACTCAATAGAACGATCTGAAAGGTTTGTTAATAGGGTCAATTACCTGGCATGGTGTATATAATTCCTTAAAGAAACTCTCCCTCTCCACTACTTCTGGAGTAGCTGGATGTTGTTGCATCCCTTTCTCCAATTACAAGGCAGTGTGATCTAATTATTTTCCATGAGAACAGAACTCAAGAACGCTTAACTTCAGATTCCCTGTCTATTCCTAGCCCATTCCAAGTCCTTGGAAAAACTCTGTTACCTCTGTTTCACCTCAGAAAAAGTAAGAAGAACTAGTTAGCTCAATTCACAAGGCTTTGCAAAAACTACTGTACTCTTTAAAAAAATAAATTTGCTAGATAGTAGAAGTACTAAATGTTCTATAGTAGCACCTGCAACAATGTTATAAGCTTGCATAGAAAAATAAAAGTCTAATCAGAACTTGGGTTTCTTAACTGAAGTAGAGATTTTTTTTTTTTTTTTAGTATTCTTGTATTTTTCTTTTGGACCTCTTTTTCCCCCATGATGTTTATATGTTTATTTTCTACAGGCACATACATTACTCTGTAGGTGTACCACCTACTTTCACGAGATTTCTAGAAAACTCAGGTGGAAAAAAATAATAGTGCTGTCACTGCCTTTTCTGTGTCTCTTTCTGTGACTGAACAGAGGACTTCATTCTTCTGGAATATTAGTCTACTCAATTGCATAAGCATCAAAATGAAATGAATACTTGCAAAGGTCAAGTTACAGTATATGGCAGGAAAAACATGCCAAAAACAATTAAAATTACCAGTGCTGCATAAGAAAGTCCCACACAGCACATATTGCTCACAGGTGCCCCATGTGAAGCCCAATCCAATAAATGTCAGTCCAGTCATTTACACGAGGAGAGTGCCAGTCATGTAAAAAGAAACAGAGGAACAGATGCTTTATGAGAAACAAACCCAATACAAATAAACTCAAAACTGATTATAAAAAAATCACACTAAACAAGTATTAAAATGCATGTGAACTACATTTGGGATTCTGTGAATGTTTTTCCACAATTGGGATTCAGTGAATCGTTTGTAAAACAAGAGGCAAATAATTTTTAGTGCTTTCAAAGTCTTTTGAAGCCTTGCCTCTGCAATTCTGTTTATGTTTTTAATTTTATTTTAGTTGCTCTGGCTTTCTCTCCATGTTGTTTAAACTTTGGTTTTCAAAAGGCCAAAATATGCACAAAAGTGTGGTAGAGTTTAAGAATTTAATCTGTGGGGGGTTTTGTTTGTTTTTCTCTAAGTGCTGAGGAGTACAGGTTTGACTTGATGATGCATTTTGGAAAGCTTACACACCCCTGACTTTTTGGGAACTAGGGATGGCTTTAAAATCTGCTTAAAAAAGCAAGTTATATGTGGGCTTAGTGTTTATTGTAAACATTTTATGGTTAAAGCTATTATCACTGACAAGAGAGAGTCAGGTTCAGCAGCTACCCACGCTTTCCTTCCCTCTTGGCAAGAGTTGTCTCTGTGTGCCACAGTGAGAGCTGGAGAATCTAGCACAGGTTGAGAACTCCTTGAGGACGAGACTGTTACATCCTGCTTGAGTGGAGAGTTTTTAACTGTTAGATAAATGTTTGTGGAGTCAGATCTTTTCTTTCTTTCCTTCTCTTTCTCTCTTCCTCTCTTTTTCAATTTATATTCTGTTTCCTGTAGGCCAAAGATTTCATAAGAGGATATGGATTTTGCTCTGGTGATGTTTTCAGGAGTACAGTTTAATGCAAGGCACACAGATATAAGCACTTAAATGGGCCCCAGTCTGCAGTGCTCCTGGCCACTTCTGGCCTGCTGAGGTTTCTGAAAAACTAGAATCAAATGCAGCTGAGCTGAACAAATTTTTAAAGGAAAGTCAGATGTGGATTTCATTCTTTTTTTCTTCTATCCAAAATAAATGTAGCAGCCCTGAAGGTTCTGAAATACGTAGACCTCAAGCTTGAAATTTTATACTCATAAAGAATAGTGCAGAACAAGCAGCAGTAAAACTCACCAGATAAATTGTCTCAACTCTGACCAGGGAGACCACCCTTTTGGAGAAAAAGCTAACTTGTGTTCCTTACTCATTTAATCCCCTGATTTTCTGCTGAAAGGGTCGACAAGGGACTCATTCTCACAAGCAACTGGGCTGAAGCCACACATTCATTTCATATGTGACATGAACAGGTCTGTGATACTAACGATTTTCAGGCTCTATGAACTGGAGTTGGATCTGACCCTGTGACCCAGAGGCTAAAGGCTCCAAATTCAATTACTGAACCCCAGAAATACCAAGTCACTTTTGCTTAACCATTACACCAGCACTGATGAAATCTGTAGTGAGCCATTGTATTCAGCCAGGTAGACCAGCAGCCTGAAGGTGAGTTGCTAGGGTATGTCCCTTTCAGATGGCATGTTTCATTCCTTCTCCTTTTCCAGACACAGTATTCATCTTTCTTCAGAAAGGAAGTTTTGAGTAGTGGAGCAGGATCCTGTGAACATAAAATCTACAGTCCCATCCTTGGCACAGTGCATATGTCAGGTGTTGGAAATACTGGGTGATTCCCAAGAGAAAGAGTGACTACTGCACATTGTTTATTCATGACCTATCTACGACTGACATTTGATATTCAGGATTCAGGCTGAGCAGCTGGTTGATGCCACCTCTTGCCAGCTGTCTTTTTGCTGGTGCTGCTGTTCTGTCACCACTGAGTGACACACATGCACACAGGAGAACAGTGGCTGACGAAATGTAACTGCACAGGGCAAGAGCATGAACAGTTCTGCCTCTGAGTCATCCCTGCTGACCTTCTTCCTCATCCACGTGGCTGTTAACGTGGCTGTGTGATGGGCAAGGAAGACTTTAGTTGTAGGCAAGTTCTGTGACACTGAGTAAAGAGAGGTTTTGCTGCAAGTGGACTTTGACTCACAATTTGGGAATAGCACAGAGGGCTAAATAGGAAAAATCAGGTGAAACAAAGCAAGACAGGGAAAAGTAGAAGCTGAACAATAGCAGAAGCAGTGAACTGAAAAATTATTTTGATCTGTTTGATGGAGATGTCAGAAGGAACTAGGGTTCAGCCTTATTTTGTACATAGTTAGGGCTTTTTTTTGTGGCTCTACTATAGACTTGTTGTAATTTTTTGACGTTTTTGGAGGGAAACTGAAGTCCCATCAAATTTACTAATTAATGTTGACTGTTCTGGCTGGGGGGGAGTACTGTGGAAAATCAGACTGGAGAGCCCAGTACTGGATGCAACACTCCAGATGAGGCCTCACCAGTGCCAAGCAGTGCCAAGCAGAGACAAAGGATCACCTCCCTTGGCCTCCTGTCTCCTGCATTCCCAAATGCAGTCAGGGCACGCTGGAACTTGCTGAGGGTGCTCTCTGCCCCATCACCCAGGTCATTAATGAAGGTGTCAGACAATACTGATCTCTGGGAGTCTTGCTTCCAGCTGAACTTTCTTCAGCTGATCCATGAGCATCTGGGCCTGGTCATTCAGTTTTCACTTGAACTCACAGCATAGTGGGATTGGAGAGGAATTGGACAAGGGACTGTTGGCTCATGTTATCTCAGAGTTGAAGGTATTCAGAATACAAGAGCCTTTTCCTTTCTTTTTTCAGGGAGGATTCTTTCTTTAACAAGATGACCTCCCAAGTAGTCTAAAAAAAAAACCAAAAACTAAATTTCTGAGCTTCTCTGAGAAATATCTAATAAATGTCATTTGATAGTTGTTGAGCACATTCTCTTTGCTGAGAGATACAATGTAAATATCAATAATTATAATTTTATACTGCTATAAATAATACTGTGTTCGTTTTTATTTTATAAAATAATTTTAGTCTCTGTGCACATAAGAAAAAATTTATGTGTGTTTACAATATTATTGACCGTTATTCTGAATGAATTAAGATAAAGGTCTGTTCCTTTTTGGATGAAAATCCTTTGGCCAGTTCCTTATCTGAAAAGTCTCATGAGGACTGCTACTAGTGAATATGTTGTATGAAAGGAAAGAAGGGCAAAGCAATGTTATGTAGGAAGATACAGCACAAAGAGAAGAAGATGTGATAAAAAGGCAATATTTAAAAAAGCTTTTTAGGAAAGGAGTGTGATTTTTCTCCCCCTGAACAAAGGCAGAAGCAGAAAGCTCAGGATGTCTCATATACAGTCCTTCTTGGAAACAAAGTCATTCACTGTATGGCTCTGCAGCAATGGAAGTGTTTATTCCTTCTGCCAGTGGACAGCCTCATTTGGCAGGTGGCTAAATACTGCTTTGTTTTCTCCAGTCCTTCAAAAGTGAGAATGACCTGGACTGCAGGTAACTGGACTGTCAGAGAAGGGCAGCTGTGGATGTAATGTGAAATGAACCTCTTCCAAACTTGTATCTTATTTATCCAAGTGAAAGGCTCAACTATTTTACTGTGTTCAGGTCTTTGGAGTTGATGCTGTTGTTCCTAGGCATTGCTTCACTTCATGTGCTCCATGATTGCCCAGACTGAGACACAGAATCGCAGAATTGTTTAGGTTGGAAAATACCGGTAAAGTCACTGAGGCCAACCATTACCCCAGCACTGCCAACCCCCCACACTAAATCATGTCCCCAGGTGCCACATCTGCACATCTTTTAAATAATTCGTATTTCTGGGAGCTGATCATGGGCTCTCACAGCAACAAAACTGCAGCAAGTGTATGTAGCGCTTGTCAGAATGGAGTGCTGGCTGTGTGAGAGGAAACACTCGTGTAAGCAAATTAAATATATTTGAAATAAACAATCACATTTTAGGAATTTCATTTTTGGCTGTTTGGAGTGAATATTACACATAGAATAACCTATTTTTACTTAATGTATGGTGGTTTAAAAAATAGCATGCTGTTTTTTGAAAGGCTTTATTGTAAACAAACCAGAAAGCAAAGCTTCATCTTCAATTAATTATTTTGTGGGCAAAAGTGGGACTAGATGCCCATTTGCAGAAGAGAAAGGGTTAAGTTTCATGTGTGGTGTACATGTATATATTTTATACTGGGATTGATTTCAAGCAAAACAACAGAAAAAGAAAAGAAACATGTTTGTTTTAAAGAGCTAAATGAGGGTGGAGGCTAGAATGAGAGGTGAACATATCTGGTCTTGGATTTTTGTTTTGGGGGTTTAATGTCAGATACAGCCTAGAGACTCCTGGGGATTATAAAAAAATTGAATTTTTGTGATGAAGGATTTTATGGCATTTCTGAAGTATGAAATGTTCTCAACCATTGCTGCAAGCTCAGGCAAGCTTAACATCAGCTCCTCAGCATGATTGGCTATTTCATTATGCGATAGAAAAGCAGTGGAATTTGCTTAAGATTTAAAAAGAAAGCTTCATATGCAAGGGGCAATTTACTAGGATTTAAATGTCTCTAAAGGAAAGATTTGAGCATGTATAGGAAAATATAGGCACATTTTCTCTATTACAATTTCTAACTCTTCACGTTATACATTGTAAATCTCAAGAGGAGTATGAGCAGGATTTCATTCCAGAGAGGAGGTGTACAGTGTAGGTTAGCATTTTAGTTTTTGCCCATGAGAAAGAGGGAAAAGAACAGTATTGCCTTCAAAAGGAATTGTGCTGGATTAATGACTTTAGTGTTCTTTCAAATACTGGTGCAAACAGTGAAAATAGAAAATTATATTTATTTGTTAGATGCATTCTCTCAAAAGTGTAATATAGAAAAAAACAACAGTGCTGCCAACGTTTGAATTTTCGTCACTGAGTGCCAGCTCTTGTACCTGTCTCCGTTGCAATTTGCATGTTGTGGGGCAGTCCCAGGGCCCAAGGCAAGTCAGGGGGTCACTGCTGTTCTTTGGGATAAAAGCATACCGATGAACAATTAACAAATCCTCTTTCATGCCCAGAACTTTAAACAGGTAACAGGCTTACACATAAAATCTACACCCCCTTTGGTGTGAAATACCACCCACTGGATAGGTTAGCAATCCCAAACACAGGCATCTGAGAGCTGAGGGCAGGAAAGACTGTTCTGTTTGATTAGATGCACACAGAGAAAGGGATGACCTGAAGGGGAAACCAGGATGACTTAAATGTCTGCAGGTAGGGGATCTTTCTGCAGGTGCTTGGTGGTGCCAGATCCCTGGGTAGGGCAGGTGTCACCTGCAGGTATAGCTTTTAGAGACATTGAATGCCTGTGAAATAAAAGTAGGGAAGTTGTGAGATTTGGAAACCAAGATTAAGATTGTCTCTTTTATTAATATAGAAGAAATATTTTAGAGGGGAAAAAGAAGGGGTTTTTATATGAAATTGCACAGGATGATGGAAAAGGCTACATAATTAGCATAGAAGGCTCAGTGAGAAATGAATCTGTACCTTTTTTTTTTCCTTCTCCATCCTCTCCTCTCCTCTACACCTGGCTGATTAAAAAGGTTTCTTTTACTCTGTATGAACTGTGGGGTTTAAGATTGTTAATTAAAACCAGTGTTTTGATGTTATTGCACAGGCTACTTAATCAATTAGCTGTGTTTGCAAAGCACTTTTAAGGACTAATTACGACCAAATAATAAGTGGATTTCTTTTATTAACCTTCAGAAATGGAGAATGCCGAGAGGAGAGGAGCCCTGTGTCAGGGTTCAGCAGGCAGTTTCTGATCCTCTCTTGCTCTGATTCAAGAGCCCCAGCTCAGAGTCCTGACACAGCAGCAGGGTTTGTGTGAAGCAGAGCAGTTGCACACAGAGCAGCTGCTGGGCTTTGTGTCTGGAGGTGTGCTTTAATTTCTCTGTGTGGACTTGGTTTGGGGAAGCTTGGATGCAGCAGCCTGTTCATACTCCTGGGACCGTGTGGTTCAGGTGTTTGAGGTTGTGGTCAGTCGTGTCTGACCTGCTGCAGGATCAGCACTGCACCGGGAGGCAGTGGAGGGAAGCTCACACGTTGATCCTGTTGCTCAGATGGACAAACAGGAGCATTCCTAAGAGCCTCCCAGTACACCATTCCCTGCCCCTTCTGCTCAGCACTGCTGTTCACCACCCATAGTGGTGACAGACCACGGGAAGCAGATTTGACAGGCTCCAGTTATGCTTCATTTCCCTTTCTGGGAAAGGGCAATAAAGTTTCATGGTGCCTTAAATGCAAACTGATGGACATTGGAGAAGAAAATATTCTCCATTCAGGTAATAATATTGACCCTGCTGATGTCCAACAGGAATGGCTTCTGGGCAGTCAGGCTATTGAACCGTTGAAAGAAGTGCTAGAAGCAGACATAAAATAAGAGGAGTGGTAAAAATAATGGAGAAATGGCATGGCATTTTCTGGTTAAGACAGAGGAAAAAAAACCCAGGAGATGTTATAGTCATGGTTAAATAATTATTTGACTTATCCATACTAAACCTATAGAGTTACTTTCTTGAAAGGGAAGAAGTAGAAAGGTCCTGGGGATGCACGTGCTGGGTGTCTTTGCAATGTAAAACATGTGTCTGCAGATCGTTTCAGGTGTCCAAAGAGAAGGATGCTGTTATTGTCAGCAGTTCCACATTGTGGAGAGCATGTACCAAAGGAGATAGGTTCTTAAACACTCCCCGGAATAAAAATTAAATTATTAAATTAAGGCCTAAAGATATCTTTGGTTGATGCAGCAGCGAAAGGCTGAATATCTCTTATGGTCCTAAACAGTTGTGTTCTCCTCAGTGGGACTCTTTGAGAATTGCAGGACTGGACTCCAAGCATGTTAGAGGTGCAGAATGAAGAGATTATAATTGTTGGTACACTGTTGTTCTGGTGCCATCCATAATGGCATGTAGCAAAGTGGGAGGTTTTGGAGAAAATCTAAAAATAGAAAAATAATTAAAATTAGGAATTAGAAATCTCCCTTTCTTCAATATTGTTTGTGTAATTAAAGAAATATTAAATGAGGATGATGAATTCACATTTCTGCTAAAATGTTATTTACATGAATAAATCTGTGTCTGTAGCTCAGGTTTTCAGTCCTAACTTGCAAACTTTTTTGCTTTTGTGAGAGTTAGTAGGAAGTTTAATGTGTCTTAGATGTATCTACTGTGCTTGTTAGCCTATTATCACTTTTAAGTGGTATCTTAAGGCACAAAGGAATAAAAGCATAAAAGAATATGAATAAAACAATATACCTTCTGGTGGAAGTTAAGTCTGTGTGTTTACATGTCGATAAAATAAGGTTACTGGAGGACTAGTTACTAGTTACCAGTGCAAAAACTTTTGCAGACAGGTAGTGGGCAAGTTGCTGTGAACTATTATATCCATTTGCACTATTCCAGCAGCACCAAAGGGTAAGTGACTTTGGAGAAACCCCTGGGGTTATCATTTGAATGCTTTTTTTTTTTCTTGATCCCTTAGATCTTTGTAGTCTTCAGCACAGTAAGTACACACAGTTATTTCCAGATATCCAACTGGCATGCTGTGGTTTTAAGCAGCAGTAATTTTGAGTAACTGTGCCCCTACTCTAACTTACCCTGTGGTCTAATTTTAGCAAATCATCATGACATATGTAAACTGGAAAATTCACCTTTGAAAAAATTTTTGTTTCAGTAATTCTACTGTTACGTGTGTGGAAGTGCTACTTAGTCCAAGTCTGCAGCCCCCTGTTCTTCTGTTCATTAACAGTAGGCCTGGGGGTGTTGCCTTCTACTTGAACATGAATGAACTCAATTTCTGTTAATGGGTATTGTGTGTGCTAGGCAGTAACCACTTAGCAAAAATTGTTAGCTTGAAAAGTTGGTGTTTCTGCCTGGATAAGCATACACCCACTGCTTGTTTCATCTAATTGTCCTCTTAAAAATCTACAGACTCCCGGTTTCATGAAATCCATGCATGACAGATTTCAGCCTAAAACACCTTTTTACACACAGGTTACAAAGCCTTAGAGGAATACTCCCATTGACTACAGCACTGTGAATTGTGCTCATCTTGGATTTAAGTGCTGCTATTTATAAAAGTCTTGGCATTAGTTGCAGCCTTCCATTAAGACAGATGTAAAGCAAAATTAGATGAATGGATCAGAGAGGAGGTAAAGAAAGAATCAGTTCCACAGACTTGTGAAAGGCTGGCTATGAGGAAAAGCACAAAAAACCCTTGCACTGAAACTCAGCTGATTTGATCCCATCTATATGAACTTTGAGTGTCCATAAAAACAGGTTTGATATTTGATTTCCTTAAGAATCAGTTTGCTTTGTCATGGTATCCTGCAATAGCTTTGCTGAGTAGAATTTTAAAATCCTCATTCAGTGTCTTGGAGTGGACTCACATATTATTCAAGATTTTTTACTGCTCTTGGAGAATAAGCATTTAGAACTCTCTTTTTTAATTTGGAAGGAAAATAGGGTTTATAGATTGTCAAGTGCTGGTTGTCTTTTTTCCTCTCTTTTTTCATCCTTATGGTGACAAAATGGTGACTTCTGACAGCTCTGTTCACATCAATTTCTCTTTTCTCTTTCTAACTATGAAAATGAAGCTGTAAACGTAGAGTAGAAAAGGGATTTCCCCTGAATCCTGTTGACTAGAGTTCAAAAAACAAAAATGTTTTAAAGCCATGAATGCTTTTAATGAACACCAAAAAACCCCCCCAAAAAAACCAAACCAAAACAAAAATACATACATACACAAAAAAATAATGTTGATTTTAACATTATGTTTGTCTCAACTGAGCATCATCCAATGGAAAAATATTTGTCAGGTTCTGCAACCTATTTCATACCTTTGACCCTCCTCAGAAATGTTCTGTTTTGTCTAACATTTTAATTCTCTCCCTTCCTTGGAATTCATTCAGTTACCATTTTAATATGGCGATAGTGAAGAGAAAAAGCTTTTTAAAATGTCAGGGAGTAATGTGATAGGAACAGTACCTGAAACTGCCTTTAACATATTGACTTCAAAAGTGGTGTCAGCTTGACTAACAATTAAATAAAGAGCAGAACAGGTAAATAAATCAAATACTTTTAACACTCAGTATTGGCCCCCCTTCAGTCCATATGGTCAGCGCTCACCCCTCACCCTTAGAGTTCAAATGCAATAGTAAGGAAGCCCAATGGCAAAAGCCTCATCCTGAGACCAAATGAATAAAGAGAGAATAGTTGGTAACAATTTTTATATCTAATCACTAGGCATTTTATTCAGGAAAGACAGGGAAAAAAAGTCCAGGAACAAACAGGCACATTGAAATGATGTGTTTTTCTGAACAAACTTAGTACTTCACTTGCATAATACAGCAATTAAAGTTACATTTGTGCTCAGAGAAAATTGTGATTCCTGTTTATTGACTGGTGATTACTATTAGACAGCACAGAATAACCAGGGCTGTCTCCTAATACAAAGATCTGTAGGTAAACCCCTTGTTCTTTGGCTGAATAAAAAGTTTGGTTTTTTTTTATTCTAGTGCAGTACTTTTGAGGATAGTGCACAGTTGATTGTTTCTGTCTGCAAATAGAAAGATATTTATTATAATTTAGAATTGCAGTTCCCTGGTTTTGGGTTTCTTTTTCATTCAAGAAATAGCTTGGTAACAAATATGAAACTTTGGATTCTGATTTCCTTCCCATAGAAAGGCAAATACCTACTTTGGGAAGAAATGAATTAATTGTTTACTTCATTGAACTCAGTGGAAAGAATGTGGTTTCTGATAAGCCTGTCTCTAGTGAAAACGGATTCTTGGTTACAATAGGTAGGAAAACTGGCACTGTCCTGCCATTTACAGCCCAGATGATTTCACTTTATCTGTTTCTTGTTCCTACTATGGTTTTATTAAAAATGTGAAGTTGCAAACTGCAGTTATTTTTGTTCCAACCTAACTAACAGCATTAATAGCAGAGCCTCATTTACATGATCACTTGGTTACTGGCAATCTGTGCTTTGGAAAACTTGGACTCTGAACAGCACTAATTAACAGCAAAATGGAGCCGGAAATTAATTGGCATCAAACTAGGTGGAGATTAAATTGTCTTGCAGTCTAGTTCCTGACTCCCAAATCTGTATGCACAGCAAATGTTTCTCTCGTACCTAGATTAGAATAAGATTTCTACCTGCAGTGTGGATTTTTCCTGTTTTTAATTTTTTATTAACTTTTTACTAACTTCTTTATATTTAGTAACCTTTAAACGTTGCCATTAATGTTTTATATATGTGATTAAACAGTATATTACAGTCATAACAAGAAAACTGGATGGAAACTATTTGCTCTTTTTTATTTCTTGAAGTTCTGTTTGGTGTTTATTTGGTTCCTGAATGTATGTTTGCATCAAGTTTAGGGCAAGGAAAGAAGCTGGAAATGCTGTGATACCATACTGTTTTGGGTGGCAGTCAGATCTGTGAGATGGAGTTCAGACTGAAACACTGTGAGGAATAATTGCTGATTATTTATTAAAGGCACTGAAGATTAATCTTTATTGTTTACTGAGACCAAAGATTTTATTGTGGTAGTGATATTAGTTGGTTCAAACTATTTTCTTGGGACACTTAGGATCTTATTTTCTCACAAAGTAACACTTCAGAGTCCTAAAAACTTGTGATTTGCTATCTAACTATTTGAAGTGTCAGTTCCATAGACTTGGTTTGTAGCATTTAGACTGTGCTGTGGTCTGACATCAGGCACTGGATGAACCCTTGCAGTTGAAAGACCAAGGCTCTGTGCTTTAGGTGTTACTTTCAGCCATCATAGTACATCAGATCTAAACTGTTTTGTGTTTGCTTTTTTTGGCATTTTCCAGATTTGTCTGGATCCAGCCATTTTGGTTGCTTGCTGCCACATCTAAGGCCCATTAACCCTGTTCTCTCCACTGTAAAGTTGTATATCTGGGAGTCTGCATAATTTAATGCAAAAGCAGCTTTAAGAAAATTCCTGAAGTGCAGCATTTCTTTTCTTCTTCATGTAAAACCCCAATACTTTGGAGTTTCTCTGTGCAAGTACAATTTGAAAATTAGTAGGAAATGGAACTGTTGGGAAATTAGTTATAAGTATGGCCAAATTAGTTATTAGTTATAAATACAGGCTAATACAATCTTGGTTTAAAATTTATATTATTTCCAATGATTAAGCAGAGTTTTAGCATTGCCTGGAGTGCTTCATTCATGGAGAATGACTGAGGAAGTAATTACAGGGAGCCACCTCTTTGACAGTGTCTGCAAATGTAAGATTAAAATTACATTTACATCACAGAAATTGTTAACATTTTAGAAGGGGAAAAAACCCCTATACATTATGGGGGGAAATACTACAAGCCAACACAGATGTTTATATAGCTTTATTTGTGCTGCAGGGTTTTTTTTTATATAGCCATTTATGTATCAATTTACAAGAAATACTAATGTATTATCTCAATATATCAGTATATCAATATATTTCATCAGAGCCATAAGCTATATCACAATCTTGCCTGTTGTAAGCAAGGAGCTGCTAGTCTGGAGATCATTTTTAAAACTTTTCCCGTTTTTTTTAGTCCATCCCATTTTCATTAGAAAGCACACACCTCTTGAAGAGGAGTCTGCTTTTGGGCAGCAGAAGGGACGAAGGGAATCAAGGTTATTGGAAACTAAAAGAAGCAATCCATGAAAATTCTGTAACTGTCTTCCTCTGCTCAGCTGAGCACTGTGAGGTTCTCACTTTTCTATCAGGGGCAGAGCTAGAACTGATGCTGGCAAGATCCAGAAGTAATCACCATTTATTTGAATATAGGGATTATTCAAGGTCTGAAAGCAGAGGGAAATTGTTATTCCCATGCAGGTTGGTTTGGTGCAGACACACTCTTGCTGAAGAAATAAATATTGCTTCATCCATTTACATAAGCAAGTAGTTTTGGATGTCAGTCTTCCTTTTACGTCAGAAATATCCAACCTTATCTATATGTGGGCAAGATGGATATTTAAAAGAAAGAAAAAACCTTCTGGGATGTTAAGTCATCCAGATTTGATGTGACTGATGAAATCAGTCCTTCCCTCAGCACAAGAACTCTGCTCTCTTGCTGCATAAATGTTGGATGCAGCCAGACACTATAATGCAACAATGGGTTGTTAAATAAGGCACTTCTGGAAAGGTCATTTTTTCCCAAATCACTGTGCTTTCACTGTGGAGAAAAATAATTGTAATAAATACAGTGGCCATAAATTTTTTATTATAACCCCTTGTCTTCAATCTGGAATAAATTAGTCATCATCATAACAGGCTACAGTATTAAGATTTATGGTCTAACTTCATCCCCAGTGTTATTTCAGTGTTACACCAACAGTGACTTAGATCTGAGTGTCTGTCCTGTGAGTTATAGAAGGTGGGGAGCCCCCATCTCCCTTTCCATTATTGATGGCACTGCATTGCCTCCACCTAGAGAAAATCTGTCTTTTTACTGTGGTTGCACTTATTCTTTGAGCCTTTTCTTCACTGTGCTTCTGGACTTAACCACTATGCCGTGTCACTTTGTCTTTAAGGTGAAGGCCCTGTGATAAAAAATTGATATTCCTCACCTTTCTCTACAGAGTAGTTCAGAAGTAGAAGTTTGAGGTGCACTGCTGGACCATACATAGCTGAATTCTTCCTACCTGTCACCTGAAAGCACATCAGTAGACTCAGTCCTTCATTGCCTGTTTGACAGAAATCTTTGTCCCCTTTTGTTGTATCAAAAAAGGCTTTTCACTGATTTTCAAGAGCAGAGGGCAGAAGAAAGGTGACCTCCTGCCTGAAAGCAAACTGCTTTGGACCAGCCAGGACTGCAGGTGTTTTTCTCTGTTTAGCCCTTTCTATTACTCAGCACCTTGCACGAATCTTCCTACACACGTGCTCAGGAAAGTAGGGAGTGGTTCAGATTGTGACACGCAAGGATCAACTGGTTTTTTATTCAAAATGAATTGTCCCTGGCTGTATAATCTGCTGTTCTTAGCGGAGAAGAGGACTTTTATATTTCCACTGATTTGTTTTAAGTGCATCTGGTTGGAAAACAGTATTTCCTGTGAACATTTTCAAGGACTGTTTTCTGTCTCCTTTTTTTTAGATATTTAAAAACAAAATAGTTTTTAACCATGTTTTTAGTTTTGATTCTAAATTGCAAAACTTCCTACAAAACAGAATTGTTGTGAAGGTTTCCTTGTCTATAAAGAAATTTGAATAGAAACATTTTAATACTCTGCATCTAAAGTATCTGCTTTAGCCTGACTTGGTATGGATCTGAAGAGCAAAAGAGATGATGAGAAATTGCATTTCTACTGTTGCTATCAATTACATAATGCTAGCTGTCAATTTTGAACAGTGTAAAAGAGCTTAAGGCAGTCTAACAGCTGTAAAAAAGAGAAATTTGGTAGTCAGGAATCCTGGATGAAACTCTGCTCTGTAACAATGGTATAACCACTTTAAAGTCATTACAGTGAACTGCAGGAAAATTATTCCCTTTTAGATTTCCTAATCCAGGTATTACAGTAAATGTGGATATTACAGAACCATCTTAAATACTTCTTTTTTGCTAATATCCAGATTTTTTAAATAAATCTGTCTCCTCAGCAAAGAATCAGTAATGCTAAACACACTTTTAGTAATTAATTTATGCTTACACCAAATAAAAAAAATATATAGATTTAAAGGATTCTTTAACCTCATGGAGATACTAAGATTATTTATTTATTTATTCATTTGAAAACATACGAAGGAGGAGCATTTTGGTTTCATAATCTATTTAGACCACCCTGCTCTACGTGCCTAAATTGTCTCTAGCTGTGCATTTTGCCTAACATTTTCACTCCTTTCACAATTTTGGGGGACTTTTGCCATAGTCATTTAATATGTCAAACCAAATGTCGTGAGTAAGTCGTTTGCTTGCTACCTGGGGTGTGAGACACTGGCACAAGTTACAGAAATGAATTTTAAAGTTCAGATTGTTTATTAGCCTTTTTTTTTTTAATGGAAGTGAAATAGCAAGATGTGGCTGTGAGGAAGAGACTCATTTGATCAAATTATCCTTCAACCAGTGCTGGGCAAGAAGCAGACCCACAGATGAGAGTTACTGCTAATATGAAAGTTAAGCCTATCACTGGAAGTCACACAGAAGAAAACCCAATGGGAAATAGACCTTAATGTACAGGAGTGGAGTTAAGGTCTTTTAATTAAATTTAAAGATTTTCATCCTCATGGGAAAGGATATAATTAGCTAATTTCTGACAATTATTTGACCTGCAGATGCTCACATCAGCAGACAGAAGAGTGCATTGAGAAGAACTAGTAGATTGTAATTATGAGATTTTTGGAAACTATTAATTGCTCATATGACATCTTGTTTACTAACTGCTGGGATAATAAGATAGTAAACAAGCATGAGCATCTTATGTAATAATAAAAATGTGGTTTAAATTGGTGGTCGGACTCTAGGGCTGGCTTGAGCAAAACAGCTGCAAAATGTTCAGACCACTGCTACTGTCCTTGTAAGGGTTGTCAACTGTTCTCCAAATAAGAAAGCAGCCAAAATTAGTAAAACAAAGTAATGCAATGAAGACATGTCTTCATTAACCTTAAGGAGACCCTGACTATAGGAGTAGGGCCAATGCCCCTTTTAACTTCAGTGAAGTTAAATCAAAAGCGATTTTGGTCCCTGAGCTTTGGACACCCAAGTCACATTCTAATTCTGTCTAGCTTAGAAAGAAAACCTTTACTTGATTTCAAAGAGGTGTTCAATACACAGTATGACAGCCACTTCAGTCTCTGTGCTGCAGAGGCAGCAGGCAGGGATGTAGGCAGGTGCCAAGGGATAGATCCCCAATTGCTGCAGGCAGCATAAAGCCAGCAGGGGACAGAAGGTAGGTAAATAGGTAGAGAAACTAGATACGTGTCCCTCAGCACGACAGGACAGGGTCCTTTTTATGAGTTGGAGATTTGCTATCAAACCCATTAATCTGTACATACTTTCATTTGTATCCTGTCTTAGTAGGTGTCAGTAGCCCTTTGGCCCATCAAACAGAGGCCTGATGTATTCATCAGGTGTGAAGGAGAAAAATCCCAAAGCTATTCTGACTTATTCTTGCAGGAACTGCTGTACAGGAGCACGGAGCATTGTAAAGATTTTGCTCTATAGAAAAGAAAACTGTATTTCATCATCTCTGAACTACCCACTTTAGAGACACAGGAAAGTATAGTACACTCAGAATACACCAAAGAGAGGTGTATTCCAAGGGAGGATATCTTCCAAGAAATCACATAATTAATGTAGTGGAGGTTGCTGTTCATTCCTGTATGTGTTGGAAATGCTTTGACGTGAGCTACATTTAAGCAAGTACACTAATGGTTTTATTCTAAGTGCTCAAAAAAGGAGGTAGTTTGTTTATTGAATAAATTTGCAGCTTTTGTCATTTTAATCCTGAAAAATTGGTTTGGAAAAGGCACCTGGCTCTTCCAATGTGCAGATATAAAATGCAAAGAAGCAATTACAGACACCTTCTCCTTTCAACAGGGATAATGTAAAAGTGAGGCCTCTTTTTGGAAGACTTCTGAAGACAGAAGCTTTACAAGACAAATTTGTTATCCTATTTTATTCTCAAATGCCTGGGTATTAGAAGTCTCCTCATCTGGATTCACAACCTGGTGAGAGGCTTCAAGTTTTCCTAATTAAATTTTCTTTCTATCAAAAAATAGAATAGTTGGAGTTTTGGTTTGGTTTGGTTGTGGTTTTTCTTTAATTTTATTTTAGTAGTTGCCATTCAATCTCAGGTATAAAACTGAAGCAGAGCTACAGCTCTGAAGCTGCACTACCAGACAAGTGCTTAACTGTTAGACGGGGCTCCAAGACAGAGCTGAGAAGTCTGCCCCCACATTAGTCAGCTTTTGCACTACTATGACTGCTGTATCTTCTTGATGGATCAGGAACTGGCTGCCAGTGCTTCTACCTTCCCACTCCCTGTCCATAACTTTGGATTTGTAAAGAGAAGCCATCCTATGGCTGCACTGTTCTCTAGTAGTGAGAATGCTACAGGCAAGCAAAATAGGAGTATTCAAATCATCTAGTGAGAGCACATCTATGTTTTTTTCTGAACAAGCAAATTACTCAAGATATTCTTTTTTGCCCAAATTGAGAGGTTAGTGTAAAACACATACATGTACGCAGTTAAAGGGTTGTTTTCGATCTCTGCCTGAGGGCCCAGACCAGCATAAATTATCTGTGCATGGGCATAACTTCCATTTAATTTGAGCAAGAGCTGTGAAACAGGTA
This sequence comes from Lophotriccus pileatus, assembly GCA_035583135.1. NCBI lineage: Eukaryota > Metazoa > Chordata > Aves > Passeriformes > Tyrannidae > Lophotriccus > Lophotriccus pileatus. The sequence continues at coordinate 11,666,128 of JAWWES010000018.1, read as the reverse complement.
CCTTTTTCAGTTAGTTGACTCAGTTTTCATGCATTTGTACTACAGCAGTTCTAGTGCCTGTAAACTTAGGCTAAAGCAATAGGAAGACTACTAGGAAGAATTAACTTAATACTGTTGGCTTCTCTGTGGCCAGAGAACAAAACCAAACATTTATAAGTCTTTTTTTGAGGCTGAGAATTAGAGATTTTGCTGGCAAAAGTGCTTAAGGTTGTTATACAAACTAGACCCTAATCTAAATTTTACATTAGAATTGTAAAACATTAGAATTATTACCTATTCATAATGATTAAATGTTTTGCGACACTTTCAAGTTAGTTTTTTTTTAATGCCTATCAGGTTTTGGTAAGAATATTTGCAAAACAACAATAAAAATTAAAGTGCACTCTAAGACTCTGTACTCACTGTTAACTTCTGAAATATTTTTGTGCATTAATTTTAAGTTACTTTACAAAACCACTTAAGAAAATCTTGGAGGCCAGAAAAGGATTAAATACTATTGATGTCATACCAGAGTTTGCCACAAATTGGTATTGGTTCTTGTTGTGGAACAGCCCACTTCATTCCCTTCCTGATACGGCATCCACCCACAGTGCTTCTCTTCTAAAGGGAACAAACAGCTGGAAAACACATGAATGTTATTCTATTTAAAATTCAGGTTAAATTTAACCAGTTGCCTGTGCTCTCAGACAGCTTCAGACTGAGAAACATAATGATACAGTACAGAACTGATGCTGAGTTTGAGGAGAAATTTCAAAAGGGAAGAGGTGTTTATTTTTTTGTATTTGTAGTAATTTTCTAATTTTCCTGCTAAAATAATGCCTAGCAGCTGCTGGCACAATGGTAATAAACATGTGCATCAACTATTGGGTTAATACACTGTAAAATGCTTTACAAATGATAAGACTCTGCTATTTAGAAAGTAGAGCCACAAAGAAGCTTAGTGATTTATCACAGAATCCTAGAATGGATTGTGTTGGAAGGGACCTTAAAGATCATTTAGTCCCAAGCCCCCTGCCATGAGCAGGGGCACTTTCCACCAGACCAGGTGAAACCTCATCTCAAACCTCATTTCGTATCTTAAATATCACTGATCTCTTCATTGCTGTGCCCTTCTTGGCCACAACCATTTCTGGTCCAACTGCACAATTCTGGCTTAGGCAAAATTCTGTGCTGTGCAGGATCTGCCAACACACTCACACTGCAGCACCTGTGGCTTTGCTATCTAGGGACAAGAAAGGCTCTCTGGCCCATGGAACTCTTCATCAGGCCAGTAGAACTATGGGGGATGCAAGAAAAGCCAAGTGCACTGTATATTTTATACCCGAGGCTCACTCTAGAAGAGGTCTTTGTATCAGTGTCATTTTAGGGAAATGTCTCCTCTTTTTTTCCTGGAGTTTCTGGTGCAATGTGTGCACTAAACAGCACGGTGGACAGTTTGAGGGCAGGGGATTTTCTTCACTGCACACTGTACTTATAGATCAGGATATTTGCCAGGGAATTTGCCTTGATTTACTGAAGGCCTAAGAAAATCAAATAAACCTGAGCAATTCTTCAGTTGCCCTGGAATGCGTACTACCCCTGGTGATTCCTAGAAGCCATGTAAGTTAGGAGCTGTACGTGTTAGGAGATTTGCTCAGGCCAGAAAGTTTCCAAATAGCCAAGGTAATACTTGCAGTATTAGAGAACCAGAATGAAGACAGAATACTGAGATAGAACTAACTTCATTAACTCAGGGGAAGAAAAAAAAAAAAAAAAGAGAGAGAAACAAAAAAGAAACAAATTGATACAGTATTTAAACCAGAAAATCACTGTAATGACAAATGACAACCCTGTAGCCTGCAAAATCTGCTAATAAAGTGTCTGCTGTGGTTGTTATTAAAACTAAACTTATGATCCGTAATTATCTAACCATTAAACATAAGTGGGGGATAAACTGGATATCTGTGTCAGATGATATTTCAATGCTGTATGGACTGAGAAAATTATTCATCAAATTTGATTTCTGATGCCTCCCTTCTCTGCAGATTAGCCCCCTAAGGAGTTTACAGGCATTTAGAAAGACTCCTTCCTCCCTCCTTTTGTGTCCTCTTTCTCTTCAGTAATGACACTGTAAGCTTTAAGTTTAATTTGTAGACCTTTAAAAATGGTTTATGTAGAATAGCTGTGCCATGAGGAGGTGGCTGAGTGCAGAGCAATTCTGTGTTGCCAGAGGAGCATCACTCCTACTTGGGTGTAGTTATTCTTCTCCAGGTGAAATTTCCTGGACCTATAACAGCACTAGTACAGGTCCCTCCATCAGTCAGGTTGTTTGAATACATGCACAATTTGGCCAGTGTTACATCAGCTAAAATAAAGTTAAGAAAAAGGCACATTTGACTGAGACAGTAGTTGGCACATGAGGCTTTCTTTTTGATTGATGTATGATACGTTTCTTGTTGTCAAGAAAATTGTTTGCACCATTTGACTAATGGGATGGATAGTCTGTTTAGGAGAGAAAATAGACACATATGGCAATGGAAAAAACTCTTATTTTTCTGGATTACTGCCCACATGCCAACAAAATGCTGCATGTTTGTTCAGTTCCAACCTCAACTGGCTGCCACTGTAGCCAACAAGAATTGAAAATGGTGAAAATGGTTGTGGCAAGAATGGAGCCTCATTTACTGAGACCAGCAAGCTACGTGAATACTGTGCATTTATTCCTGCTCTTAGAATGGGAAGAAGAAGTAAGATCAATATATGTTCTGTTAAATTCATGCATGGCTCCACACCACTTGGTTTCTTTTCAGAGGCTACTGCCTTTTCCCCTGTTAACAAATATCCTATTAGCCAAGAAGTCCAGAGCTGACCCTCAGATGATGAAGCTGCAAACATAAAATTCCTCTTGCACCAGTGTATGAAAAAGTGTCATATTAAGTACTAATTGCACAATATGAAAGCCCTTGCAAGTAACAGAATGTGCAGGTTTTCTGCATAGCTCAGAAGCTTTCTGGTGTGCTTAATATAAACAAACCCTAACATTGGAGACTTTTTTTTCCGGGGGGGGGGGGGGGGGGGGGGGGGGGGGGGGGGGGGGGGGGGGGGGGGGG
>JAWWES010000018.1:11613216-11663029 GCA_035583135.1 Lophotriccus pileatus | reverse complement strand
ATCCCCCCCCCCCCCCCCCAAATCAGGCAAAAAATTAGTAATTTTTGTTGCCTGGCTCAGTGGCAGTGCCAGCTCTTTGCTGCTCTCACCCTTCTTTTAGTAGGACAAACAAGGGACTGGGGAGGGTTCTCACCAAAACAGTTTTGTTCTGCTGTGGACTTTTATCTGCTGAGACCTGAGATGGGTTGACAGTGACTGGGCAGCTAACCTGAGTAGCTCTGAGTGTGTAACTTGGAGGAGAAAGTATCTGCCTGCACTAAATTACACTCTCAAACCATTCAGATTTGTTCTCCAATTTCTGCATAGCAATCATCCAAATTACAGAGCAAAAGGTTTTGTGAATAATGTGCAAAGTACAACCAGCGTTCTTTTAAAAAATCTAAGAGTCAATAAAGTATTCATGCTTTCTGGAATGAAGTTGGGCCTCTATATATCATTGATCCTTTATTAATGATTTCATTTTGAATACTGCTATCCTGATTCACAAAGGAAGCATTTTCCATTTTCCATGTTAAATATCCAAAGGGAGAATTTTCTGCTTACAGAAAAAGTAATTTCACAGATGACCACAATTGCTGAGGGCCACATTCAGAAAATGATCATCTCTTCCTCCCTTTCTCCAAAAGTTCCTGTCCTTGTTCATTAGCCATACACAGCAAGAGGTGAAGCAAGCTTTATGAAACACTGTAATTGGGTGTCTCCTGCTGATGCCACATTAATATGTCATCAGACTAATATCTTTTACTGACACACAGATATGGTTTTCAGAGCAGATCTGGAAACTTGACAGGCTGGATATTGTATTTTAAAGGAATTAAATGATGTATAAATTTTTTATTGAAAAATGTCTTAATTTGCAGGGTGCCTTAAAATCTGACTGAGATCCTACCATGTTATCGCATCACTACAGAGAGCAGGTTGCCAAAGCCACATGTGGAGCTGTGGGCATCGTGGTGGTAAGTGCTACTCAGCAGTCCAAGCAAAACTAGTGCAAAGACTTTATATTCCAAGCCCTAGGAGTGAGTACCCCTGTTCCCTGCATGTGGGTCAGCTACAAAGTGACTGCAGCACATGCTATGTGGGTGTGGACGTTCCTTACAAGAGGGCACACTGTCAGAGAAATTTAATTTTCTCCTTAAAGTCATCAGGCAGCAAGCACTCCTAACAAAGGCATCACCCAAAATTCCATTGCCTTGTGTTAGTCTGTTTGCATTCTTTCTACCAGTCTGATGTAAAAGTGGAGCAGAGTTGTAGTGTTGGAACTGTGACTGTATTTCTTCTAGCACAGGAATACTTGCTTTAAATCTTATATTGGTCAGAAATGGTCCCAGACCAGGCACTTCAAGGTTTTAATGTATATTGCTCCTTTTTCACAAAGAAAAATCTGAATGGGAAAATTGTTTAAGGTAGATTTTTTTATTTTCCTGGTTTGGTTTTTTTTTTTCCCTTTAGATGAATGGCAGATGGAGAACCTGTTTTCAAGTGAATTTGGAGCATGGACACTGTCTTGAAGAAAAGAAAGAAAACAGAGAGAAGTACAAAGAGAGCTTGAAGAGCCCTGTGCTCCCAAAGGGCTGCCTGCCCCTCCTTTTAGCAGCTTCCGAGGTGAGTTCTGTTTGAATGATTTTGGCATGTTTTTATGCTGAAGAGAAGAGCTATGTGTCGCTAAGCAACATTTAGCAGAGTGTAAGCACATGCAAGTTGCCTTTGGTACTTTACGTAGCTGTGTCTCCTTTCATCCCACATTCTGTTAGTAAGATAAAAGGTCCTTCTAGGAGTTGATAGAGGATCAAGGTGTGTAGTGGGAATGGTATAGAGATCAGAAGCTGAGTTCTTTCAAAGCTAAATGGGCCATAGCAAAGACTAGAAGCTAAACACAATATAAAACTCGATCACAAAGCCATGTAAGTTTTCTCTCTCCTTTAAACTATAAACTGTCTTCCCTGTTGTGACTGGGGCCCTGCTTAATTTCTTCAAGTGACAATGAGAATAAAAAAATCTATTTAAAGTGTTTAAGGGAGTGAATCTCACATTTGAAATAAATATGTTTTCATGAAGACCAGAATAGACTTGTTATGAGAAGTTAATTGGGTGAACAGAAAACATATTGAGAACACAGGTACAAGCTCTGCCACTCATAAAATTTTATCCCGAGACCTGCAGTCTGAAAACATTCATGTAGTTTTAAATTTCTGTTCCAGATTGTCATGAACTATAATGAGAATAAAGAGACTATTAGGAGAGGACTGGTGTCCAATATAGCTGATCTGCCTACATTTTGTGCTCTGATGCAGTGCCTGTGTCAGACAGGGTACCCCAAGGCTTGATGTAGTAGCCAGTCTCATTTGACATTTCAGGAATGTAAACAGGGAGCAAACAAGTCCATTCTGGACAGGTCTTAAAAAATTCAGAGCACAGAGTACGAAGTTTACCTCCCCCTTTCTGAGATGATCTGTGAAGGCAAGATCTCAACACCATTTGAGAGCAAGCAGAGTGTCTGCATTCAATTCTCTGATGTTCTGACATCCTTAGGGACCTTTCCAGACACACCTTTGTATTTCCTTAAACTTTTGCCTTTCTGTGGTGGCAGAAGGGTGAGAAGAGACCCCGAGTGCCCTCAACCCAACTGTATAGTAATAGTTTGAAGTTATTCCTGAATCTAAGTCACTAACTCTAGCTTTAGACTTGATAGCAACACAAGGAAGTTTCTGAGAAGTATTCAATAACATAGCTCTTTAGAACTTGTCAATAGAAAAAGCAGATAGTAAAACATTTTTCTTTTGCAATAATATATATGATCCCTTTTCTATTTAGAGATGAGAGTTTTATAGAGATATCATTACATATTTAAATGTGTGGATTTGCTTCTGTGGCCAAGATGAATGGCAAAAAAAAAAAAATAAATCTGATTTTTCTTTCAAAAATATGTTCTTAAAACGTTGAAATATAATTCAAGTTGATTCCAAAAATAAAATTTGCCATTCGAGAGATAAAAATTTATAGTATGTAATGCCTTTCAGACAATTATCAAATATGTTAATTCCAGAGACTTGTTTGACCTGAATTTATATCTGCTGCATGGATTAGGTTTCATTCATTACAAACTAATTGAGAAACAATTAACTGGTGTTGAAGGCATTCATTTCTTTCAGCTGTTTTTTAAATTTGGCTATTTGGTCTATAGTATAATACATAAGAGGCAAATATTATTGCTTTTTAACATCTTGTGCAAATAAACTACAAAATTAATTGCTGGCTGTACTGTAATTAAGGAGATGTCAAGTACAAACCTTTATTTTTGGAGGTTTATAAATCAGGTACACAAGTTCTCTCCAAACACAGTAAATAAATAAATTAATTAGCAGACATTGTCTTAACTGATGAGCGTGTTTGTTTGCATCTCTAATGATCTCAGGAGTCTTAATCACTTAACATTTTCTTTGTGCTTTGAGATCCTTGAAGGATGGACTCGATAAAGTGCAAAGTATTATTGATATCTTTAATTAATCAGTTTAACTGTATATGCCATGAGGGCTATTTCAGCCAGCTGTGTGTGCTAGATCCCATGACTGGCAAATGTCATGGAAGTCATTAAAGATTCAGCTGAGATCTGGTGATCACTTAGTTTGAGAAGCTGAAGACAAGCATCCCTGTAAGGAGGAAGGTGAACCACTGCCTCCTAGGAGGATTTAAGAATTGGAAGAAAGGATTTTGGTTACATATATCATAAACTTGAAAAGCTTGGTAAGAAACAGTCATATAAATATATTTATCTATCCTTATAGATATCTAGAAGACAAATATATGCATACACTGATGAAAACAACACACATAAATAGGGTCCATCATTTAGTGGTCATACTGAGTCGTTGGATTAAACCGTTTAAGGACATGCCAGTTTCATATCATAATTAAGCTGCTAAATGTGGCTGTTGTTTCCTTTTTCCTCTCCTATGCCTCCACCTGTGTTCCTGGGCATACTGCTAGCCTTGGTCTGAGCTTGACATGGTCCCTCTTGCAGCAGTGTGAGTTTGTTCAGGCTGCTGAAGATGACAGGAGTTCATCTTTGGAGGGGAAGATTCATTTTCTGCAGTTTTATTTACCTGAACCAGGCCACTGCGGGGCCACACAAGTACTAGAGCAGTCAGATGAACAGGAGAGGTGTGAAAGTAAACTAGCTTAGTTCTGATGTCATATTTTACTGTGGATTGGGAATAGTTTCTCTGTATTTGGTGGTGGAAGCCAGATCTTTCCAAAAAGCAGGGAAGTCTCAGGCTGGGTGCAAGTCCCCATCTTTACTGACTACAGGGGAAGAGTGAGGTGAACACACTTTGTTAACATTTAGTGCCTAAAGTTAGATCATTCTAATGTAGGATAAACAAAATCTTGCTTAAATAAAAAGTATGTATTTTCCTTGGATTTTTAGGATTTAAGTTAAAGAGGAATATGGCCATTTCTCTTGGGCTTTAAACCCAAAAATAGCATTTAAAATGTTCATCAATTTTTCTTTGAAAGCTATTTAAACATCTTAAAAAAAAAAAAAAGGGAGATGTATTGTTATTTAGAGCTCCTTGGAAGATCTCCAAGCTTTAATTGCACTTTACTTTCATTTCAGCAAGAATGAATCTGAATGAAAATGTCTCTGTCCTGTGGTGCTCTTTCATTCTCCATCTAAGTTCCTGCAAAACAGTGCACTGGGGAAGCCAAGCTCAGCCAGGCGCTGTTGATTTAGACATCTCTTTTGGCTCCTGGCTGATACTCTCTTGTTTTGAGACTAAATTAAAAGCATGTTTGAAAGTAGTCATGTCAATTTGCCTAATTATCTGAGACGTGGTAACTATAAATGCCCCACTACCTATTAAACAAATATATTCAAGAAAGTTCAGTAGATGATATCCAGAAAAATCGACTTTTTACAGGGAATCCAATGGTTTTCTCTGATGTTTTCAGGCCCAGTGATGTGTGCACACTGGATGCAACACAGGGTGTTTCTGGGTATCTTGGACTTTGTGTACACTCACAGAAAAATGACCCTGTTCCCTAAGAACTTGCTGAACACGTTCTCTGGAGTGTGTCTGCATTGCCTGGTTCCTGGTACCTCAGATGCTACAACAGTCAAAGAAAAGAATGAGTTGAAAGATAAGAGACACTTCTGGAGAAACCCAGACCTGTTAATCGTTTTTGTGGGTAGTGAGAGGAGAACTCTATTCTCTTTATTTATCTGTACTCTCTAAGCACACTTGCTGAGATCTGTGGCAGTGCACTTTAAACTCAGCCATCAGCTTTCCCATGGAAACTTTTCTTAATTATACACACTTATTTACTGAGCTATACAGGTGTTTTGATACAGTGTCAGGAGCTCTTCATCAGCTGAATAAGGAGTGCTTGATATTCCTTGATGCTGTCCTTTTATTCCTAGGTCTGTTGCTACTAGATTTCTTCTTCCTTTCTACAAAATATAGCAGATTTTCTAGTATTTTCAATGTCTTCTTCCTCTATTTTAGATTTACTTTCACTTACTTTTTTTCTTTTTTCTTTTTTTTTTTTTTTTAGTGTTTTAGTTTTTGCTTACTGTTTAAGACTTTTGGGGCCAAATTATTCAAACATTACATAATCCCAGCAAAGTTAATGACTATGTTTATGAAAGTAAGAATTGAAGACTGTAAGTTGGATTGCTATAAGAATGATCCTGGCTGTTTAGTACATATAGGCCACTCAAACTTTGGCTTTAATTTAAACTGACATTAGGAACTGTGTGAACAGACTCTGGAGTCAGAGCCCATGTACTCTGTTATACTGGATCCTAAATGTATGTAAAAATTGCAAAGCAGGTGAAAGTTTGGCATATTTGTATCTATCATTTTAACTCTTATAAAGAAAATAAGGCAGAGCTTATGAAGAATGAGATTCTCTTTTCTGAAATTAGTCCCAGTTATACTGCATTTGAATTTCACACACTTAAACCACTTTAGAAGTTTTAAAGTCAAATAAAAAACCTGATAAAAAAAGTCCATAATGGAACCTTTTGGATTTTCAGAAGCATAATCTTTTCTATATCACTGATAAAATCATAAACAACATATTCTACATGCCTAAATTTAAAAGAGAGTTGTATGATAAGTTATTGTTAAAGTTATAGGTAGTACACATTCTTACCAACAGTGTTCAGTCAACAAAATAGAAATTATTCAATTCTTTTATTTATTTTCCTATGTTCTGTCAGAGTCCAGTGACAAATCTTGCATATTTTTGTGTGTTTCATATGAGTGTTAAAGGAATCCAGGGAATATTTTATGGAACTCTTAATTTTGCAGTTTGCTCATTACAGACTGAGAAAAAAAGTCTCTAAGATGCATTCAGACTGTCAGGTATTTCAAAGAGATCTTAGTGTGGTGTTGAATTCAGGAGTGTCTTCTGTATGCCTCACAAAATTTGAACCCAAGGAAGTATCAATGTATATAGATTAAACTAATATATTTTAATTTTCCTTATGCCATTGTTTTTCTAGGATTTTTTCTAGTTCTGCTTGTTTCAAAATTAGTAATCTGATTCTTGTTCTAGCCTTCCTGAAGCTTTATCACTGTTCAAACTTATTAATAAATGAGATGGATTTGCTTAAGTTTTACATAAAAGATATTCTTTTAACCCATGTAACATCTAATGTATTCATTACTGTAAATGAAGTAAATTCATCTTTTTGAAAAGCCTAAGTGCAAGACTACAAAGCTGTAGATGACAATTCTTTTATAAGCTCTCCGTGCATTGTTCAGTTCATCTACATGCAGAGCTGGCAGTGGTAGTGGTGTTCAGGAAGTGTGGGCTAATTGGATTTTCCATTTTCCATTACTTCATTGTTGAATATGTGCAGGCTTAAAAGATTCAGGGTAATAAAACCAGCATAATGCTACACGTATATGATTACCTCTGTCTTGTCAATGACTTAATCCCAGAGTTAATGTCATTTATTTTTCAGATGTGAGAAGCAGCCTTCATCTATCATAATATTAAACTGATTCTCGTGCAACAATATTGATTGGCAGAACTGAAGTGTCCTTAAAGTTGGGGGTTTTTTGAGTTTGAAAAGTAATGCAACAAGATCTAGTTGTGAGTAGTATATGGCTTTTCTTCAAAAACAGGGTGGGTGATGGTAGTTAAAGGATGTTTTTAAGGTTTTCTTTTTTTGCTAAACCCCTTAGCAGATGGACATTAACAGTAGTTAGAACTTGGGATTCTGTTGTGGGAACACTGGTTTGTCTTATTTCTCTCTCTTAATGACTACAAGTTTTTAAGATGCACAACATATGGGAAAAAAACCATTAAATATGAAAAAGAAAAATAGACTATGAGAATTAAGGTAGGCTGAGACATTCAGGCACTTATTTCCACTGAAATTCAGTATCTAGGGCTTAAACACCGAAATTCAGTGGAAACCTTTGAAACTGCTTCCCTTCTTTTCAGTACTCCCCATTTTGAAGTGGAAGGATTAGTCTTTGATATCAGCATAACAAAGAATCTTATCCAGTAGTGAAAAATGGATGGAAAAGTGTCAGTAAGGAAATAGAGACATTTAATCTGCAACAGGGCAAAGAAGCTTGTTCTACCTCAAACCCCACCAAGTGGGGCTGGAGTCTAGGAACAGACTTGTGGTATTTTCTGCATTTTTTTTGTGTCTTGTCTCCCTATTTTCTTTTTCCGTTTTGAAGGGGAGCTGTTTACTAGTGGTATAATCATAGCTTTGTGTTATTGTGGCAAGGCTGTCAAGTAACACCAGCAAGAGTCCAGAAAAATCCCCAAAAGGCCATGCAGAGCATTCGTGCAAATAATCAACAGAGATAAATTTAGCATGAAACATTTGGCGGTGCAAGCTGCAGATTGAGAACAATGGATCTCCCCAGCTATGATAGTAGGGACTAGCTGCCCCCTATCCACTAATTATCTATGAAAATGAGGGTTGGGGGTTGCTAGCAGGATTAATTTCTTGGCAATTGCTGAAAATTATAGTGATTTTGAGAAAGTAGCAGTCAAAGAAGATGTCTGTACATGTTTATTTGCCAAAAATAGCACAGCTAATACCATGCCGTGTTTTGAAGTTTAGAGCAAAATGTGTGCTACCATTTCAGTACTGCTTGAATGCTGAACAAACTGAACAAGCAACGTGAACACTGTGGCATCCTGAGGTAGTAAAAGCCCTCAGGAGACACTTGAGGATGTCAAAGCATCTATTGTTTTCCCCACTAATTTTGTGCCCTTGTGTTAGGTAGAGGCCGTGGCATGGAGATGGTCTATCCAGGTGTGATAGTCTGCCAGTGTTCCCTGGAGATGTGCTAGTGAGAGGAACAGAGCCAGTGGGAGGCAAACAGTAAAAGTATTGCAGAGATTTGCTACCCAGGAAAGGTTTTCTATGAGAGATGATAAAGGGGGCCCACATTCTGTTCTAATATATGCTGGAATTTTTTTGAGATCATAGAAAGAGTAGAGATGGTATTAAGGGTCTCATTGAGCCTAAATTTTACTCCATCAGTTTATAAACAAAAGCATAGTCATCCCATTCACTGTCCAGAACAGGCAACTTCTCCAGAAGATGTCTAGCTTTACTAGTTCAGGAAAAGGGAGATATTGGAAACAGTGAAAATTGTTGAGGTCCTGATGGGCCTGCTTTTCTTTCGAGGCTGCAGATTGTAGGTCACTCCTATCAGTTGGCAATTTCCAGTATTTTCTCCTGGATGTGTATCATTGAACGATTAGTCTGACTGCTTTTAGGAAAGATTTGTGCAAAGCATACTCAGTCCTTTGTTTTATGGATAGTTGTTATTACAAAATGAAATAGCCTCCATACTTAGTAGAAATATATTTTAAAAAACAATGAAACTTGAGAAAGACAAGACTGCAAATATTCATAGCTCCCTTAGCCATGGTCTTGAAAAAATTCAGCAATATATCTTCATCCTACACTGTACGGCCTTTGAGGCAGACACCTCCATCACATGCAGACCACAGTGTATTAGACAGCACACTGAATTCTGCATTAATGACTTTAAAATAGTCCTCACAACTCTTGATATTGCTCGAGCTGTGGGAACAGTTTTCTGTGAGGCTTACTGCCAAATCTTTCACTTTTGTTATTCTCATATGAAACTGTGGCAATTTAGCACAAGCCTGTACTAAAAGCTCACATTTTATATACTCACGAAGTGCAAAAATCAATGCATGAGCAGGCAGAGAAATACTAAAATGCTTGTAATCTGAAAGGGGGGCTATCTGCAATCCCATTTCATCATTCTGGCTAAGTACCCCAAAGTCAGGAAGCTTATCTGATCCATCTAGACTTCTTGGTGATGAAAATCTCACAAAAACAAAGGATTTCTGAGACTTTGTCATTTCAGTCTTCCAGAAAATACCATGAGAAGCTCTTATAGTTCTTTCATATTGCGTCCTTTGCTATCTGCAGACAAATCAGAAAATGAGAACACTGAACAACTAAAAGGAAAAAAACTACCCTCTTTTTTTGTTTTTTAATCCTTAATAATTTTGGTTTGTGTCTAACGAAAAAAATGAAGTAATTCTGTTTCCGCTTTTGATCCCTGCTGGGAATGCGTGCTCACGCTTGCTTGATTAAGTAAGAAGTGAAAAGGATTCAGGATCCAAATTCCAGCCAGGTGTAAATAGATGCAATTCTGCTGAGACCAAGGGAATTTTACCCCAGAGATTCTTAGAGCCTTTCACAGATGCAAATGAAGTGACCTTTCTATTTCCACTTTGCAAATGTTTTGTAATGAAAACCGAATTGGTATGAAACTTCATTATTACAGCAAAGCATTTCATACTGTGAATTGCCAGAATAAATTGTCCGAATTGAGTGGCAAAAATGCCTGTTCCTGAAGGCCCTTCAGCCCTGAGTTTCTTGACTGGAGGATGCTTCCTATCTGCCAGTAGGTTCTTAGTTTGTCAGTACAAGCATTTTGGCATCCTGTCATTTTGCCAAGAGATATCCAGTCTTCTGCATTCAAACTTTCCATGTAAACTGCACTGTTTAATAAAAAGATTTCAAAAGATGCACAATATAACAATGACCACACTCAAAATGTACTCCAGTTCCAGAGGAATTAATTAGTGGTTCTGACTGTGCTGACCATGGTGACCAGGGATATCTTTGAAACCTCTGCTATCTAACAAAACAGATCCTGGATTGCAGCAGCATAGAAAAGCATGAAAAAAGTATTCAGTGGCACATGGTATACTCCTCTGCTATCACCCACCACAAGAACAAGTCCTGGTAACTGACTCTTTCTCCCTTTTCGTGAGCATCTCAGAGTATGAAACATTTCTAAAAGTGATCCAGAGTTCAGCTCAACAAATTATTAACTAGAACAGTCTCCTTAATCTGAAAGTAAGCTTTAAACAGAAAAAAAAGTTCCCAAATCACATTTTTTTGGAATTTGCTGTTGCATTGACATTTATGTGTTTCCACCTGCTTTTAGTGGTAATAATTTAAAAATATTAACAGCTTAATGATCCTAAAATGGAAGAATACCTCAGAGAACAATGTTACATTTTTACATTTCAAAGAAAGGTTCAAGCCAGATCCCAAAGGAAAAGCACCAGAACACTTAAAAAAAATGACTCATCACATTGTGTCCTAAAATAAAACAGTACGTGCTTAATGCCTCCCGATAGAAGTGTGTCCTCCAAATTTTCCAGACTGGATTTATAAACGTATCTTTAAATCAAAGAAGCACCCGAGCTTCTATTTGCCGATCAAAAGCAGGGCAGAGCTGTGTTTTCAGTTCAGCCACCTCTAATCAGTGGAAGTTTAAAGGGCTTTTGAAAGACTGAACAAAGCGCGTGTGGCTGAGACGAAGCGCTTGTCAACAGCGGGGAGTAATCCAACAGTTGCCAGCCAGAGTCAATCTGTTCCTTGCATGACGGCACAGATACAGCCCCAAGCAAAGGCCATTCAATTTACTGAGAAATGTGGAGTCAGCTATGACCAGATTCAGGGAAATGTGATCCTTTGTGTTTGGGGTACCTGCTAGAAAAGAGCTTGTGCCATGGCCATATTTACTGCTCCACATGGTGCAGTTTCTCATGACATGGTGTGCTGAAAGCCCTTCACATTCATCCTGAGGCACATTGCTGGGTTATGCACCTCCTGCAGTAATGTTTTCTTCAGCCAGAAAAAGGAATTTCTAAATGATGCTTAAAGTATTAACAAAGAAAGCATAGATGACTGTTTCCTGTGCTTAATTACATACAAATATAGCATTCCCAAGAACAGATTGCAGAGGCAGAAACTCCAGTGGTCAGACTTTCCAGAGCCTGTGTTGCTGTCCAGCTTTGATTCTGTATCCTTCCTGCTCAGGCACATGCATTTTGATTTACTGTAATAATTTTACCGTTGTCAGTGCAGTGAATGTGAATGGTGTTCAGTGCTTTGTTCTGTCCTTGTGGCTGACGCTGTGGTCAGACCCTGCTCTGGAGAGAAAATGAAGAATTATTCTGTGGGCTTTTCTACAATGCGGGTCACCTGGCGAATAAAATTTCAGACCAAATGATTAAAGTTTGGCAGAGTTAAGTGTTTGAAAATAGGGTGTTAAAATGCAAGATGTCAGCACACAATATTAGGAGGTAGTACCATTCCTAACTGTCTTAAAATTCTGCCTTTGAAACCTGTTTAAAGTGGCCCATTGCAGTTTTTCCTGTTCCAGGATGGGTCAGCAGGGGGAACAGAATGACAGCAGCATTTAAAGGTTGCAAAGAACTAATGTCTAAGGATAACGCTGAATCAAACTGAAAACTCATATACACATAAAAATATCTACCAGCTAATTCCTAGAGTACCTGAGGAGATAAAAGGCATGTTTTCACATGAGCTAGGAAAGTGGCTGTAGAACAGGAGCAGTTGTTACACCTTTGAAAGGATATAGGCAGACATATCCTTTGCTTTGAATGCTCATTCAGTGCCATCAAAACTCAAAGTTATCTACTGTGACTGTGGTATGATGATGATTGGCAGATGTGTAAACTGCTAACTGTGAAGAAAAATGGCATGTTTCCTACATAGATACATAAATAAATGGGGAGCTTTAGCACCTGTCTGTGCCTATACAGACAAAGAAGTTAATCCCTCCCATTCAGGGTGGCTGTAGCTTAAGAGTCAGCCTTCCAAAGTCTTGCTGCTAATGGTGCAGCTTAGTCAGAGCACTTAGTTGTCCTGGCTTTTTGTCTGTGATAATTCACCTCCAGAGCAATATTATAGATCAGTCACTCTGAATCAATAATATTTGCATGCACTTATGTGTAGTTCATGCTAAGAAGGGTAAGCCAGAGCTAATTAAGCTAAAACATCATTTATACACTTGGCAGCTCCCTGCTAACTTTGAACAGTCCAATACATAAAAGCATAAGGATCAAAGATCTAGAACTGAAATAGTGAGGACAGCTGATTTTTAAATGGTATGACTGTAAAAGTCAAGTGCCTCATGAAAGCATATGGGTTTCTACAAAGCTAAATGACAGATCTTGCTAAGATCCAAATGCAGGCAATAAATTACCCACAACCAGCTGATAGTTCTCCAATTTCTCTAATATCTGAATACCTCCCATGTATTTAAAGGCCAAAATAATTCTTTTCCAGAACTGTAGGAAGAACTTCATGGATACCTATTATTTGTTTGATCACAAGTGAGAGCAAAGATCAGCCTCTATGCTGATAAGGTTTTCCTAGCCTAGGAAGAGAGAGTTTTTCAGATCAGCTTGATTTATTTTACTTAAGACACTCACATCGAGATATGAGGTACCTACACCAAGCTGCAGTTATATTTTGTTCCCCTTTATAAAAGGTGGCAGAATCAACAGGAGATCTTATTAATGAAGTAAAATGCAGGTACCATTATATATGTCCCAGATCTGGGAGAAGGGGCCATACATTCATTGTACCTGCATGGTACACTTACATGTAAAGAGCCTCTCCTTATCACGTGCAGATATTTAAAACCTATTTGAGTGTAAACTATTTAACCCTTCTGAACATCATTTAAATATGTCATCTCTGTAGAAAACTCATGTGTTTATCTCTGTATTTCAGACCTGTTTCATTCTGCTTAAAATAAATTGATCTGTCTTCTGAGCTTTGTGGTTGTCTGACCATCAGCTTGAACTGAATAGGACTAAAACAGAGCTTTTACTCTTCCTCTCCAAGCTACCTCCCTGTCATGTCCTTCTTCAATCACGATGGACAACATTGCAATCCCACGTGTTACTTATGCCAGTAACTGGAGCATCATACTTGTCCTGTAATGCCTTCTGGGTCCTCACAGTCACACTGTACCTAAATTCTGCGAGGTTGTTTTTTTAAAAATCTTAGATACAGCCTCTCCAATCCTGCCCACACAGCTAAAATGCTCATCCAGGGACCGTTCATCTCCCATCTTGATTACTGCAACATCCTTTTTTCTGGCATTGCAAATGCATTTTGCTCTGTCCATATCCTTCTAGAACAGGACTATTTTTGTAGCTTGTTGCTTTAACCATATCCTTGCAGGACAAATGTAGACAGTGGAGTTTGGTTTGGGCAACACAGAACCCCCTTTTATCTCGTTTACACCAAATAGGTATCCTATTTTATTTCGCACTTGACTAGTTTCCTTCTCCTAAAACACCCAGGGCAGTTCACATTCACTTCCTTTACCTCTTGCTACCTTCTACAGCCAGGCTTGTAGTGGTTCACCCACCCCTTGTGCTTTTCAAATGAGCAACCAGTGTGCTTTTATCTGTTCTTTTTACACACAAGCAACATGGTCAGAGGGATTTCACAGAGCTGCCTCATTGTTCTGCTCCAATACTAAACTGCCACTGTCTGTACAAAAATAAATGTTCATGTATGATGCAGCCACTGATCATACTGACAAATATTACTTCCTGAGCTTCCCCACTGCCTGAAAGCACCTCAGCTCTTTCCTCAAATAGACTGTGTGCTCCTTGGGGTAAGGGCTATGTTTGAGACATGATTCATGGTACAGAGCACCCACTTGACTACTAACCATACATACAATGTGCTTTTATCTATGTTCCCATGTTGGTGTTCTGTGACCTTCAGCAGTGTTTATAGAAGAATGCTTCAGCATTGGCACACGTGAAAAATTGAACATTTTAGACATATATGCTTAGAGGATTGTGCTTACAATTCATGGATACAGTAGCCATGAATAATAAAGTGTGTGTATAGACAGGTGGAGAAAATATTTGGAGGGAGAAGAAAACCTATCTTTATTAGTATGTATAATAGTTTGGTAACCACTTTATGATTTTCAGTATCAAATACAGTAATAGCAATGATTATGAATCTTAAGAAAACAGTTTTTTATTAAAGAGAGAAGAGAAGAGAGACAGAAAGCTTAGATCTTTTGCCAGCATTCACTACAATCTTCAACTTATCAGATCTGGGGAAAAATCCAAAATTAATACTGTCAAACTGAGCAGCAGATGTTGAAAGAGAATCAGGCGCTGCAAGAAAATTGATGTGCCAATGAAAATTAGACAGGAAATTCTTACTAAATAAACCCCAACAGGTTGCAGGGGCTCAGACAAAGTTAGTTTAGGTCACCTAGGAAATTCATTTTTGTGTAACCATATTAATAGGGTTTTTCTTTTTTTTTCACTTGCTATATGCTTATTTTGTAGTAAAAAGAAATCTATATGCTGTCTTAAACTTCTGCAAAACACCTTTTCTCAGTTCGCTCAAGTCTCAGCCAGATTGGCTGAGATTGATTGCATCTTACTTGCAAGACTTTCTACGTTGTCTTCCAACTTGTCAGCACTCACTTCTCTTTGGCAGCCATTGTTTGCCTTTGTATCTGGGTGCAGACAAAGAGGCTTCAGTTGATTGTTTGCAAAAATATGAAATAAATTTACATTCATCAGAGTAATGGGTTTCCATTTCCAGAGACTAAGCCAAGGAACAGCTGAATTAAGAAGCAGACTGGTTTGCAGGGTGGCTACAGCAGCATCTGTCTGTAAGTGGTTATGCACAGCATAGGCACTTGTAGGGTATAGAGTTTGTTATCCCTAGATTGTTCAGACAAGAGCCCAAATATTGGAAGGGTGTCTGCAGATCTGGAGATTGTTTTGCCAGCTACAGCTGCTGGGCCTCTCATTAAAGTTGGTAAAACAGATGTGATTAGGTCAAACGTTTTTGAGCCAAAAGCTTGGCAAACATAATAATTTGAAAACAAAAAAAAGACTAATCTTCTGTGTCTTCTAACTCATCTCATGTTTTCTCTTAGATAGCAGCTGCTGCTTTAAGTTGCACACAGCATTATTATTTTTGTTTCCCTGGTTTGACTCATTTCTTTTGGAAATAGATCTCTTAGGTTTTTTTTTTGGCAGGCAGAATTCTGGCCTGACTGTGGATTTTACTCACTCACTCACTCACTCACTCACTCACTCACACACACACACATGCTTTCCTTCCTTTGCTTCTTTTCCAGCTTTTTAGCTGTTCTTCCCTCTGTTGTACTTGCTACAAGCATGGGGGGCTCATGCATTAGAATTAGGAGGTATCTACGGACTGACTGTGTCCTGGTATACATGTAACATGCCTCTGTTAATGCTTCAACAAATAAAGGCATATTAAGAGATTGTTTTGTTTTCAGGGATGTGAAAACTAACTAATAAAAAAATAAAATTTCACCCTTTTTCCATGTATGTGTTTGTTAGAACTGCGAAAGGAAAACTGGAACTGAGGTTAACTGGAATTGTTACTGGCTTTGGACTGCAGAAATACGTTTGCTGTGTGTAATCCAAGACCTTTACCAGATGGCAACTCTTCAGCTGGGATGGATTAGGAAAGGTAAGCAGCACTGTGCACACTACTGGCAAGCTTCTGAGCTTTCCTGTCCCTGCTTAACTGATCTCTTGTTTTCTTGGGTTCTGTATGAGTATATGTTGTGGTGGTGCAGATTTTGGTATGCCTTGCCAGAGATGGAGGCAGGAATCCACACAGAATTGTGTTCAGTTTTCCCTTGGAGGCAGCACAATGGAAGCTTTTCGCTGGGGAGACAAGAGTAGGGTCTGTGCCACTGTACCAGAAATTGCTTGTCAGTGCAAGGACTCAGGGAGCTTTTCCTGGATATTCTGTTAAGTCCTTTACATGTGTATTGTGCCAATAGCATCCTACTGTCCCTATTATCTGATAATTATCTGCAAGTTTCTCTTCAGTGCCAGAAATTAGTCTTCTGTAGATTAGGTTAGTGCCGTTCTTTCCTTCCCAGGTCCATCACTTCATTCCATGGAATTTAGAACAACCCTTAGACAAAACATAACATGAATAGAAAGTAAAAATCACTAAAGAGAAGCTAATCCCTGGGTTTAGAGTCAAAGGGCCTTGTATAGGAGTAAAGAAGAAGAACCAAATCCATTAGTGTTCCAAGAAAGGTTCTTGTCCCTCCTCTGGCTCTGGCAGTAGCAAAGACAAACATGGAAGGTTTTATTAAAAAGCTGATACAACTCAATGGGTCCTGTAAAAAACAAATGAAAAAAATACCCTAGGGATTGTATTTTTATTTTTATAAAGGGGAGTCTCATCTGAGTTCTACTAATGCTTAAATGTTGTGAAATTTTAGACTTAGATATGAGTTTTTCATTTCAGTGAGCCTGGCACAGCAAGCAAAAGAGATGGATGTAAAAACAAAGAACAACCGTAGGCACCCACAGAGTAACAAAGACCAAAGCAGGTCATTCTGAAAACTCTTTGCGAGACAATCAGGCTCTGAAGTTGCTGTCAGGCTTGCAGAGTGGCGAGATGAGGGGATGGTATCAATACTTTCTCTGTTATTCATTACAGGATGTTTTCTTGAATTGACTACAACCTGGTGGAGCTGCTGGGTAAGTTAATGAATGTTCTGGGGTGAAGTGAACACTGGTGAGGGAGAGGCATAGTTTTTATGTGTCTGATAAATTCAAATATCAAAACAGATCTGATTTTCCCAGTCTGAGATTCAGGCCACTGACTGCAGAACAGAGCTGACTGGAAAAGCACCTATTTTGCTTCACATGTTGCTTTGTGTTAAGCATGTACTTAACTCTCTTCCCAAACTGGTACTTCTCAGGTTTTATTAGCACTCTTAGCACCCTAAATAAGATTGGAGTAAAGAAAGGAAGCAAAATTTCTTTGACAAATATGTCAGTTAACTGTCTTTCTTTTTCCCTGAAGAAGGTTGTAATGTGGTTTTTTTTTATCCCAATTGCAGAGGAACTGAAGTGATACATGAGCACTTAGCAATAAACATTTTTAATGGAGACCCCTATCCCCAGTTTAATTTCTGCCCTCAGTCATATTACATTAATCAATACAAGTGACATTCTTAGTGGTTTCATTGCGCCCTGTGAACAATTTTGCTGCCTGGAATTAAAGGAACGTGCCTTGAGTGTATTTTGATACTCAGATTTAATAACAGGGGATCCAATATTGATTTTAAAGGGAAATGGTTTGTGTATGTGTGTGCACAGTTGTGTTTTCCTGTACACAGGTTTTCTGTGCACTGAATAGTTGTGCTCCAGTCCAGTTCTTCTAGCTGTTATAATACTGAAAAATTATCAGAAATGGTACAAACCATGACAATAATGACTAGAGGAAAGTCATTAACTGCCTAATATGACCTCGCTCCCCAGCAAAATATATACAAGTTCCCCATATGTCACATTCAGTGTTACTCACACACTTGAAATTTCTACCAAGCATTCTTGGCAGCGTGAATATTCACAAAAATTTTGTCTGCAACACTATTTGCCAAATGATAGTGTCACTCTTTGTTTTGATGAGTTCAGGTCTTAAAGCTGAGCTTCTGAAGCCAATATTTGTAGTTACTTCCAATTCCTTTTTCGAGTGAATGGCCCCCATGGGCAAACAGGGAAGTGGAACCTTAAATGTGGGCATGAGACCTGTGGGCTTAGAATGGGTTTTCTGCTGGAAATATTTACAGTTATTCAAAATTGCATAGTTGAATTTGATTGTCAGTGAAATATACTATTTTACCAGCAGCCAGAAGGAGACGCATCTACTATTCAAACCCATTTCAAGACATTTTAAAGGGTTTACGTGAGCCATTAGGACTGCTGGGCAGTTTGGTCAGGGAACAGACTTCACATGGTGTCTTGCTTTCACCTGTACAAAACAAAGGGCTGTGCACAAGTCCTAACTTTTAGCTGAGCTTCAATAAAACAAAACTGAAAAATAATTTCAAAAATTTCTAGAAGCTATTTAAGTGAGTATTTTAAGACTTTTTCTCAAACCATACTAAATGCTAACACAAGCCCCAGCACAGAAGTGTTTCTAAGTATGTGTACTTAGTCACTACCCGTGGTTCAAGAGAAAATGTGTATCTGACATTCACAGAAAATTCAGCCTGAATATTTCACAGGCTGATGAGTTGCAGTATATAACGAAAGGTTAGGGGTTCTTGAGTCTAGAGGAAGCCAAATTAAGGAAGAAAATTGAAGTGGCTGGTCAGCTTTAATTTTTAATTGCTCATAAGTTTCCGTACAATAAACACATCTTCCCCCCCCCCCCAAATTGAGAGCAGATTATTCCTTAGCATGTGGGATCTGAAGGTTCCCATGTGTGTTCTTAAAGTAACTTTCCATTAAACAATGTACTTTTATTGGGACACTTTCATACAGTCCTACAAATTCCTGCTCACCAATACATACCAGGTCAACACAGCCTTTGAGTGGGTCAGGAAAATATCACTGCCTTTCTTCTCCCACCACATGATGACATGAGAGCAGACAAGGAGCACTGTACTGAAGCTGGTGATCTTTCACAGGAGTATGGCCTTAGACCCTCTGCTTTCTGTGTGGGTTAATAGAAACCTCTTCCTGCAGGAAACAGCCTTTTTTATGTAAGGGCATTTTTTGTTATTGGTAACAAAACCAGACATTCAAAAGCTATATCTCTATAAATTACTTCAGACTGCTCCTATAAAAAGCACTTAAATTAAAATATAGCATGAATAACTGCTTGCTTTATTATCAATACCTTATATTTATTAAACATGTTTCCAGTTACCAAACCTTCCTGTGACTTTTCTCAGCCATAAGCTTTCAGCAGAAAGGGCTATAGCTGTAATATATGTACCTCCATCATACGGAAAAAGTATTTGTATTCAATTTAAAAACTATTTAAAAAATGATTGCACAATGAGGGTGCATAAATTGGTGGTTTGCAGTATCATACTACATATACACAAGGTTTTTAAAGGGGCTATATTCAATATTAATAAAATTAAGAAAGCCTCATTAAATCACAGAATCTCTACTACTGTGGAGATAAAGAGTGCTGTCCTGAGAATATTCACAGATGCATTTTTGTATATGGACTGAGAGGATGAGGTTAATCCATAGACTAGTGGGTAGTACATAGCACAGACTGACTTCCATGGAAGCAAATTTTGCCATTTTGCATGACACCCACAGAGTAAGACATACACAACCTGCGGGACCCGGGTAACACTTGCTCTGTATTTGTTACTGTTGTAATGTGGCAGCAGCAGGAGCTGCCACTGAGAAAGTTTTGATTATCTTTGTCCATGGTGGAGAAACCAGGGATATGGGAGGGTTGCCAGCCAGTCAGGACACGGCCAGCCTGTACCTGTGGCCCTGTGTCTGAATATCCAAGGCACTCTGATGGCTGATCACACAGGCGCAAACAGTATTGTACTGCAAACTGCAAAAATAAAGCAATTAAACTCTTCTCTGGAACCTCTGTGAATTGCAAAAAGATCTAATGTGTCATTCTGGCAAGTAAATTTAGACATAGTGGAACATCTTCCAAAAATAAAGATAATTAAGCACTGAAACTGCTTACCTGAGGATGCTGCAGGGAATGGAACAACAGAAGCTTTCAAGATCACAAATGGATGGACAAATGACTCTCAAGCATGGCAGAAGAAGGGATGATCTTGTGATTTGGCCTGGGGACAAGATTACATCCCTCTCAGAGTGTTTTGTTTTTTCTGTTCTGTGAGTTCTGACCCAAGAAAGACAAGCACTCAGCTTGCATTGAGACCCCATCTCCCTTTCTGCTTCTTCACTCCCAGCTCTGCTAAATCAACATCTGTCTAGTTGGACAGGTGTGTGTTTATATATACAGAAAAGGGGAACAAAAGTATTTGGGCCCTCATGCTGTAAAACACATCTCAAAAAGAGGAGAGCAGCGTATGTAATGAGACTGATTGTCAGGAGAAAAGGCAAATTAGTGCTGCTGAGCTTGAAATTCGAGTCAGCAGAGCACACCCAGAGAACAGTGGCTGGTCTGCTGCCAGCAGGAAAACAGGCCCCAGTTGGGGTCACCTTTTCTCCCCAGACCCAGAGGCACATTGAAGAGGTGACCCTCTCTGGGAGCAGGAGGAATCACAGAGCATCTGCTCTCCCCACGCCATCTGGGCGGGCAGCGCTCTCCGGAGCTGGAGCGGCACATCAGCTGCTCCCGGCAGTGCTGGGTTGGTGAGGATGTCACCACAGCCCTCCTTCACCTCAACAGAGCGTCCCTGCCACCCTTCCCTCCTCTGCCCACCGTTGCAGCCAGGCTGTGGGCATTGGGGCACGCAAGGCACAGTCAGAGGAGCGTTTCCCTTCCAATTTGAGCTGCTGCTGGGCAGCCATGAGGGAAATGATAACCCGCTTCATCCCGCTGCATTATCAGGCGGCCCCTCTGCTCCCAGGCAGCTCCAGCTGGGCTCTGCTGGCCTTGTCAAGCAAAGCTGTCTCAGGAGGGAGTTCCAGGCACTCAGGTGACCTTACTAAGAGCAGGGGGAAAAAAGCTGCAAGATGACTTCTCCGGAGGTGGAATGGCCCTGGCAGGTGTTACAGGCTCTGTGAGAGACTCCAACAAGCCACAGAGCATCCCTCTAACCCCCCATGATGTAGAGTTTGGTCAGTGCCTGCCAGCTCTGGGGTTGAAGGACAGGCTTTGCTTGCTGTGCTGGAGGTGGGAAGGGCACTGCCCTCAGCCACAGAAAGCTCTGCTATTTTGGAAGGCACAAGTGGACTCCACTAGGATGACTCAGTGACCCCCACAGTGTCAGAAAGGCAGTGTCTGGTAGGGAAGGGAAGAATTAAATCTGCCCTTTTGCCTGCCATATCAGTGAGTCACAGAGAAACTCTCCCAGTGGGGTGGCCGTGCTGTGCTCCTCCAGGACAGGCAGCCTCATCTCATGGGGACTGCGCCAGCTGTGTGTTTACCTGCAAAAATCGACCATCTGAGGACATCTAACACAAACAAATGAGGTTTTAAGAGTGGGAAGGAAGATTTGGACCAAGGACATATTGTTAAAGCCCAGGATTTTGGGGGGTTTCAGTGAATGAAGAACTAGTCAAACCTTCAGTGAAACGATGTGTGCCCATCCCTGCACTTCTTTGCTGCTGCTGGTATGGCAAAAGACTGTGGAATAAGTTGTCCTTGCAGCCTTTCTACCCACACACTGAACATCCTCAGCATTTCACAAGCTCCAAATACCTCTAAATATTTAGGTGCTTAGACAAATTTTTTTACTTCTAGAAATGAACTTCCACTATCACTGGCACTATATACTGAAGCAGAACAGGAAAACCCAACATCTGCAAAGGTAAAACTCAACTGGTTATGTTTCTCAGAACGAAGAGGAAGCGTGAATTACAATGATTTCATTTTTTTTGCAGCTGTACCCTTGGCAATTGTTGATCCATCTATCCCAGTGACGCTAGGCTGGGATCTTTCAGGATTTCATGCAAATTAAATGAATGTAACTCTCAGAGGAATTATATTATTTAGAATCTATTCTTTGTGTTACATACCTTTTAATTCTCCTAGCAAGTCCTTCTATTATTTAGTGTGAACTATTTTTCTTGCTGTAATGTGAAGTGAAGGCTACCTTGTACCTAATTTGTGTGTGGGTTTTGTCTCCCCTTATTTCTTGATGCCAAGGGGACTAACATGTGCCATGGTTTTTAACAAATTTTTTTATAAATATCATTTTCTTTTCAATCTTACAGCATGCAATGCTTGTGACCATTATTCCTCTCCTCTAGGTTTCTTGGTAACAAAATCCAAGTGATCGTTTTTCTTCATGAATAGTAAATTCACAGACAGTTGAATATTGAGGAGATCAAACTCCTACCAGTTTCAGATATAATTCAGGGAATAGTTAATGCCAGAAGCTGATAAGCATATGGAAAACCTGAAATGTTTTCAAAGAAGTATTTGGGGATTTTGGTTTGGGTTTTTGTTGAAAATTGATGCAACTCAAAGTTTAAACAAAGCCTTAAATCCCTGCAAAATGTTAGGGCTAATGGAATGTTTCACAAGGACCGCAAACAGTCCTTCCACCCACGCTCATACCCGCAATGAGGGATCAAATTTGACTGGACACCATTTTGGGGGGGAAGGTGCCATACTTCAAACCTCAGCAGAAAAGTCAGCAGTGTTTGTAATTCCTGTTTGCCAGGTGGTGCAGCTGGGAGAGGAAGGCAGTCTGTTTGACCCCTCAAAGCACAGGTCTGCCACTGCCTATGGGGTTAATACCCAGAGACTGTTGACCTTGTATCCCCTCCTGCACAGTGATTTCCTTCAGCCAATTTCCCTCTGACTTTCTAGTTGTCTTTGGAACCCTTCACCCAGCTCTTGTTCTTTCACGTGTATTACTGGTGTCACTTTAATTTTGGTCAACGTATTTATCAGTCTAACACACCTGTCTTAATGTCTTATAGATTGTATAGGTCTATTAATACTGTGTTGCAAAATATAATGTACATGTTGCCAGTGGGTTTGTGCGTTTGAAGATATTTACACTGGAGCAAAATCAGGATAAAATAACACTAAGGCTGTTATATGGGTAGGTGGTTTAGTCTTTTTATCCAGGTGTAGATCCTTAGGGGTGTAATGTGGCTGCAATTCATTAGAGCCCAGCTACACAACTATTATGCTAAAGTATATTGAAGTCAGTGGAGTGATGCTACTATGCTCTGGCAGAGGATCTGCTCTGCTTTTTGCCATCATTTGCTCTGCTGAGCTGAGTAAGTATGGCAATTTTTTGGATTGTCAGTAAGAAGGTCACTTTTACTCCTCAGTTCCTCCTCATCCACTCTAATTCAATCATTCAGTTACAACTTTCAAACTTTTTCTCTTTAGATTTGACTCTGTAGCTAATGAAGGGAAAATAAAGGTCACCAGTACATGTAAAACATGTACATGTGCCCATGGAAAAACAAAGGCACTTCTGTCTCTGCTGCCAGAAGCAAACAAGGAATTCTGCTGCCTTTGACTTCCTAGTCCAGATGCCTGTGGCCCATAATAGTCCAATAAAAGCTGCCCTCAGATCAAGACACAGCTTGCAGACGGGACCAAACCTCGTGTCTCTACATGGAGAGCCACACTGTCTCTCCAAGGTTTACAGGGGTGTTTTATCAGCCCTAGGTGGAGTTGCTCAACCTCCAGCTGTCATCCCAGAAATGTGTGGATTTCCCCTGGGTCTTGTGCCATATCTGCTAGCTACATCCAGATGTTTGGAACACTCTAGAACATTTAAATAACACTTGTTTGGGGAGGTGGGTGGGTGTTGTTCCTTGAATATTAAATCTTACGTTTTTACAGGTCTGATCCAATGTCTCCTCACCTGCCTATAAAAGTCCTGTCGTTTTCATGGGTGCTTACAATGGTTTGTGCCCCTGACTTCAGAACCCACGTGCTCTACAGCCATCCCACTTCATTTTGCTCACTCCCTTTGCATTCTGTACAGAGGTGCAGAAGGCTTGGCAATTTACCTCTGCCTAGCACAGAGGAGGAGCAGGCAGGGTTAATCCTTTTCCTCCACTCCTTATTGAGCAATTAGGCCACTAAAAAAGATCTTGTTTACTGATACTCGAAGAGGCTGTGATTTACTGGGTCTTGTAATAAATTTACATTCATCAGGAGGTAGCCAGAGGCAAGTCTGGAGTTTTAGCAGTGGCTAATTTGTCGCTTCACTCTTGGGATAGGAACAGAATTTGAAAAGTTCCCAATACTAAAGCAATTTGTTTAAATCCCTAGTCCAAAAAAATGAATGCTTGCTTTAAAAAGCTGTCTGAAAGGAAAATTCCTCACTATAGGGCCCATCCTTGATGTAATTGGAGTCATTGACAGCATGGATTCAATCTACCCAGCGTGCCCCTGTGTGGGCTGTGCCTTTGAATGGGGCAGAGAGAACCAGCTGAAGCTCTGGAAGGGTTGTTACAAAGCTGGTTTCCATGCTGCTGCTGCTGCTCCTTTTTGGTAAGCCTGTTGCTGTGAGATGTTCTA
This sequence comes from Lophotriccus pileatus, assembly GCA_035583135.1. Classification (NCBI taxonomy): domain Eukaryota; kingdom Metazoa; phylum Chordata; class Aves; order Passeriformes; family Tyrannidae; genus Lophotriccus; species Lophotriccus pileatus. The sequence continues at coordinate 11,638,722 of JAWWES010000018.1, read as the reverse complement.
GTTTGGGGCAAAGTTGCTCCCTTCTCACATGATATTCTTATAAAGACTTGGCATACCAGGTAGAAATGAATGGATGAGTTATGGCTTTGTATTTTTTACAGGATATAAATAATGATATTTTGTTGTTGTAAAGCAGCCTTCTCTACAGTTATTGTTTTGAGTACTTCCTAACAAATGCTGGCTATGTCTGCTGGGTTTTAATCCTGTGAACTTTCAGTAGAGAACCTCAAATTGATCTGTTGACTAGAAAGTGGATTTAGTGTCTGATTTGAAGCAGCTGCTTATTAAAGTCTGGGACAAGAACAGTAATGACTAAAGGTTGTTATCAGTTGATTGTAGCTGAGTGGTTTAAGTGAAACGAGGTTTTGGAGTATCAGTCAATTTTTCCCTGGACTGCTTTCCATGTTGCTCTTGTCACCCTTGCTGGCCTTTGCTAGTGAAGCGTTCAATGTACCATAGAAAATCAACCTCCTGGGTCAGGTGTGAGGTACATTGGCAAGAGGGGGGTGCAGAGGGGAGCTGCATTATCGTTGCTTATATTTTATCTGTTGTTTCTGTGCTTCAAGTCCTTTAGAGAAAACCTCAAAGCATCGCTCCTAAAGAGTATATTAATATAAGGGGTTTACAAACCCAAGAAACTATGCTTCCAGAGGTGTTTTTGAAGTGTTATCAATGGTGATATGTAAATAAGGAAGCAACTAGAAGAACAAGAAGCCGAGCTGATTTCAGTTTAATTGAAAGTATCACTAAAAAAGGAGGACTGAACACAGTTATTGAAAGGGAAAAGGAAAAAATAGGTAAAAAAAATAATGGTAGTTGTAAGCAGCCAAAACACAGGCTGAAGAAAATTGCTTTTATTTTTTTTATATGTTTGTTTGGCTGGGTTATTGGTTTTATAATGAATTACACAGAAATACAAGAGAGAAAACAACAGCAAAGACCTGCAGTGAAATACTGTGGAGATTTATAATGCTGTGGAAATGCACAAGTGCTCAAATACATTGTCCCGTTTTGATTGGAGGTTCATGGCTACAGCCTGGCTTATCTCCTTACATCTTGCACCAATGAATATAAGCCTGCAGAGTATAAAAATGACTGTGCATTTTGCTCAAGCACACTTGCAATCCATCTTGTGAAATAAAAAAATAATAATAAAAAAAAACCCTCTCAGCTATGGGAATACTCAACAGTCTCGTTAATTTTCAGAAGTCTCCAGTGGGACATCATTTTCTTTTATCTCCTCACAAATGGCCTATGGAATCATATGCATCTTGTGCCGGTTTGGTATTGAGTGTGCTATAGTTATATATTATTTAACATTTTGGCCAAGTTTTGGTTTCATAAACAATTCATCTTCTGCTGTGCATTTCTGTCCTTGTGATTAATGAAGGTTACCAGCCTGTGATTGCAAAGTGCCCTGGGTTCTCTCTCTTACCTAATCCTCTTTAAGTGCATTTTGGTCTAATATTTTCTAGTCTTTCCTTTGAGCTAATAATTCTTCTCACAGGTGCTGAATAATGTCTTCATATTACATATTGCTATGCTGGTGTCCATAGGGAAGCTACAAAGCTCACTGGTGCTGTCATGCCCTGTATTTATTGTCAGGAATTCTGGTAATGCAAAGTGCCTGGGGTCAAAGGGGCTACAGCTTTTAGTTTATATTTACAGAAATTCTAGTAGCTCTTCTGATTTATTGACTTTTGTGATCAGTTTGACAAATGAAGACATACTGGAACCATATAAGAAATAATAATTTTTTCAGTTTCATCGTGAACCTTTGCTGGTGTTAGGCTGTTGTATATTAGTCTGTTCAGCTATTCCCCAGTTTCCACAGGAGAAAATAATTAGTGTTTTAAGACTAACCTCCTTAGGGTCTTTTTTAATGGACTATGAGAAGTATATTTGCCTAACTTCCACAGCTCAGATATTTCAAAGGATGAATCAGAATAAAATAGACTATGCCTGTATAAAATAGCATCTACAGTGAGTACTTCATAACCTGTGAAGAATGGTGCTGATGTGAGGCTCTTTTTCTAAGTGCAGATGTGATTTTTAGGGCTTTTTGGTTGTGTGTTGGTGCGGTTTATTTCCCTTTGATAGAGTTCCCTGGTTAACTCCATCCCAGTATGTTTGTTGCTGTGTGGGGGATTTCCATGATCATTGTGTAGGTATCTCTCAGAATGAAATATCAAGCTGGGGCTAAATTGTAAAAATAGTGTGTAAGCCCAATTAGGACAGAGTTCAGCTCAGGCTTATTGGTTAAATGGTAGGAGAGAAATGTCCAGCTTGTGCTTCCCTGGAGTGAGGTTGTGCATCTCACTTAAAATGAATTGAACTACTCTGATCTGTGCATATTAGAACTGGGCCTGTGCTTTAGCTTGGCAGCTTCACAGCGCTCGATGAGTTGAACTGCCCTCTCTGTGTGAATCAGCTGCAGAGAGCAGGGAGGAGTTCACCCTGATACCATCAGTCCTGGCTTTGCAGAGCACTGGGATGATGAGGAGGGATTGATTCAGTGACCACTGCGTACAACACGATGGCCGTGCCAAGTGTAACACTTTGCTACTGCGTGTTTTTGTTGTGCACTCCTTGTTTTTATGTCAACACAACACACACACTTGCAACACCCCCACACACTCGTGCATGTGCAGTGTGTGCCTCTTTCATGAAGCTGTGGGAAAAATGGCTTAGTTGTGGTTTAAAAGTAGGTGGAAATCCATGCATATGCACACACATCTGTTAGGAAGGTGGGAGTTGCAGCCTTTTCATTTCTTAAGTAAGTTCTTACTCTCTCACTTTTTTGAACAGTTTAATAACCAAAAAAAAAAAAAAAAAAGTCCCATTGCACCATGTGAGATGATGTTCAGAGCAGCAGAGTGTTCTAATGGCTGATTTCAATAATAAAGACAACAGGGGACTAAAAGGTGCAGTGAAAGAAGCTGGGAAACACATTCCTTTCCCCAGAGGGTGTACTTAGCTTTGTGCCTTTGATCACTTGAGAAGTATCATTAGAGCACAAAATGGCAGGCACTAGGGAATAGTATGGCAATTATAATGTGAGAGTTTAAAAAAAAAAAAAATCAAAAGAAGTTTGAACTTATTTAGGAGTTTACTCCCATGAAGGTCTGATCACAGCTGAAGGATTAGGTGCTCTAACAGATATAATAAACTCCAGCAGGTCTGTTCTTCAGATATTGACTCCCAGGTTAGCTCTGGTACAGAGCAGTCTATAGAGAACAGACTGTATTTACAGGTTCAAGAAATCTAATCTGCGTACACACTTTATCATTACTTACTATTTGTACTGCAGTAACACCTGCAAGCCCTTGTTACTCAACTCAATCCCATTGTGCTAAGAACTGTAGAAACATGGAACAAAAAAAACAGGCCATGGGACAAGGAAAGGTCCAGAGAGCCTTTAGACAACGAGGTTGCAACACAGTTGTGGGAATTGGAAAATCAAGTATTTGTCTAATACCTTACAAATCACTATACAAATATTGTTGTAGCTTATTATTACATACTGTTATGGAGCAGGTTTGTGTTCTTTTTTTTTGGTTCTAATGAACAGAGGAATTTCAATGACAATGTTTATTCTAAAGGTTTTTATTTTTAATAGTGCCTTGGCAATATAGAGCCAAACTTTGGTTTGCTGTGACCTCAAAGAAACCACCTTTTCAGCCACAGGAACTGCTGTTGGTTGGGGCAGCAGGCCAGATGATTTAACATTTATACACACTTGTGCTGTGTCCAAGGCTTTGGACCTAGAGCTGACAGCAGAGGCCGTTTCCACTTTTTCCTTGAAACGTGCCAGTTCCAGCAACCAGGGGTGTGTGTGTTTGTAGGTGTGAACAGGAACATGAGCTAGAGATTTTCACACAAATTTGAGCTCTAACTTCAGTTCTGAAAGCATATTGTAGGGTGTTAAGTAGAAAAGCTGTGTCACTAAGAGAGCAAAATGCAAGACTTTAATGTAAAACAAGATGCCTTCAGACTCAGAGCTGCCTTGTGCTTCACCTATAAACTGTTCAGATAAAGCTGGCCCAAGCCCCAAACTAATGCAGCAGTCTCACCTTACCTGTGCTGTCCTTGTCTGTACTGCACAAAATCCAATAATAAGCACAGCTTTTAAATATGCCTTTTACTGCCTCGGCACAAGCTGTATCGATTGTGCTCACATGCAACATCTTTAACATAAAATACAACAAAGATAGAGAGAAATAACCTAATTGTGTGCAGAGGGTGGGTGGGAGGTGTTAAAGTTCCAACTGGAGACATGTGGAACAAATCTTCTTGTAACACAGCAAAAGAAAGCATTTCAAAGAAACCATCTTATCATCATCATCAACAACCAAAACAGGCAGCCCACACAGCTTTGGCATTTCAATTTTCTGCTCATTTTCTTTTGTTCATATCAGATGTGTTGCCTATTTTCCTTGTTCATAGATGTCTCACTGTGATAGGAGCTTGGAGAGCAGGGAGTACAGCCCACTTTCAGACATGGTGATTATGTTGAAAAAGGAAAATGTAATAAAAATGATCCAGTTGCCCCAGATCCTGCAAATTATTCCATCAAATCTGAGTTAGGGTTGTTTCACCTATTACTGTTATATATTATATAGCTACAAAATGCTTATCTTCTGGCTTACTTTACCTGACTAAGGCAACTTCCTGCTGGAGAAACACTTAACCTTTCCCAGGGAACAGCTGGAATGTCTTTGAATAGTGATACTCCGTTTGACAGGACTAGTTCCAGTTCTTTTCCTTGTTGCTTCTAAATGACAAATACATGAAGTTGGTGGGTATATAAGACATGTTAAAAGAGCGTGTTTTAATGAACAGAAGGAAAGTAGAAAAGAGATCACTAGTTATGGAGATATCCCACACATTTTATCAGCACCTGATAAAGAAGCAGGAGACTACTGTGTTTTTCCAAAGCAGAGGTCTCTCCAGAGCTCCACTCTCACGGCAAGTCACTGGATTGTCTTGGCATTGGTTCTGCCTTCGGTGAATGGGATATGATTTCTGTCTTTGCCTTAGGTAGCAGGAACCTACGTATGCCCCAGCCTGGAAGTGTCTCTGATTTATTAATGTATTTGTTCCCATTACCCACTGCTTTTGGATTTTTGCCTTTTATGCATGAACGGTCTGAGATCCGCAGCTTCACTTCACACTGAGCTTCTATTTTGGTGTCTAACTCACCATATGTTTCAATGGGGAATTAATTGCTTCCGTATCTTTATGGGCCTGCTACTAAATGATTTGCCAAAGAGACACTGGAAAATGTAGCGAGCTGTTTCTCCAAGCTATTATCTCCTAACTGAAGGACTGGATCACACTTCACCGCTCAGTATTATAATAAGTCTTAATTCACTAATGTTTTTGAAAGATCTTGTAAACCTCTTAGGAGCAGAGCTTTGTGAGTACAAAATGCTATTTTATTCATGAACTTTTAGAACCTTTTGTACTTTGTTAAAAAAAAAAAAAGAAAAAAAACCACAAAATGAGGCAGAGAATGTAATGGAAGACAAAAGTTGGACATTTCCAATCTCAGGATTTCAGTGTAATTAGGGAAAGGAAAGAGATAATGCTAACACAGACTATTTTGTGTGACAGAGGGTAGCGGTGAAACTGCACTGCGCAAAAATGGTAAAGGAAAGCCCTGCTGCAGTGTTGCCCCTGCATAAATCCAGGTTATTTCTGTCTGAAGAGTTCTCATGTTAATTCTTTTCCCCTTACCAGCGTTTTATGGCCACGAGAGCAAAGGCCAACACAGTCTGGTAGTTTCCCTCAATCCAGAAAACATAACCTTTGCCATTTGCACCTTCTGCATTGGAATAATTGAAAGAAAAAGGTATTGGAGCTAGGGACTGCTGTTTTTAGAGGATCAGAAGAGGGCAAAATAAAGGAGACTATGGGAAAGGCCTGCAAAAAAAGAGATTGTAGGAAAACAGGAACCAATAGCAAACATATGCACCATCTTTGGAAATTGTAGAGGACGTAGTCCTAAATCTTGGAAATAATGTTTTCATCAGCACTTCCTACTTGTAGATAGTTTGCCATAACCTGCACTTTGAAAACAGTTTCACTCTTTCAAAAATAAACCAAACTCCAGGGTGCCTTCTGTAACACAAAGGAAACTGTTAACAGTCCAGAGTACAGTGAGCTGATGCCCTTTGTGAGCCATCACAGGCTACAAGAATAAGAATTTGTAGGAAAAAATCATAAGCTCCACTTGTGCTGCCTTTGCATAAAGATATTCTTTCTTTAAAGCTGAAGGGCTACTCTTCAGTGTATGGAGCCGTGTGAAGCAGAGTGCTGCAGGTTCTCATTTGGAGTACATCAGTACTGTCTGATTTCATGTGGGAATGTTCATTTGCCGTAACTGCAGAGAGGAACTTCCCAGTACTCAGATGAAATTGTGGGATGAAATTCAACCCTGGAGTAACATTTTTCAACACTTTACATTTTTGAAGCCATTGAAAGAGAGTGAACAATCAGAGAGAGAAAAGCCAATTAGAAAAATGGAATTCAGGAAAGAATGTCCCCACCTCACACACCAACATTGGCTCATTGCAATCAATTGCTCTAAGGAAAACCTTGACTTCAGGGTCATTCCATGTAATATAGAGACTCCAGAATAAATGCTGGATCACAGTTTCAGGCAGATTGGAGAATATTCCCATCTGCCAATTGTGTCTTGTCCTATCCCAAGTGTGTTGTCACTGAGAAGAGTTTAGCTTCATTTATTAAAGGCTTTGAAATAGAACACTTTGCAGTTCCCTTCCAAAGTATCAGCACCTGCCTGGAGTGAGCTTCATGTCCATACTTGCCTCTCGGATTTATCTTCAGCAAAGTTGAAGTTAATGTTGTCAGCATCATCATAAAATAAAAGGTAATGGCAACAGTCCTTCGTTATACTTTGTAATTTAAACTTTGATGTCTATAACCCCCTGCATCGCTCGTCACAGAACAAAAATATGCTCCTGGTATCATGTGTGAGTTATGGCTGCTTTGACTAATAGCCATAATGCAGAATGAATTTTGACTGTGAAATGAGGTGCTTGTGGTGGGAGCTCTGCCAACATACCAAATCGAGCGGGAGGTCTGAGCGCAGTGTAAACGGGTGTTCCATATTCTTGAGAGACTTTTGGAATCCACCCAGCCTACATATGCTTCTGTTGGCAAGCTCTTGAATAGAAAGGAAGATATTGTCCTCACCCTACCTAACATACCTCCCACTCACTTGAAATGCTCATTTGCAAATGGAGAGTGTGCAGATCTGAGAATGATAATGGCACAATCCGAGTCCTGCTACAGCTGGATGGGAGGGGAAAAAAAGGTAAAAATTGTTGAGTAGATTTTAAACCAGAAGATATATTGATGCAAGACATGGTATAAAAAAGCATCTGAGATGTTCTTCTACGCATGGTCTGTGCAATAGCAGAATAACTTTTCCCATTGCGTTAAGGTGCACAGACGTCACTGGCCAGTCCATAGAACTGTAGTTTGCTGGAAGATGCTCTGATGAACAGAACACTTGAAACAATAACATCTTCCTCTGATTGCAGTGAAAAAGCTATAGTATAAAATGGTGCAAGTTAGGGTGAGAAAGAGAATAAAAAATACAGAGAGAGAATTTTAAGAATGTCACAGAGAGGAAATGGAAGAGAGAGAATCCCTGGATAGAGGGATTTGCAAAGATTAAGAAGCAGAGTGCTGGGTAAAGGAAGAAATGGTGGTGCAAGCTTATTAAGTAGATTTTTTACCAGGCTTCCATAGTTTGTCACCTATGTCATGAACCAGGTGTAACCAGGTGTCTCCTACACCATTCCTCCTTTCTTCTTCAGCACTGCCGTCCTCAGCATTTTCAGTTCTGTGAATGCCAGATATGAATAGATACAGGTGCTCTGCCCTTGCTCTGAAAATCCCCATTTTTCCCTTCACACTGATAAAGTCATCATGTAAAAGATCTGTGGGGACAATGGTGGGTAGAACTTCAGTGAATAATGCTGTCTTGACACAAGTGGCACAGATCACTCACAGAAACACGGTACATTAAATATTTTGCAAAGCAAGAGCTGAGCTGAAATGGCATTTACTCCATATTGATTCCTAGATAGACCTGACTGGATGCTTTTGTCCTTCCAAATATTTCTGAAATATTAGGTTGTGGCAAGGGATAAACAGTTCTTCCATAGACCTGGCCCATCACATGCCTGTCTGACACTCGTGGTGCAGGTGGCTGGGACCTAAATAACGGCTCACTCCACAGATATTCTTAACACTGTTACACACCAAGAACTCGGTTGTTTCTCCTCCTCCTCTGTTGCCTTGCTCAAAATGAGCAATGGAATGGTAGGAAGCTTTTCCAGTACATGATTTGCAACACAAGCCTTTCTGCTCTTAGAGGTGTGTTCTGTGAGGCTTTTCAATGCTGGCCTCAAGACACGGAATGCAGGTTTTTTCCCACCTTCAGCAATGGTGTTCCCTGCCACTGAAAACTTCCACTCCATATTCTTGTCCTTTGCACCCATGATGAAGCCCCTTTCCCCTCCCTTTCTTACAGGAGTGTAATTGCCATTTACTAAGAGTTTAACAGAGTTCTGGGTTCTCTCTGGTAATGCTTCTCAAAACTTTAATTTACCCGCCTCTTATTTCCTACGTCTTTGCAACTGATAGGTAGTTAAATAGCAAGAGTGGGAAAAATTTTACCACGTAGCCTATGCTGCAGTTTCATATCCTTCAGTCTTTTGATGGTAATTTTGATGAATTGAGGTGAATCCCTCAATTTCTGTGAAAAGAACATCAAAATATGTAACTTACTAAAAAAAAAAAGTAATAATCTGTTGTCTTAAAGACAGTGGATATTTTTAGCAAATCTTTTACTGCAAAATTTGATTAACATATGACAGCACCTACAGAGGGCATCCAATCATGAAAGGACTTCAAACACTTGTTATTGCAGGTTTGGTGAAACTTGGATGTTTTATGTATCTTCAAAACTTCATAATATTTATTGCATAAGTGTCAAGGTAAGGCACAAAAAGATCAAGGGCAAAGTCTATAAATCTGAGGTGTTTCTTTCAGATTTGGCTGGTGTGGGGAATGAAGTGATCCTCCAGTCACCCTGGAAATCCTTACTGATATAAATAGTTGTGCTGGAAGAGTGATTCAGAGTAATAACATTAAATGTGTATGTATGTGTTGATGCCATTGGGCCCTGTGCCAGAAGTGCTCAGGGTTGTAGATTGTGTAAAGCACCTTCAATAACACTTATATTTTCTTTTAACAACTGTAATGAAATGACCAAAGATGCATTTATTTGAAACAACTCAAAAATAGTTGTTTAACTGGTTCCATGGAAAAAAATGCTGTTCATTTTTCTATGAAGACTCTTTTTCCCCCCTATTTATCCCCCTCACCATGAAACCGATAAAAGTTGGTGCAATTAAAGTGGCTCTGAGAAAGCAGGGAGCTACTTCTGTGAGTTTACTGCAATTAGCAGTGAATCTAGCTTTGAACCATCTCTAGTGCAATTGCTGTTGCTTGTTTTGGATTTTTTTTTCCTTTATTCTTACCTCTGTAACGTTTAGGAGTTGGAGAAATCTTGGGTTCTTGAGACTGGCCTCTTAAGAATACAATGGGAGTGTCTGTGTATATGTATATATGCATATTCATGCATGCACACACAGGCATATATACATAAAGTCCTCCTACTCACCGCTGCCTCTTCCCTTTTATAACTTTGCCCTTGTTTATTCTCTTCTTCAGAAACACAAAAATGAAGCCATTTGGAGCTTCATAACTCTTCCACTCCAAAGCAGACGGCTTTGCCGTGCTGTTCCTCCTCCTCCTCCCCACTGCCTGAGACTTCCCATTCTGGGAGTGAGACATCCAAACATATGTCACACAAAAGCAGCATAAATACCATACGCAAACAGATTCTTCTGTGTGGGTGGCAAGCACAAAACCCAGTTTCTGGCAGCAAAAAAACACCACCTCAGTCCTCTGGAAAATGCTAAGGAAGAAAACTTGCACCAGGTGAGGGTAGCACCCGATAAAATGCAGCTCCTTGCTGGGTTGGCCTCCTGAGCAGGACTGAGGGATTCCTGTGGAGTTTGGGGATTTTCAAACCTCCTGAACCGTTAGCAAATTTCACAGGGTCTGCAGAACCCGTTCAAATCCGTGCTGTATTTTTCTTCCTCTTTCCTTGAACTTATAAACCCTTGTGGTTTCCAAGGACAATTCAGTGTAAAGGGAAAAAAAAACCACTAGATAATGGGAGAGGTTCATTGAACTGGGATGGAAGGGCAAACCAAAAAAAAGAAAGGGCTGGCACAAGTTTATGGCCTATGTATACATGGGATTTATACTGACAAGCAGACTTATCCCTGCTGGCATGTATCCCAGAAACTACAGTGGCTGGCAAGTCTGCCCAGAAATGGATTGCACCAACAGTGTGAAATGCCTGTTCCCCCATCTCCTGGGGAGAGCTCAAAACATGATAACTGCTGAGTAATGGGATTTGGCTGAAGAAATTAAAAATTACGCCCTCTCAAGGGAGAGGGATGGGAGATATTTGCAGGAGCAGATTCAAGCTATCAAATCTTTTCCTTAATTTGAAAGTTTTCTTCAGTTTTCCTCTACCATCTTTCTGCACTCTTTAAGCAATTTTCATCCTATCTGCTCATTGCTAATCTGTTTTCACACTTCACATCTGTTTTTTTCTGTGTCTCCTCCAGGCATCCTAAGTGTCCTAACCCTGGAAACAGCTCTGCTGGGCATTAGCTTTGTAGCTCATTACACCAGCAGGTTTAAAATGGATCAGTGTTGTTAAGAATGGAAAACTTTATAATGAAAAATTTCAGGGTGGTTTTCTTCTACTTTCTTTTTTTTTTTTTTTTTTTTGTGTGTCCAGGTGCATCAACTGGGTTTACAGCTTCAAATTTCCTGTGGATTTCTCAGAGTATCACGTTAAAAAACCAATCAAGCAAAAAACCACACCACTGTACTAACTGCAATGGCCACTAACTTTTGTTTAATACTCTGTTGATTAGGAGATAATTCACTTTAGAAGTAAAAGCGTGAAAATCGTGGGTTTAGTAATAATATTACAGTTAGCTATGAAATTTTGCCTTGGATGAATATACTGTCAGCACCCTTACTAAAAGACAGCATCAGGCAATGCCCTCTAGTACACAGAGTGTTAGGTTTGCTCAGGTGAAATGTCTGCTTCTTGTGCTGTGTCTCTGTAACTTTGGAATCACCAGGTGTGTGGGTTCAGTGCTGTCATACTTTGTCTCTCCCTTCAAGTGCATCCCTAAACTCAGCAATGCCTATTTGACAGATCTGTTGCTCTGGCAAGAAGGCAGCACTGGCATCCTTCGCCAGCACCTGGGGATGATTTTTCTCAGTCTCTAATTTTGTCACCATCTTTCTGTAAAAGTTCAGTAACTCCACGTGCTCCTTATCAGAGGTGAATTTTACAGGGCCATTGATCCTCATCTGCATGAGCTGAGGATCAAGCTGCTTAGGTGTGTAGCTATGAACTTTGAAGATTCTGGCAAAAGAGAAAGTTCAATTGCAGGTTCTTGGAGCTAATATTTTTCTTTCTCCTTCCCACACTCTCTTCCCACCACCCCAGGTATAAAATTTCAACTATTTTTTCCATTAAATGACATGTTGTTCTTTCTTCTGTTTAGACTGAAGAAAAATAGCATGAGGTCTCTTGTCTTTGCTAGATTTTCAGCACTCAGTGATATTTCCAAAGTTCAGCAGATAACAGGAAGGTACAATTAATTCTCCCAGAATTTGGACAGCTTGGAAATCTCTTACTGCCCTTTGTCAAGCATGGCACTGTGTGTTCTGCCCTTCTTGCTGCCTTCTCTTTCAGGCCTATCACAGCTGCCTGCTCCTCTGCAACCATGAGAAGCAACTAAGAGTTAGATGCTGCACAGGTGACAGTCATCTTTATTTACAAGCTTCCAAATCAGAGCACAAATAACATTTATTTGTAGGATATTAAGAAAAGGTGTCTGAATTGGGGTAGTGAAAGAAGTGTAAGTCAGCCTGATCTCAAATGCATAAAGGAACCTTGCTAATCAAGGGGTGGTCCACAATATGAAATATGTTATATGGGGAGGGGGGGTAAGAAGCTGTTAACACTATCTAGGCTGAGCTCCAGGTTCTCTTCCTTTCACAGGGTTAGTACACACAGGCCTTTCAGCAGCATTGTGAAGGAATCTTAAATTTGTGATCTAGTCCTATGGACTTGGAAAATGCTGGGATTTCGTTTATTCTCACCTATCTGCTCTCCTGGTGCTCTTTTGTTGCTAAAAGAAGATAAATTATTTATTTGTGAGCTTTGTATATGCTGATGTGAAAGGAATCTACATGCAGAAACTGTCTGCGAGCAGATATTTCCAGAAGGGGTAAAACACTTCTATCAGCCAGTTGATCTAATTTTTAGGTGATAAAGGAGACCTTAAACCATGGTGAGAGATGCCTGCTTCCTAGAAGTATTCATTTTGCTAAAAAGCTTTTACAGTAAGGAGTGAGTAAAAAGAATTAGAGAGCTCTGGTTTTCCTCTATTATTTGTACCTTGATTTTTTTTTTTTTTTAAATCTATATGCCATTATAAGCTTTGGGTTTTTTTTTTTTCTCCAAAGTAATCTTCATCTTATGTTTGTTTTCACCTTTTTGCTTATTTTCTTAAATGATCTGTATTCAATAACTGCTTTAGTCACCTACATGTTCTTTTGTCTGAATTGAATGACTTTGGCATTTCAAATTTCTGATATGATTGAAAATTCAGTTTGCTTCTGAGGACCCCAGTTCATAAAGTTCCTGTTATGGTGAATTTTTAAGCAAGCAAATTTATTCAAATCAAGTAAAGAAACAATCATATAATTGATGTATTTAATAATTTCTTATATGAGAGATTATTCCTGGATTATATGGAGATGAATTACAACATCCACAAAACTGTATCCCTCTGAAATTAGGGTAACTTCTCCAAAAGCAGTGATGAGATGATAATTTTGTTGGGATTGACCTTTTCCTCTTTAGTAGTGCAGTCAGGGGATGTCTGGAAGAGCTTGGCATGCCAGCTCGGTGTTCCAAAACTGCAGTTTCACTCAGAGCTGTGAAAACACCTGGGGGAAGAGCTTTCTTCTCCCATTAGATTTTCATCAAGTTTTTGGATGCTCTTATGCCCTTTTTGCTTCAGTTATGACTTTTAAAAATCATTTTTTTTCTTGATTTTGCTTTCACTAGTTCCACAGTTATTCCATTACAGTCCTTGGTGGAATGAGGTCCAAGTCAGGTTTGCTGATTGTCATGAGTGAGTGATTTAGGTCACTCAAAGAATCACTGTCAAAGGCATTAGCAAAAGTGATTTTAATGGGTGTTTGTAAAAGTGTGAGTCAACTTAGTCAGATGGCAAGGTTCACTCCATTATTTGATAAACTTGAGAAAGTTGAGGGTTTTTTCCTCATGGAATTTTTAGCCCTTTGTGTATCTGAAAGAAAACAAATTGTGAATCTGTTCTTATTCGTATAAATTGAATTTGGATGCGAGTATGTACAATGTTTGAAAACTTCTGAAATTCAGAAACCAGTAAGTTTAGTGTAAATGCACTTTACACATATGAAAAAAAAGCATATTTGGTGCCTCCTGTTTCTTCCTTGAAGTCAGTGGTAGCTTTACTGTTATCTCGAGGAGCAGGAGCGAGCATTTAAAAGCAATAAGTTTGGATAGTAGATTATGATGCAATATAGAACAGATGATAGGACTGACATGAATTCATTGCTCAGCCTAACTTTCCAGTGAGAAAATATCTCAGAAAAGCTATTGTAATTCTGCAATAATTAGGATTTTTATTGTTGTTTGGGGTATTTTTGTGGTTCGTTGTTGTTTTGTTATTTTGTGGGTTATTTTTTTGTTTTGCCTGTTTTAATAACGATCCTTGTGATTAAGCCTGGTCTATCAGTGCATTATTGCATCTCCTGGCACCACTGAGCAAATAGGCTGACACAGCACAGCTCCCTGCTGACCTCCCAGCAACGGCTGATTGACTTTGCAAGGATTTTTCATTTCAGAAACATTTGCAATTTCCTGAAATGACTCCAAAGAATCCCATTATTTTATTTCATATTCATGTTTGCTTGCATCAGTTATTTTGGGGGTAGGCGAAAAGGGGATGAAATGGTTTTATATAAATAAGTTGGATGTGTTTAATAACAAGTGATGTTCTGACCCTGGCACTATTGTCTCTCTGCCCACCTATGTTGAAATAAGATTTCACTGGGCTAGGATATCACAGATTTCATGGAATCCCACCCCTTTTATTTGTTTTGCTATGAAGAAGTATCATTGTAACTCTCTTTATGCCTATTATTAAGAATTAGCACTCCTGAGCATCAAAAATGGTGAAGATGTGAATGTTCAGAGGACTAAACAATTGCAGGTTTTACAATGAGTTGTCCACCCACAGGTGCTGGAGCAACTGGCCAGGAAATGGAGTAATTTTGGTGCACAATCTGCAGATGCTTTAGTTGCTTATTTTCCTTAGAATCTTCAGAACAGGAATATGGTAAAAGGACTTTGCTGAGCAACAGCTTATTGTTATCTGTTAAAGATTTTAGAATTTCCCAAGTCATGGCTAACTTGATATGCTTTCTTCTTCTTTTTCCATGGAAAAAATTGTACAGAAAGTGCTTTATAATCTGCAGTGGGCTGGGGCACAGAAGTGTCCAGTTCATGTCACAGGTGTCTCCAAGTGACAGCTTCCAGAGGGAAATCTGAAGCACATGTGAATGCATATGTGATTTTTTTTTTTCTTTATAAGGCAAACTCTTTTCTGTTCAACTTCTCTCTCTGTTGACTCTAATTATTTTTCAAGTTGTGGTGTTGTCCCATGCCATGGCTGCCACCTCAAAGAATGGTCAGTTTGGTTAAGGTACATTGAAAGAAAACCCAAAATCACTGTTTTAGGGGCTATGAGTGTCAAATAGCAGTTGGTTGCTCCTTCTACCTCAGGCAGTGATCTCTGTTCCACTTTCCCTCGGTAGTGCAACAAATGTAATTCTGGAAGAATTTAACGAGCTTACAGACATCAGATGGAAAATAAAATGAGAAAGAATGATTGCGAAAGGCCTTTTTTTGTCCTTCCCAGTGACTCTGAAAATTAAGACATCCTTGGGCATATTTTTTCCATCACCACAGGCACTGAATCTTTTTTTCTGATCTGCTCATCTTTCTTTGGGTGACAAGTGACCTGCCAATTTGAAGATGCATTTTCTAGCTAGATGGACTTGTCACCAGACCAGAGTTTCTTGTGTTGGATTCAGCCTTTCAACCTGAATTTCTGAGCTGAAATACAACATCTGTTGTAGTTATGCAGCATGGTTGGAACTCCTCAGGTTCCAACAGACACGAGTGCTGCTAATAGCTTGGATTTAAGTGTTCCTTGTTGCAGAAATTCTGTGGGGCTAAAAATTAGGGTTCCCTCCTTCATTTGTGGAACTCTCAATTCCTCGATGCCATATCCCGTATAATTCCACGTAAAGCACCTGACAGGAAGCTGGCCCCACATGGTTGTGGCAGTGAGAAGATCACAATGTCCGTGTTGATGGGTTTGGCAGAGAGTGACAAAAGTCACACAGCAGACCAGAACTGAAAAACCAGCACTGTTTTGTTCTAAGGATGGAATGAGGATTAATGTTTAGAGAGCAAATTAATGAGGACTTCAGCTCAGAAGTGTTTGGGTGAAGAAACTATTTATTAGTTTAGACCTTAGCAATATAAGGACTGGCTGTGTACTATCCTTAGACCCGGACTTTTTATATTCCAGGCAGTATGAAAACACAGGTGATAGGAGAACTTTTTCTTGCAGTATTTAAGACAAGAAAGTTTTATCTATGGGCATTATAACTCTTCTGTATACTATACATAATGTCAGACATTATATGAGGTATTTTAATATTCTGGAGTGAGGTGGAGCATGAAAAAATAGAGGCAATTTTCATTTATGATATTAAATCTTTGTATATTCAAAGTCTATTAAATTGCATTGAACAAGTGAAGAGGAATCCTGCTGCTTTTTATGACAAAGCTCACATCATATGGTGGCACCAGGATTTCAGAAGACAGGATATGCTCCAAGTATTCTAGTGGTCCCTAACAGTTACTTTGTCCAGGCTGGCAATCTATTCAGAGTGCTTTGAGTGCTACAGGTCTGTTCTTACTCTCCCTGCCCCCACGTGCCAAATTTAGGGAGGGTCTTTCCGACAGCAGCTAGGGGAGTAAATTCTCTGCCCAGATGGTACCCAAATCTTCCTATTTCATCGTGAGGATGCAAAAATGAGAATGAACCTCCTTCTTTCCATTTACATCCAAGCAGCATTCTCTCCCTCACATTAGCATAAGAGCTGCCTTGTTCAGAGGCAGGTGATTTGATAACATGGGACTTGGCATCAGCACCAGCAGTTGTTCTTAACACCATCACATCAGCTCGTTAGCAGACCATTCCTCTGCTGGTAAGTTATACCCAACCTTAATTGTTTGCCCTGCTGGGGATGATTGTTTCTGCTTTATCAGGGGTCTCAGTCCCATTAAGGTGAGAGAGGCAGTGATGGCACTGTCACTGCCAGCTTTACTCTGAGGTGCATTATGAGTCTCCCCTGGCACGCCTCGTTAAATGCTTTGTTCTTGACAGTGATCTCAGTTCTGAGCGAGCTGGCACTGCGACTGTCCTCAGAGCTGCTATTGCACCCAGCTGGAGGGGTGTCTTTGCACCATCCTCCCAGTACCTTAGTTTTGAAACCTGAGAGACTGTTCTTCAAATGGAAGCTGTTTTCTAGAAATAGCATGGCTGTTCTTTCAGCTGCATTGCCTAAAACTTTCTGATCAATATTTCCCTTATTTTGCTTCTGTTTTGTGGTTTTCCTGATCTTACAAGAACCTAATAAAATAATAATAAAGATGCAGGGCTGTGATCTGACTAGCAAAATTGTAATCTGTCAGCTGTAAAGCCCTGAGAGTACTGCTTGCAGATTTTCCTGGTCAGAGCCTCACCTGTAGGTCTCTGAAAGCCAGTGGAATTGTGCTCTTTTATGTCAGCTGAAGATCGATCTTTCTCTACGTGAGCCCTTCTTGATACAAGAGTTCGCCTTAGTTGCCTGTTCACCTTTTGGTTTCGTTTTGTTTTGCTCTGGGGAGGGGTGTGTTGTGTTTTGTGTTTTGTTGGTTTGGAGAGGTTGTTGTTTTGGGTTTTTTTTTAACTCATAACCTTTTTTTTTAAAGATGCTCAGCTCATCCTTGGTAGGGCAAAGGGAAAAAGCAGCAGTAAGCACAGGGAATCATTTACACTAACAAGGGAATGCTCATGTCTTCACTCTGAACAGACATTCAGAAGAGCTTTGCTTGCTAACCTTACTGGAAAACCAAAGCGTACACATTCCAGCACAGCTAATCAGTGCATCCCACTTTAAGATTTTTGTTTCATAATCTTGTGTCCAAAATGAATGTTTCATAGTGCAAACAAGTATGTTGGTTTGGTTTGTGGGTTTTGTTTTTTTTTTTTTTGCTGTTGGATGGTTGTTCTTTGTTTGTTTCTTTTAATGTGCTGTATTGCGGTTTGGTCAAAAACAACAGAATGACCTAAAACCGGAGGGTTGACTCAATTTTACTGCAATGGAGGAACTGCATAAAATGTTGAAAACTTAATGGTAATGGCAAAAGTGCTGAATTAATAGCTAGAACATGAGAGCTGCCTGCCAGGATACATAGGAAATTTGGGGTCAGAGGATGAGTAAGAAGTGAGTAAGGGAGAAAAACATTGAAATGTTAGCAGTAAAAGCTTTTATGGGCAGAGGGTGTTGGAAACAGCTTGACCCTGTGTGTTCCAGCCGCTCAAGTTCCAAAAGTGTAACAATTTCTGTGGTTAATTCTCAATCCATTATCAGCCCTACACACAGACTCACAGTGAAGATCCAAGTAAGCAGAAGTACTGTGTCCTCTGAGCAACAGGCCAGAGAAGCTTGGCACCTTTGAAAGTTCTGGGCAGGTGTTTTGGGGTATCTTCCCAAATATGACTGGCAATAGGACTTGTGTGTGCAGGAAGTAATTTTACACATGAGAATACAATCCAGAGGTTATCCGGATTTTATGGCACCTGGCCAGGATGGAGTGTGAAGAGCTGAGCTGGGCCCTGAAATAGTGGACCGCTGACAAGCAAAAGCCACATCATGGCCTATCCACTTTGATAGACATGGTCTTGGAATCCCTTCAGGTTGAAATCAGGGCCCCGATATCCTGGCAAGTGCTGCTGAATGGAGAAGGAAGTCCTTCCCTGCCTCCTACTCAGTCGTTTTAACAGGCTGTTTATGTGCTGGTGTGGCCAGATGATTTGAGGCTTAGAATGCCAATTAGACACCGGTAATTCTCCAAGGACAATATCAATTTGTGCACGCAGAGAAAGATTTCACACAAACTCCTCCCTTCAAAGCTTATTGTCTGCTCTCAAGCTGTGCTCTGCAGTCTGTGTCCCTCGTGTGTAAGTACCCTCGGGATTCATGGCACTGAGAGGCTACACACATTATCTTGCTCAGATCTTTCTGTTACACCAAGGTGTAAGCCCATAAAAGTCTGAGGTATCACCATAGCTGAAGTCTAACCCAGCTTGTGAAGCAGGTGTTCTTCCACTTATATAGTATCCCAGAACCACAAATAATGGTCACAGCAAGAAGGTCTGATCTGAAAGAAATAGATAGGCTAGTAATTATTAATAGAGAAAGGCCAGCTGAATATTAATTGGAATCAATGGCAATTACTGTGCTAGGAAGAAACAACTTAAGATTAAATCAATTAAGGGTAATGCCTTGAAGGGAGGACAATGATATTTAATTTAAATTGTTTTAAAGGGTATTTCACACTCTTAAGTTGTTATTTCCATTAGGTTATTTTAAACATTTTACATTAAAAATTGAATTGAATTTTCTCCTCAAAGGCAGAGAGTAAAAGGAATATTGGCAGCTTTTTATTCCTCAAGATAGGTCAGGAATTACACAAAACCCACTTTATTTTACAGTTCTTGGCAAGTGAAAAAAAATGTTTTGGGGGGATGTCTAAATGGTAAATAATGCGCACAGTTTAAAGGGATATATTTTACATTCTGACACCCTCTATTTATTTATTTTTCTTTCCTTAAATTAGAATTCCAACAAAAAAGTTTAATCAAAGACCTGTTTGTTTTTTGGTTTGTTATTTTTGGTTGTGGTTTTTTTCCACATTCTCATGAATGATGTCTTTAGGTATAGCATCTACCATATAGTCCCTGCATTTGTAATTTGTTATATTTGGAGCTGGAGTTTCTAAATTTATATATTTTGTTTGTTGTTGTTTAGCTTCTAAACATGGAAACCTAAAACACTAGTTACAGAAATAGTTCTTAACTTTTCTATTTAAAAAGGGGGCAGTGGTGGAGGAAGCAATGTCCTGAAAGAGAACATATTCTATAATTGATCTTGGTTATGACTAACTCCAGTCTGGCTTTCAGCATGTGGGAAGCAAAAAGAGGGGATATTTTCAATATGTGTTAACTACTGCCATCCCATGGTCCCTTGGCAGAGATTTTAACAGTACTTGCATAAGCAATATACCATATTTAATATAGTGTGTCTTTATCCATAATGTGATCTTTCCTGAGCTTCCTGCTTGTACAGATGGAAGGACTGGCCTTGTGGCAAAAATTTCAAAGGAAATCTTTCCTGAATGCCATGGGGTGAACTTTGCTTTGTTCTTTCTCTTTTAATGACAAAACTCTGCCCTCATTCTGTGTGGGATGGACAAATCAGCCCCCCATTCTCTCATACATGGTTTAGAACTTTTCAATACCCATGTGCATCCAGCTGTACTTTCTCCAGCCCTGGTGCTGAGGATGAACAAATTGTTGGGAACAATCTTTAGGAGGCACCTTAGTGTAAACTAAGTGGCTTGACATTGCCTGAAATTCTGGTGTGGGAGGGAAGGGAGGAAACTCCCTACAAGACTTGTTCCAGTATTTACGGCAGCTCAGCCTTCCCTGTGGGTTGAGTACACTTGATTGGAGGGCATCACGTGCTATCCAGAGCTTTGCCAGGTGTGGCATTCCATGGAAAAGGTTGGAAAACATTGTTCTACGCCATATCAAGTGCATCTTTGTCACACTTGTTCTGCACAGGGCATGAAAAGTAGTCAGGGCAGTCACTGCACAGAACTGTGATTGCAGATGCCCTTTTTCTGAAGCTTTGCCTGTTCTCTGGATGAGGCACATTTTGAATGTATCAGGCCATCAGCTTAGGGTATCCCAGCAGATTAAGCTGCTTCATGGCTTGAATTACTTGAAGTTGTTGTTTATAATTTTGCATCTGCCTTGGTGCCAGTGCCACACTACAGAGGTTCAAAGTTGCCTTTGTAGTGAGTGCTGTGTTTCTGACATCTGCCTTTGCTAGCAAGGTGAGGGTAAGGAGATAAGGAATCCCTTCTCTTCCTGGCTCTCCCTAAACCCTGACAGCCTTCAGCCAAGTATCACCGAAGGGCTTAAGGAACACTGTGCACCCTTAACCAACATTGCTTTGCCTAATGCAGACAGATTCTGTTTGAGCTCTCTGATCAGCTTTGAGACACAGACTCTGCAGATGAGTATCTGTAATTAGTTGTTTACAGCAGTTCAGCCACACTGTATTGGTTTTGGCTGCATTCAGGAAAACAGTTTTCTTTTTTGTTTGAGAGGGGAGAAAAAATGCTCTTTGGCTGTTTTTTTGCCTTCCTCCTTTTATAATAGCTTTAAAAAGATGCTACCTTTAATTTACTCTCTGTGCAGAGTTTCCATCTAGATTTGTTAACATGGAGCAGTTAGTTTTAAAAGTTTAAAGGCTTCTTAATTCGTGAAATAGAAATGCCATGTATACAGTGCCTCCTAATTCAGTTGTGCTTTGGGGTGAAATCTGTGTAATACCAAAATAAACAGCTTAGACTTAAAGAAAGACTGCAGGCTACTTGTGGAGCTCAGAGCAGATTTTGTTCTGGTGTAATCTGTAAGAACTTCACTGAGTTCTTCTGTAGTAATAAAAAATCTGGTCTTTTTGTAACATCATGTATTTGAAGGTTTTCCATTTCATTTACACTGGTTTTTCAGGGATGTAGGTGCCTAAACTTCATTGTTATTGCTGATTTAAGCATTGCTGAAATGCAAGCATCGTGTGGTATGAAGTGTACGTGAAAATTGCAGTGACCTTTCTTCTAATAGGTTCAGCAAGGTGTTTATCAAACTTTCTCAGTAAACAGCAATTAGATAACAAACCATTTCACAGAATAATCTCTCGTAAAACTCTTATTGCTATAAGTTTTGAAGATTTCCCCACACATTTGGTGCAACATTTGTAATAGATGTGAATGAGCTTTGCATTTACTGCGTATAAGAAAAGTGATGTTTAATGCCTGCACAAGCCTCTGGAGAAACATTCTGTATAGCTCTAATTCAAACTACACCAGCTGGGCAGATAAATCATGATGTAAAAATACATCATTTCTATCAGAATATTTTGTAGAAATGACCAAAACTAGGTATGCTTCCCTTCATGAATTTCCCCTAA
The DNA here is from genome assembly GCA_035583135.1 of Lophotriccus pileatus. Taxonomy (NCBI): domain Eukaryota; kingdom Metazoa; phylum Chordata; class Aves; order Passeriformes; family Tyrannidae; genus Lophotriccus; species Lophotriccus pileatus. The sequence continues at coordinate 11,617,083 of JAWWES010000018.1, read as the reverse complement.
AAATGCTGGATTTACTATAATTAATTTTGTTCTCTACAGAAACCGTCATTTAGTGGCAACACTATTAAACAAGCGAATTACAAATTACAGGTGACATTTATATGATCATAATCACTCCTTTCTGACTGCTAGGAAAATTTGTTCAGAGAGGAACCTGCATTTTTGCAGATGGCATGGAAAAAAAATGAAGCTTGCAGAACACACTATTATTCCTGCGAGGCCATCAGTTCGTTAGTTGAAGCAGCCAAGTCTTGACGAGCTGCAACTGATCAGCAAATGGGAAATGAGCAGGAGTATAAATTCCCAGCAAACTGAATCATTAACATTTGCTGCCTGCATCCTGAAAACACAGTAAATCAAAAGTGTCATGATATATCAAGACAAAATATCATTACTAATTGGGATTAATTTGCTGCTGTGGGATTGCTGACCTTTGCTGAAAGAAAAAAAACACCTGCTCGTTAACTCTTGTTACTTAATCTCTTTTTTTCTTTTTCTTTGAGGATATGGTAAGATATCATACGATATCAGGATACAGGCTCTTCTGAGAAGTACCACTCTTGTTGAATTTTTCTTTTCTGATGGACAAATGTGATATTTTCGTTTAAGAAATAACCTTATAGTGGATATGAGTGTGCCAAGGGAGTATTAGATAACAAAGATGAAGTTTTGTATAACCTTAAGCAATGTTAGATTGACGTTATTTCTTTGAACTGTGGAATAAAGGAAGCTCCACTGTCAGCTTCATTGAGCACTTGTTAGTGCTTCCCAAAATGCTCATTGGTATTTTCAAAAGTTTCTGAAGTGCTCTCAGCTGAAAGTGTGCTGCACCTGCAAGCCAGTCTCCTGACCCTGTGGAGCAGGAATGCTGTGGAAGTAGTGGAAGGGTAGCTGGAACCTGCTCCAGTCTTCAACCATCTGCCTCAGACAGGCCTGGGGAAACATTCACTGCTGCCAGCCTGTCCGTGCCTGGTGGGGAGGCATCAGTGTAGAACAGGATCCCAAAAACATCATCCCTTACCCCATGTTTACTGATACACTGGTGCAAGGTATCATGATTTGGGGTTATTTTTAACTCCTTTGTGCTTTTACAAGACAGAGGACATAAGAGACAAGATGGGCCTTGAAAGGAAAAGATGGGATTAGCTGATAGAGGAAGCATGTTACTGTTCTGAAAACACAGATCACATGGCGGAGGAAGGGGAGAAGTGATAACTGTGTTAGGGAGGTGTTAGGCTGCCCAGTATATCCCAACTGCATAGAGTATAGTTAGGGTCAAAAATTGACCTTCCCCCTTATGCATGCTCCATCCCAATTTATGGTAAGACACCAGGGTTAGGAGAGGAAGGAAGGTGTGGGAAGAAACAGAAAAGTATAGCTGAGGATGGAGATTTCCTAACCCATCTACTACCACCACTGCGTTTCAGACCCGTTTCCCTCTGGCTGTCATCTCTGTCAGCCTGCTTTCAGAAGACAACTATGGGATGACCATAGGCTCGAGTACTCACATTCCACACATCCCACTTTCCATCCTTGTGCTCATGTATACAGCTCCGGTGTTGTCCCTAACAATGTTCTTATGCTGGGGTTTTGCCGAGAAAAAGAAAAGATGACTTTGTCAGTTAAACTGACAAAATCATCCTCTTACTCTTGACATCATTAGGCATTTTGGAGATTGTTCCAACATGAAGTCACCAGATGCTTGAATCCTTCCCTGCTGATGAGTTGCTCCCCAGATCTTGCTTAATATGTCCCCAAGCGCTCACCAAATTGTAGTTAAGCATCTATTTAGTCTGCTAGGTTTATGCATGTTCTTCATTAATTTCTGGTGCTTGCTCCTTTGTAATGATTTCTTGACTCTCTTATACACACTAAATCATTCTGTCTCTGTAAATACAGGACAACATGAAGTTATTGTAGAGCTTCATGACTATAATGCAAGAAAGAAGAGAATGGTACAGTTATAAGCTATTTCTTATGTGATTTAGGTTTTTAATATTGTAACCTTCTTCTTTTACTGTCTCATAAACTACACTAACACAAAAGGCTTTTGCCATTTTCTTCCATTTCTTTTGGTCTGGGGTCATTACCCTGTGTTTATGTTCAAAAAAAAGAGGTAATTTTTTCCTGTTTTAAGCAAACCTTCCCCCCTGGCTTTTTATTTTTTTTTATAGTGGTGGAGAAGGTGCATTGTATGCAGAGATCGAACAAGCACACAATAAACTGATATCCCCAGGTTCTTGCATCGCTCTGAGACAATGTTACTAGAACTGTTATATTGACTGTAATAATCCAAACATCCACACTGACACTAAAAAGGGAAAAGGACAATGATCTATAAATAATTAAGAGAAAAAAAATCATTTGTTCTCTGTTTAAATACCCAGAGATAAGCTCCTGTTTCAGCTTGAGACATGTTAGTGCCAAAATTGATAGGCCAAGGTCAGTCTGAGTTTTGCACAGAGTTCTCCTTGAAATAATATTTTCCTATTCAGAGTAAAGGACTAAGGCCAGCTTTGGTGTAAAGCTGATGACATAACCAGGGGCACTTGTTTTAGCAAATGCTGAGCTCTGGTGTGAATTTCTGTGGATCTGTCTTGGATCCTCACTTAGGTAAACTCACAGTGGCATATGCAGGAAATAAAACACACACCAGGCTGAAGAGGAGTTCTCCCATGGCAGAAGTCAGTGGACCACTACAGATGCATTACAGTTTCTTGCAAGCCCTGTGGAAGGGAGATGTTGGCTTTTACAATTTGCAGTCACTTAGGGAATTGTCCTCTTATTTGGCTTTGCCTTCAAATGATGCAAAAGAGTTTGGATTGACATGGGGCTTTTTTCAAGAATACTCAAGCTGAGGAAGGCTGTACTTATGCGAGTGATACATTCAGATGGGGGTAAAAAGTTTATTGGGAAAATAAAAGTCTATACCTTAAGTAGCATATCAGGGAAAAAAGAAACATTTGAAGACATTCATTACCTATTTGGCTGTGGTGTGAATGATATGGGATGTGTTTGGATGATGTTGCTGTTCACAGAGGTTAGTGAGTTTTTCAGAATAGAAGACAAATACTAGTAAATCCTGTGCTTCTATCAGTGACTAAATGAATACGAAGCAAAAGGAAAATCCTCTCATTATGAAGTGCTGCATTATACTTATGTGACTCATTTGTTTAATATGTGTATAGGATGGCTTCAGATGCATGATAAACTACCAGCTTGCCTATTGAGCTGAAGCTGACTTTATTAACAGCATCATTAAAAGCACATATGCATTATTCCACGAATGTAAAATAATTAAGCTGTTTTAATTAGTGTAACCCAGCTTTAACTTCCCAGTGCTTAACTTCAGATTCAGTCACCTGATGTGTAACCATGTATCAAGAGCAGCACAATGGCTCACTCGAGATGCACAGGCATCCAGTGTGCCCTGCTGTGCTTTTGGGTTCAGATCCATGGAAATAGGCGGCTATGGATGGAAAGACTTCCTTAAGTCACCTCAATTACAGCCTAATTGAGCTGTTAGTGCTTCACTATATGTTACACAGGTGGCTACACTGGATGGCTTATACAATGGTTATGACTTCCAGTTCTTCCACTGGATCCCTTAAAATGTATGTACGTGTATATACATATGGATACATTCACATTATTGTGACACAGCAGGCTAGTTAAAATCCTTGTCTCTCAGGGACTTGCTTTGTCCTTTAACACAATGTTGTGGGTTTGTCCAGGTGACAATTTTTCCCACACCCTCCAACCAAATTGGTTCAAGCTGTGAGAGAAGGTTTATGCAGACAAAACTAAAATCCAATTGGGGAAAAATAATATTACAATTTATTACTACAAAACACAAACTAAACAACT
>JAWWES010000018.1:11592186-11613116 GCA_035583135.1 Lophotriccus pileatus | reverse complement strand
CTTTTTTTTTCCTTTACTCCATTCCAGGTCTGGATCAAGGGGGTCTTCCGTGCTTGCTCCTGCCCCCGGCCCAGGGCTGGGGGAGGAGGGAGGCCTTGGCCCCCCTCGGGGCCTGCTGCCTCCTCCCTCACATGGCTACTTGATTTCAAACTACGCAACTACTTTCTCTTCCGTTTTTTAAAGATGTAATTGGCAAAAGGCGTTCTCAGAACTTCTGATTGGTTTTGTCCTGGAAATCAACCTGGACAAACCATCTCACAGTCCCCCGGGGAGGGGGGGGACCCTGCTAACCCACGACACACAAGCATATCTGTTGACAAATAATTACTTTTTCAACTGATTTTTCTGCCATATCAAAGCATGGCAGATGACAGCAGCTGAACTCTGCTCTGGGCTGGGGAGGCTTCTGGTATAGCAGAGCCTTGTTATGTTTGCTCTCACTTTGCTATATTTCAACTTTCAAAAGTACCTGGTGAAAAAGAAATCTACCCCCTTCAGATGGAGTGACCTGTCTGTTTAGCAGCTTGTCCTATTGCACCTGATGTGTTAGGATGACTCTTGTTGCAGAGCAGTTCTTCTTGAACCCTTTCAGACTATGCAATACCTGGATATTTTGGTCTTCAGAGTCTGCATTTTGCAGTTTCTTTCCTGTTAACCTCGCTGGCCTTTTGCAACTACTGTGTTATTCTCAGGCCTGTTTTTTTTAAGTCAGTCAGAAATTAATAACTTAATAACAAATCAATCATCTTCATGTGTTTGTTTAATGCATCTTCCTTTTCCTAACTTGAAGCAGTGCAGAGTTTTATGTTGACATCATTCTTGAAAGATTTATCTCTTGAGATGAACTATCTGGTTCATTGTTTTTCATAAATGGATCGGGATGTAATAAATCTATAAATGGATTTTTTAATAAAAACAGATCAGGAAGTACTGACCAGTCATAGTGTTCCATGCAAAAACCTGCCCCATTTTAATCAGGAATAGCAATCACTGAGATATGTCATGTGGAAATGAAGAGAGTCACAGGGACAAACTCAGACTTTTAACCAACTAGGAAATATCTCTCCTTATATTGTTCATAAATGAAAAGAAATTCTACTTTGTCATTATGACCTCTGTTATTAAGGAGAAGATTCCTTTGAAAAACATGTGAATTCAACTGAATAAATTGAAAAATGAAAAGTAGCAATGAAAATGCAAGCATTGATAATTGCATAACCAAACCAGAAAGATAAAAACTGATTCCTTCCCCCCTCCCCCCCATCCTTTGTTGTTAGTAAACTTTAATGTTTCTGCCTGGGGGAGGTGAGGCACTGGAACAGGCTGCAGAGAGAAGCTGTGGCTGCCCCATCCCTGACAGTGTTCGAGGCCAGGCTGGATGGGTCTCTGAGCAACCTGGTCTAGTGGAAGGTGTCCCTGGCTGTGACAGGGGGTTGGAACAGATGATTTTTAAGGTTCTTTCTAACCCAACCTGTTCTGCAATTTTCTAAAAAGCTTTGGTAAATAGCTTTACCCACAAAACAGAAGGATTTTTAAATCATTGCTCTTTTAACAAAATGGCCAGACTAAGAAAGTACAACTGGAAATTTTTACAGGGATGACTAAGTGTGGGCATTCAGTGCAGTGTGGAGGCAGCATCCTCCTAGGAATTGAATGAATTCACAGATAGGACTCAACATGTGACTGTGAACCATTATATGGTTCTCTGTGGTAAAAATTAGCTGGTGCCATACATAGCATGCATCTTGTCTCCTAGCAGAAGGGAAAACTGTCTTTTTTTTTTGTCCATGACACGCTGCAGAGAGAACCATATAAAATTTCAAGAGTTTTCCTGACTACCACAGTAAGTGCAGCACTGAGTTCCTCAGCTTGCATAAAGATGATGGAATAAATAGCTGAATACAGAGAAAGACTTCACCAATAAGTACATTCACTGAGTAGTCAGCATAAAATAATTTTGATTTTCTTGGAATGTTTTCTGGAAAATCTCTTTGAAAAGCCCTGCCCTCTGGTACAGGGTTGCATATGGCTCCCTTTGTAAACTGTATTCAAAGGAAGAATTCTCCTGGCAAGCGTTTTACACCTCCAGCTGTCACTACAAATACTGTGGAGTCATTCATAAAACAGTTCATGAATGAATATAGGGGGATATCTTCTGTCTTCTCATTCACAGTAGATGAGCACCAGGAAATGGAAGCAGGTTCATCTACTGAAACTTCCCAAACGGTCCCCATGGTGGCATATTTTCTCTATTGGAAAAGAACCATTTTTTTCCTTCTCTTTATTTACATAAAGTTAAGTTAATGCATAGTGAATAGGAAGACAGGGGCAAAATGAGTGACTAAGTCTGAGAGTTGATCGTGTTTGTTAAATTAATAATTTTTAATATATTCCAATAACTTTTAAGACTCCTTCTGAATACATGATTATCTTGTTGCACTGAAAAGCCCCATCTGAAAAGTACTGACTGCAGATGTCTACTGTAAACACATGTATGAGTATTTGTCAGAGTAGTCTCCAGAGAGTTGCTCTGGGAGACTGATTTTTGCACATTCTTAGCCGAAAAAAGCCATGCTCTTTTCCAAGAGCATCTTCTTCATCTTCTCTCTCTATATATGTGTGTATACACCCCCCCCCCCCAGTATATTTTTACTTGTGTTCACACGGCTGTGTGTACACACAGATGTGCACACATGCGTTGATCCTCTGTTAGTATCTAAGTCAGTTGTTATTTTGTTTGCAATGTATCCTCACAGTTTTAAAGGATGCCTCATTGAACCAACGGAAACTTACACAAACCCCTGATTTCTTCCTTTGAAAATACAAAGTTGTCATTCATTTTTCAATTGCTTTAGGTCAAAGCTGCAACAAAGGAAAAGGGTAGGTGTTAACAAGAGGGAATGTGCTACAGGAACAAGTAATTTTTTTGCAGTATCTTGTCACAAGCCTTTCGACAGAGCTATTGTTTCAAGCACAAAGCATTGCCAGGACGATGCAAGAGATCTGATAATACATTTGTGGCAGCCCTTTTGTTTCTGCAGCTGTATCCCAATTGGAGCATTTAAACATTAGAGTCTGAAGAAAAATATTCATTTTCTCTGAAATAATGAGAGGTAATTTTTGTATTGTTATCTACTTAAGGAGAGAGATGACATGAAGGCAAATTAGTAATTGCTGGCCTTTAAAACAAACTTCTAAATTTTTGTCACTAGATTGATGTTGCAAAGATTTGTACAAGTAGTAAATCAATTTTATCAAAGCATTTTATGTACGTGCAGACAGTGCTTTCCTATTCAGTGAAGCATTTATGCATGTTAAATGAAATGCGTGCTGGAGTGACCATAAGTGGATTCTTTTTGTTGTGTTTAGGAAAACGTCATGGGGGAAAATGGTGAGGAGGTACTACAAAGGGGATTTTAGCTGATGTTTTCTTTTGGAGTTTTCTTGGGGTTTGTGTGTGTTGTGTGTGCTTATCTAGGATAACCAAGGTAGTTCCCAGTCTGTAGGCAGTCAGTTTTATTAGATTCAAATCTGTGAAAAAATGAAATTATAATTCAGGCTAAACAGCAAAAGCATTTTGGGTCCACATCTTCCTGATTTTGAGTAGGAGCTGGTTGAAGGGCTGAATTATTTCGCTGATGTTTGGTCTATAACATATTAGATTTGAAAGCCCTGGAATTTACACTGACAAGTCCTATTGCACAAGGAGTTTGACAGCAAGTTTCCATTGCATTTTGTGGTAGCCATATGACCAAACTTTACGCAATCCGGTGCAAGTGTAGGTATTTCTCAAGGCTGTTGTCTGAAGACCTGACGTTTCTAGTTAATTATTTGATGCAATAAGGCCAAATAATTCTGATGTTTAGGAAATACTCCGTTTCTAAAGGGAAAAGATCAGGTATGGCATGTTGTTAATGGAAGTCCAGTATCTCCAAATGCCATGGCTTATGCTCACAAAGCCATTGCTCTGTCAGGACCTGCTGCTACTTTTGCTGTGGGATTTCCATTTGCTTTTTAAGTTTCTCTGTCACACCAGGTACTGTGGTGAGTCATTCCTGGCTTAGTAAAGTCATGGAAGTTTTACCATTGTTTTGACTGAATTTCATTCTCACTGGAACCACCAAAAGGTGTCTCTTTTGGTTTTACAAATGAAAACAAACCAAAAATTAAGAAAGGAAGATTAGCTAATTTGCCTGTGGCTGCTGGAGAACATGAAAATGTTTGGGGTAAATGTACATTTTGAAATATGTCAGCTACTGGAAATATTTCATGTATGATTTGAACCTTTTACTTGTGTAATTCAATCACTGTACAATTCACTCGTGGTATTAATTTGCATTCATGTCTAATGCTTTACTATTTAATTCATTGTTGTCTCTGGTACCTACAAGTAAAAATCAGGAGCTCTTAGGATGGAAAAGTTCATTGTGCAGTAGCAGAATGTTATTAGCACCAAAACAGAATAGATACTAGTATTGAAGAAGGCTCTCCTCTTCAGAAAGTGCAGTGTAGTTCCATTCTTTTTTGTCTTTTTTTCTGTATCAGGTAATGAATTCTAATTATTGTTATGGCCTTCAAATGGAGCAGAATTCCATACACTGCAGAAAATAGTAAGTGACAATGTTCTCCATGGTTTGAGATATTCATGTTACATTTTTACCAACCGTGGATTATTTGAGGGACATATTGCTTTTGCAGATGTCTTTAACAATGGAGTGTTTAACAAGAATTTACTTCTGTTACTCTCCTGGGTGTGTTTGGTCATTGTGTCAAGAACATATATATATTCTTGATACACAAACATGCATTTTAAAGAGGGCAAAATCCATAGAATAATTGCCTTCTTTTGCAACAATATTTAATGGACTTTTTTTAAAGTTTGGCTCAGAGTAACTACCCAGAAGCAAATTAAGATGAGTAGTATCCAAGTTTTGAAAAGACTCACACATATAAACCAGTAAATTTATCTTCACAGAAGTAATATTTTAAGTTACTGGTGCTAAGCAAATAACTCTTTGGAGAAGAAATTTTATGTAAGGCAAGAGCAATATCAAGAATAGAGCAAATATGCTCCTGCCTACCACCAGCTTCTCTCTGTGAAGAAAGTGGGTCCCAGTTCTTGCGCAGTGAATGCAAAGTCCCCAGGCAAAGGAGAGGGTATCCAGGAGGGGAGAATGACAGAGTTATCACTGATTTCCACAGAAACAAGACATAAAAGGACAAAACCAAGTTACTTCACATTTCCTAGAGTGCTGTTAATGCAGAAGAGGTCTGTTCTTTGGGCTTTAGAGCAGATAAATCGTATATTATTGATAAAAGGGATGTAATTTTAATTTGTTGGAAGAGTTTTCTGTGCCCTGGTGTGCTTTTCATTGAGTGTGTTAATTTTTCATTATCACTGGATATGTAGCTCTGTTGTACCAAGAGGGAGTATTTTCTACTTTGATTTCTGAGCAAATGAGAATGGAGAATGATGCTGCTAATAGTCAATGAGATGTGAAGGATCTGGGCTCCCCAAAGGAGATCTCATTAATGGTAAATCCTTAATGGATAGAAAGGTGACTTGAAGAACCCTCTTCAACAAGTGACCAGTCCTGGTCGATGCTGCTGCTCTGGTTGTGCTGCAGTTCCAGAAAGTCCTGTCTGAGGTGAATAAATCTCCCTCTATCTCCACAGCCCCAGCAGTGTAGGCTCTTAGTTATTTATAACTGTTTTACATTTTCCTGGTTAAATACTCATAATCCAGTATCTTAAAGCAGTGTTCGATTTTAACATCTGCCTCCTCACAGGGAAGCTGTTATCCTTTTGTATCCCATTTATCATATTTGTAAGGTGGTTCCTTTTATCTCCCCTGTGTTCTGGGATAAGGGAAGGTCAACATTTTAAAATACAATTCTGGCCATTGGCTTGTCTCAAGGCATGAAAAAGTTCTGACTTCCTGGGAGTCAGACTAAAGCTTCAGAACTTTATACAAACTCACAGATGAGCTTAATATTTCAGCATACAGTTGAATATGTTTTAAGGGGTTTTTTGGGGAACTATATTTGGAAGGTGACCATTTCCTAAAGCCTACCAAGAAATGTAGCTAATGCTAAGCCACACATCTGTGTTATGTCAACTCTGTAGAAACAATACCTGTTCTCACTTACTTTTCATCACATAGTTTGTTTGGTTTGGTTTGGTTTGGTTTGGTTTTTCTGAAAAATGTACCAGGGATCCCAATGGAACCCACACTGAACAGTTATCATCAGTGGCCTTGCAGTGAAACTGATAATGGCAGTGGAGAACTCTGAATGTTTTTAATGGAACTATCTTGCTATGAATTTAAAATTTGTGTTTAGCTTCTGTAATTCCCCGAGCTCAGATTTTCTAATGAACTAATACTTAATGTAAAGATAAATTCTCATCACAAAACACAGCTCATAACTGTTTAAGTTCAGTTTATGGTGTGTTGATTGGCTAAAGCTGAGTTAATTGAAAGTAATTATAAATAGACAATTTGCAAACTGTGAAAAAAGAAAATCATAGTGAAAAATTAAGCCTCTGTGGTACAATTCAGTGAGTTTTATGGTTGGAGAAAAGAAATTGTAATGCAAACATAATTTCTCAGCTACAATGTTTTTCCCACTGTTATTATTGGAAAAATAGGATGTAAACAGATACAGGACTTTCTACTGACCAACTGGTCCTATTGCCACTAAATTTCTTTCTTCTTTCCTAGACTTGTCCTAAATGGGATCCTACACTCTGTACCCAAAACCAGCTCTGGAAAACCACAAATATTTAAAAGAAAAAAAGAGTTTCTTTCAATCCAATTGCATTAATATCACCTCGGGCTCATGCATTTGTTTATTTAAGAAGCCTTTTGGAATTGCTTATTCAGAGTGTGTTTGGATGAGGAAAGGTGATGAGCATTTTTCTCACAGTGCAAACGGGCTCAGGGTTGTTCTTGGAGAGGCTTTTGTCCGTTGTAGGATTGGGCAATTCAGAGGGAACCAAGTGGAATGAGGGACGGGGCTTGGCACTGCTGATGTGCACAGCTTGAGAGACAGTAGGATCTGGTGGTTATGGTGCTGAACTGGAAACAATGAATGCATGAGCCCAGGATGAGAACTTTTGCAGTTTGCATAGTTTCTCAGTCTTTCACCTTATCTTAACTCGAAAGCTTTAAATTTTAGACTCCTCGTTGGTGGGGTTGCCTTTATCTGTTGCTGTGATATTCAGATACCCATGACTTGGATTTGGCTGGAGTCTCTGGGACTTTTTTTTAAAGTAAATAATGCTACTGAAGAAAAGGACTTCTGTCATCTTCTAGCAGTTTATAAAGCTCCAGACATAGCCTAAGTGTGATAGAAAATAAAAATAAATATGATGTGGGGTAAGTAATCCAATGGCATAAGGGCCTATTTAGACTCCAGTACTGACAAGAGAAAACAGTTCATTATGTATACACTTATTTACTCTACAAAGTTGTTTTAAAAGAGCTTTCTATCTTGTCAGCTTTTATGTTGACCATCAAAACAACATGAACTTTGATTACATAGGACTTGCATGAAATCTCCTAGGCACTTCTCTTACTACTTTCATCAAAAGTCATCATAAAGAGAAATTAACTATTAACAGGGACCAACTACCCAGATGGCTACAGCACTTCATAGTGTCATCTTTTTCCTAGAACAATACCTTCCAGCTTCATCCACTGGCTTTCATATCACACGGGTCCTGAAGCTTTGGCTTATTTCCATGGCTGTTCCCAGAAACATTCCTTATTTGAAAAGAAGCAATATTATTCTGCAAGAATAATATAAGAATCTAGGAGCATCTCTAACCACTGGCCTGTCAGTCTGACTTTAAAGAAATAACCTGACATTCAGAAGAGCTCCCTCAGTGGTCTCTGCATATCTGGAATTGAGAGATACAAAGAAAACCAATGGATTTTGCAGGCTGTAAGACAGTGAGGTTTGCAGATGCATTTGTTTTAGATCAGCAGTGAGCCCAGAGACACAGATAATTGTGTAGGTGAGATCAGACCTCTAATTGTAACTGCAGAGTACTAATGGAGAACGTTGGGAAGATTTGCAACCACATGAAAATCCCGAGTTCATCTGGAAGTCTTATTTATAGGTTTTGACAACTGAGAGCTCTGCATTACCCTCTCCTTGGTGAGATGTATTGCTGTGTTGCTGCCTCACTATCTTTCCTCTACTGTCTTCATATGCAAACAAATGGGAACTCCCAAAAAAAGAGATTTTTGAACTTTATAGACCCTAGGTGAAACCACACTGTATAAATCAGTAAGTTGCATGTATAATTTTAGAATTTAATTTCTTTTCATATTTCTTCCCTCTTCCAGCAAGTGGAGGGTATGTATAGCCACTGTCAACTAGTTATTTAAAGTTCAAACACTGCACTTCTGAATATTTCAGAAGCTTTATCTTATGTACTTTCTAAAAAATTATTCTTGCAAGTAAATGGCACAGTATGAGGAAATCGTGTAATTTCTGGAGTGTACCAAGACTTATTTTCAGAAACGCAAATAAAAATAGAAAACAGGATCTGCCTAACAGTGCATGACCCCATTAACCTGGGAGCTATTGCTAGCAAACCACATGTGTCCAAGAATACACAGCTCATTCCTAATTTAAAATCAAATTCTCATCAAAGTCTGTGAGGATATTCGTATAAGTAAGAGTAAAAATAGCTGAAGGAATCTCTTATAGGTGATCATTTCATCAGTGTATTTACCATCTTTCCCTCTTTGTGGAAAAACTTTTCTAAGTTGTTTCATTTGTGCTGGTAGAATTTAGTCTTCCATTTCATCAAAGCTAGGTTGCTTTTTCATTTGCTGGTAAATATTACAGTACTTTTCTCTTTAACAAATTTTCCTTCAGCTGAAGTTCATGATAAATGGAGAGCTTAAACCTACTGATGTTTGTTAATGCATAGCATGGACAATCACTGTATGTAGAACTGGTCGAATTTATTTTTGGACGGAAGAAAAATTCCCCAAAAACCAGAAAATTTGCAAGTTGGGGTTTTTTTGAAAGGGGGGCTACTATTAATAAGAATGTTTCCTGAAAATTTAGAGTATTTCACTAAGAGTACATTTCTGTTTCTTGTCTTATTTTAGGACATGGTGTCATTACATTTAATCTGCACCTAAAAGCAGATATGGTTTGTGTAGCTCATTCTGGGAGCCTTGTGTTGCTCTCTAGTTTACTTCTTCCATAATCTGCCAAGGTCTGCACTTCATTTAATCCACAGCACATCCAGGACAGCTGAGAGACGTGTCAGGATGTTACTGGGCAGTTGTTTGAGGTTTGCCATGCTGAACGTCCACGTAGCAAATACTCTCGAGCACACTGACCCAGTACCCAAGCATGGAAGGAATAAATTGAAATTAAAAAATAAAGATCTGAGATCTGGCTCAGCTCTTTAGGCATTCTGGGGCTAAGGATTGTCTGAATCACAGTCATTAAGCAGCACACTAGAAAATGCAGTTGAACTGTAGTCTAATTTGAATGAAAACACCATACAGCTCCAACCCACACAAGAGCAATCAGCATTTTGATTTTGTTAAATGTTCCCTAGAACCTTCTACATCCCCTCCCCCCACAACGTAAATATTTGAGCATTCTACCCAATTCAAAAGAAAAACTGTACTAGAATATTTAAATATACCAAAATCTCATAGTTTCATCAAACTCTGTGACAAATACATTGAAAATACATATTGTGGGGAAGATGTCTGGCTACCTTTGGCACCACTGTTATTATGAGGACTTTGACAATAGCTCACTTTCTCCAAAGTAAAGACTGATGTACATTAAAGGGTGGTAAGAGGCATTTTATACCATGTAAAGATTAAAAGTGTGAGTTTAAAGCATCAATCTGCAAATAAAGCCATCTAATAGCCAGTAAAATGAGAAAGGTGATAAGAGTGTCATGATTCATGGCATGAGCCAACTGCATTATGAATGATCAATGAACATTATCATCAGAACAATGTCATAGTCTTACAATTATGGTGCATCGTAAATGCAAATATAATTGCTTTGTATGTAATGAAATACAAAAGCCACATTTAAATAATACTGTTAAGGTTGTGATCCAAACTGGCAAAACCTTGACTAGCCAGCTAAGATGACATGATCTCATCTTAACCTTTTCACTGCTGTCAGAGCAGAAATGGGATTGCAGAAAGTGTGTTTATGAAACATCAGGATATTCGCTGATGATATTGGAAATGCCTGTTTGCTCTCAGTGGATGGGAGGCTAAAGCAAATAGATATAATTTCTTCTCCTCTATTTTGAGGTCGTCTTATTGATTTTGCAGTTGCTCCTGTGTAGCTGAGAGAAGAGGTGAGCCAGGTTATAATATAGTTGATTATGGAGGGGTGCGGGGGAAGAGACTTCAAGAATTACAGTGCAGTAATAGAATTAACAGCAAAAGAAATGGAAGCAGACACCAAAAATTGCTGTGTACATCCAGTGAGTTTTTTGTTAATTCTTCATATCAGGGCAGACTTCATACTGCTAGAAACAGATAAAGTGATATTTTAATTCTAAGTCTTTCCTTTACTCAAAGTGTAAATGCAGGAATCTGCACACTCTGTACTTCAAATGTTCTTCCATGTTACTTAAGTGGGGAGGCAGTAAGGCCTGCAGTTTCCATGCCACTTCTTTAAAAACCTATTGTATGTGTTTTTAATATTAGCTACTGTAAATAAACCACAGCTTGGAGAGGGTCATGCAATCAACTGTGCAGTCCAGGTGGATTCCATTCCTTTTGCTGAAGGAGCATAGGGGTCTAAGGAACACAGCGCAGATGAAACCTTGGCATCAGCAAAGCTGATTTTTCAGGGATCCAGGAATTCGTCTCAGCAGTCTCTCCTGAATGGTACTATCTTGTGATGGAGTCACAATGTAACTTTGCAAGTGTTGATGCTGTGGTTCTTAGCATTCCTCACCTCACAGTGCATTCCTCTTTCTTTATTTACCCTGGTATTTTGATATAAGCTTAAAGCAATATTCCATTTGAAGGTTGAAGTGCATATTTTTTAGGAACTCTGGATGCTATAATGGCTTATAGTGCCCTGATTTCTTGACATAGCCTGTTATTAGAAAAGGTCAGAATGCCTCAGCTGGTTGAGGACTGGCAGCTGCTATATTCATACCATTCAGCAGGGGCATAATGATGTCATATTTTGAAACATGGATTTTGACAGATTGTCCAGAACTGTGGATTACAAAGTTCCCTTCTGCCATAAATGGCTCCAAAGTAATAAATATCATAAATTAATCTCTATTCATTGCTATGGTTCTTAATAGGAATATTGTATCAATTTACATGTAAATATTTATAGCCTACTGAAGGACCTAACCACTAAATTTTTCAGATTCTCCCTAATCTTCTGCACATAGGAATCTTTAAGAATAATAAGGTCTGTGATACCTGATGCCATACAAGGAGACATCAGTGTAGTTTTCCTTTGCAGACAGAAACCAGTAGAATGCTGCCTGTTAGAAAGATGGTTAATATAAAAAACAGAACTGTGGTGGCTGAGCTGCCTTTCATGGCAGTATGTTAAATTGTCTAAAAGTTTCCATTAAACTCTGCATGAAAACACTTGACCCTTTATTATTATTAAAACTCACTGGATTTTTAGCATGTCAGCGGCCAACCTGGAAAAAGCAGTTAAGTCAGAACAAGGCCTTGCATGAAGATAATGCCTCTATCTATAAAGTACAAGGAAATTAGGACTGCATATGGTAATGATGTTCTTAACCCTCTTAGTCCTATGGTTTCCTGAAGTTTATAATGCTAACATTAATAAGAGCCTTGTAGTTACCAAGAATATTTTATTTCTGGGCAACTCAGTTTGGTTTAGAATGTATTCATAAAATATTAGCAAGTTTTCATTCCTATAACTGTACTGATTTATGCACCTCTTAATGTGCAATTTCTCTTAACAACACTTCCTCAAATTTGCAAGATGTGATTCAGAGTTAGTTGTCTGTGACAGGGATCTTCTAACAAATAAGAGAGATGAGAATTCCATAAATGTCTTTGCTGTAAATCACAGAAAGATTGTGGGATGAAACTTGTAGGTTTTTAGAAACCAGACATGGGTTGGGATATTTTATGGAACAATGGCACCATTTTCTAGATCAGAGTGTTCTAGCAGGATCAGATTCTTCTGTGATGAAGCTGTTGAGAGACATAGATATGAGTGTCAAGGCTGGAGTTGTCCTTAATGGCTTAATAATGTACAGATGACATAGTCATGGTGTCCTTAAAAAGCAATTACTGTTGATGCATGAAAAATAACAAGTCTGAGCATATTGAATCATCAGATCTACAAGATACAGTGCACGGGACTAGAAAACTCTCCTGCATTTTTAGGGTCTGCCTACTAGTCAGTTATCCTGCAAATCCGTATGTGGATCAAGCTCTGCAATAAAACTAATGAGGTTTTGCATAGTCCTGTTATCGGATTGCTTGGCTATGGGAGCATCACGTCTCTGATTCTGTCTTCTAATTTCCATGTTAAATGTATGTAAGCAATTTAAGTCTACCTACTGTTCTACCAGTGCGTCCTTCTCAGATCAAACAGTTCTACTTCTTTAGCAGTGTTAATTCCCACTGTGTTTGCAGAATATTATTATTTCCTTATCTTTCTAAATTGCCAGGGATTGGTTAAGCCCATGTAGACTTATCTGAGCTGGCTCTAGAACTAGGAAAAGAATAATTCCAGGAGAGTGAAGCGCCAGGTTATCACAGCTCTGCTGCTTTCAGTGCCCACATTAGCAGCACGTTGTGCCATGACAGGTTTTACATGAGGACCACACCTTTTCACATACAGCTTTGTAAAATTTTGTGTGACATAGATATGGTTTATGTTATATTCTTGTTATAGTGCACCTCATATGCAGGGGTGTTCCTGTTGGCCAGGAAGTTCCCAGTCAGCTGTCCTGATTCTGAGTGAAACTAAACAGTTTCTGTCACAGTGCTGGATGGTTCTTGCAGGAACCCAGGAGGACACGGATTTGTACCCTGGCAATACACACTGAAGGACAGATGCACAGACAGGCTGGGAGATTAGGAATTGAAGCCAAAATAGCCAAGGAAATCGTGCACAAGTGAACTCAGTTTTCTTTAGGTTTTTCAAAGAGACTTTTGAAAGGGCAATTGTATAAAAGATTAGTTTCAGATAAGAGGAAATGTAGCACAAAGAATGAATGTGGCAGAATTATATTCAGTTTTTCATAAGTTATATGACTAAATCAAAGCAAATTTCTTCATTCATACATCATGTACATCATCTGCAATCATATGTGATCTCTTTCACTCCTAATTGGTAGCAGATAGATATGTGTGTGTACATATATTGGGTTTGATTACTTCTGTTGCACAGTAGCTGAACTGTAGGCCCCAGTCAGGCAATATTTGCTCATTTTTTCTGTCAACACCTGTTTCTTGCTACCATCTTTTGCCTTTAAAGATGAAAACTTACATGAAAAATAGAAGTTAGGGAAGCTAGAATTCAATCAACACAGTAATTCCCAGTAGCAATAAAGCATTTTGCAATTGCTCTCTCTCTGATATATGCTTCTCATTTAACAGAAATTTTTTGCATGGAAACTTGCTTATCTTTAATAAAGGAGATGAAAATGCAGTCTTTGCTTGCAGTGCCCCCAGGGATGAGCTCTATGCAGCTCCCTGGACTCGTAAGGAAAGACAGACTTCCTTTGAAATCACAAGACTCACAAAGATGGAGTTAAGTTGTACTATCTCAGAATGTGCTCTAAGAGCTGCACTTCTGTTTTTCCTCTGAGTCTGTAGCTTATGACCCAAACCCCCATATTTCTGTACAGTTTGGAAAAGTATCTGAAATCCATTTGGAGGAGCTGTAGGCATCTCACTCTAACAAGTTCCTCTAGACACTGGCAGGTCACCTACATTGTGCCCAAAATTTCATGCGATTTTATTTGTATGATGTGGAATTGATCCCTGCTACATTTGTCTGTACAGAATTTCTGTGGTAGCACTCTTTTTTTTAACTTAAACAAACAAACAAACAACACAAAGGAAGTATGAATCAGTATCTTTTTCCTAGCAAATCCATGGCCAGTGAGGAAACATGTTGGCTGAATTTAGCAAGTGCATCTTGGGAACACAAAGCAATTTGCAAAGACTAGAAATGTGCTTGTATTAAGGATGTAGCTTCTGGGGATGCATCCAAGTGCAAGCTTAGTTGAACTATTTGATATTCCTTTCCACTGCTTCAGACAGACCTGTGCATCAAGCATGTCTGTCTGCCACCTTCTCACCCACCCCAGAGAAATAGATATTGCTGATAGGTTTGGGGTTAGTTTTTCTCCAGTTTTGCTCACATATTTTAAGTTTGGCATGCTTTATTGTGTATCCTGATGCTTGACTGTGGAAGCATCACTGCAGACTAGTTGTAGATTACATAAAAACTGGTCAATACAGGGAAAAAAAGTGTATAAAAGTGCACAAAGGCAGGTGTTTGCCATTGACTTCACAAAGCTTATGCTTTTTTTCTGGAGGTGGCTTCTTTTTTGGGGTTGGGTTTCAGGGTGGGGTTTTTTTTGCTTGGATCTGAGAAGCAGTTCAGCAAGGTTGACCCAAAATGCTCTTGAAACAAAAATCCCTTTTCAAGCTGTTTACCTTCAAAGAACAGCATATTGATGCTTCTTCAGGAAAATGCACACGTTTGTCCTACCAAAGACATCTCCATTCTTTCTTGCTACTTTTTCTACTTAATCAGAATGACTTGGCTAGGATCAAACTACATTATCTATCTTTGGGGATGGACAATCCCAGAAAGAAAAGTGGTTTTATTTGTTTTGTGGGTTTTTTACATAGTTCTTGCCGCTTAAATACTGGTTTACATCTTTCAAGTTCTGGTACATTCTTATCCATCGGTTCTTCCAGAACTGGAAATTCCTTTTTCCCCAGGGCTGGAGGGAGAAAGGTTTTGATGTTCATAGTGCTGATGTTTGGAGGTACCTGAGAGAGGTAGAAGGGCTGTTCCTCAGTGTCAAATACTAAGGAGTAAAAAATGGTTTTAACCATTTTAAGTTCCCTATGACAGAAGCAGTGCTGCACTTCCATGAGACCTTGTGATTCAAATCATAAATCTGTAGTACCACTTTATAAATCATTCACAAAATATGCACTATGATTCATTCCTTTCCTTATGGAGAGTATTATGAGAATATGAAATAAATGCATTTTTAATAGGGTCTGATAGCAAGAGCATTGTCTCTTCAGCAGAGGCCAGAGTACCAAAATAAACCTCTGCGTACCCGTGTGTTAATTAAACTGGCCTATCTCCTTTGTCTCTACTTCCCTTCTACCTGTTTGCTGATAATTGACTGCTGGGAGTAGAAAATGAAATTGGAAGCCAGTGAACGTTGTGAGAGAGAGAAAAAAAACGTGCTCACACACACTGAGGTGTGGGGGAGAGAGAACGAGATGCCATCTTCATGTATATTTGTGATTTTTTTTTCCTTTCTTTATTTTCCTTTCCTTTGTTACTGTTCCACAGTACTATGAGACAGGTTATTCTCTTGGAGTTCTGGCTTCTGTTATAGTCAAGAATTTTACAAAGAAGCCAGAATTTAAGTCCAGAGGGATTTAGATGACTTAAAGTAAATCTGACCTAAAAGTACTTAAAAGATATTTATCTAACCTCAGCCTATAAATCTCTCCAGCTTTCACCTATTGCCTCCCACACTCTGGATTGTAAGCTACCACACAGACTTTATCTCCTCCTTCATTTGCCTTTGGGAGTCAGTCTCCTAAAGGTTATACTTTTGTGGATATGCTTGGGTCACCTAAATGTGGTAAATTGTACCCACGGCTATTTATGCCCAAAGTTTCCCTGGTTTTAGAAATTCAGGCCCCAGAACCTGAGTGAGAGTCTAATTACCCTCTTCATGATCCTGCATCCCCTTGTGTATGTTCATCCTTAAAACTGAGATGAATTTCTGGTCATGAATCTATACAGTCATTCCATGAAAGAGTGAGAGACTCTTCTTCCTTAGCATTGCTATTCTTCAGATACAACCATTGTATCGAAACAGCCATTATTTTGTAAAATAGAAATACAGTCTCTAAAGCAGTGAATTATCGAAGCCTCTCCCTTCGAAAAGCAGCTGATTTTGGCATGCATCTAGAAACACATAAGTATTATCTACTGGCTATATTCTATCTATGACTTCTCTCTCTTCATTATTTCAACTGGTATCTGTATTGCTCCATCAGATTGCTATATCCCTGACTCTGATATCAGATGCTTTGTTATTATTGTCTTTCAAGGTATTGAACTTCCTTTAAAAAAAACATTAAGTATATTATTTGTGATTTAACCTCCATCCAGCATTAAACAGCATTTTATATCCTAACACAGTCCCAAATCTGTATATTTCGTGCCTGATCTAAAGCCTGTTCAAACCCATGAAAGCCTCCATGGAACTGGGATTCACGAGAGGCCTTTAATGCTGCAGAAATATACTCCCTGATTGAAGATGTCTCTGAGCAGTAATTACTGAGGAGGAATTGCAGGGACTGAAGGCTGGGCAGAAACACCTGGGGTTCATTTGGAGCTACAGGAACATTCATTATTATTGTGGGGAAGGTCTATACTCCCCAAGACACAGGCAGACAAATTTCATTGTTTGATGCAGTCTTTGAAATCATGTAGCACGTTTCTGTAAATGGATGAAGTTCTTAATTAAATGAGGGAAAGTATATTGCACTTGGCACAGTGACTGCTGTGCTCTTTTGTGAGCTGCTAAATAGAATTGTTTTTATCCTTCCCCATTTTTGATGCTGATGTATTTTGGGCATTTGCAAATAATTTTTCTGTCTCAAAAGCTGCTGAGGAGAGATTAATAAGGGGGGTGGCTGGTGTCTGAGGGGATTTAATTGTCATGAGATCATAAGTAAGCACACAGGCCAAATGTTTCCTCAATACTATCAGCACTGAAACAGTTAACAGTGCAGAGATGGTGGAACTCAGGGTTTCAGTTAACAAACATTTTAGAAAAATAGACTATTTTCTGCTTCCCAGGGCTATCATTTCAAGCAGTATGCAGGCTATGGAGGAGAAAGCCAAATGAGTTTACATGTATTTCATGTTTTTGAGGTTGCTGTCAGAGCTGCAGGATCTGGAATATGCCTAAAATAAATAAACAGCTTTATAGAATGATTTTGTGGCAAGGAACGAACTTTGCCCACAAGTTCCAGTGAATAGAATGCAGCACTTACAACTCTGTTAATCCTGGAGTCTTTCACAGTGGCATTTCCATAGGCCCTGGGATTAAGCCACATGGAATACAAAACATGTTCTTCCATGACAACAACTTTTTTCATGGTTGGAAGGTACTGGTTTTTATTGTCCTATACCCCGTGGCTCACAAAATAACTCAAGGGAATGGCTATATAAACATTACAATTAGAGACCGAAAATGAAGGGATAACCTTTCAACCCCCTGTGAAGGATTTACAGGGTGAGGCCACCTTTAGGAACTTAGGCTAGAAGAGATTTTGGCTGGTCCAGTCACCTTATGCTGCAATGAGGTCAAGTGCTGTTAGACCTTGCCTCGAGAAGGTTTTGGGAGCAAACATTCATTCCTGTCAGTGAGATCTGCAAGACTGAATCAAGCATTGAAATAACAAAACCCTGCCTCTAGGATGTCATCTAACCCCCTCACTCCTTAGTATAAAGCCAGTATTTTATGGAGTTATCTTGATTTTGTCTCATCAGCGTTATAGAATCTGAATTGTCTGAGCTTTTCCTAATTCTGAATAGATGGATTGGTTGAGGCGAAGTAAATCTACGTAGTAAGTAATGTAAATGAAATAAATAAATAAATAAGAATTAGTAAATTGAAAAACGTAAGGAAAACCCATCAGATTCTCTGACTGCTAGAGCCATTGCCCCCTGTCTTTCCAGTGCAACAGTTTCTTTGCCTGACTGGAAAATCTGCCTTTGGTTTGACCCTAATGAATTCTGAAACAGGTTATAAGAAACAGGAAAAAGGCCTGTAAAACTAGTTTAAAGGCCTGTAAAACTAGTTTTGCTTCCAAAATAGGTGAAGAGCTATTCATTAAACTCTATTAGCTAACTGATGAAGCGGCTACTTTGCACAATGAGGAGCAGGAATGAGTAAGTTGAGAAGACAGATGGTGTAGGAGAAAACAGTTATTTTAATCATGAAGTTTATTTACCCGCAGCACTTTAGGATAACTATTTTAACAAACGAAAAAATCACTAAGAAGTAGCAGTAAGTCCATTTTACAGAATTTATGTCAACAAGGACCTAAGGAATTGTTGGGCTGTTCTGTCAGTGAATAAAATCAACTGGCAATTGAATTTAACTGGATCTTTTTTTCAGATACTTATTTAATTCCTCAAAGTTACTCCTTTCTGATACATACATATGAATGTGGAGGGTTTTGGTTGGATTTATTTTGATTGTTTGTTTTATTGTAGCTATTTTTTGAGAGAATATTTATTATCTCTTTTTTTTAGGGGACTTTGTTTTGGGGTTTTGTTTGTTTGTTTGTTTAGCTGGGAATTGTTTTTTAGTCTCTGGATTTGTTTTATGATTTGGTTTCTTACTCTTCTCCAAAAATTTTGGAATTCCCCCCTCCCCAACATTCCATTAGTGGTCTTATTTTTTAAAAAAATTGAGGTTTTGTATATTCGTATCCCTGATTTTTCTGTATCACTGAGATGTAAAGGGAAAAAAAAGCTCTGTCCTTTTTAAGCACTTCTGTTTCACATCTTTGCATAAAAACAAAAGCAAAGATAATAAAATCAGAATAGAGGCATGTTCTACCCAGCCTACCCTGATGCAATTAATAATTAAGATCAAATGGCTTGTAAAATACCTACCAGTATGATTAAAATGCTATGAAAAGGTTGCTGTAAGAATAATTGGGTTTTGTTTAATGTAACCAAAAAACAAATCCATGGCTCAATATCTTTTGTGTTGTATGTTTTCTGTTTTTTAAAATTAATGTGACATAAGGCATTCTTTATGCTAATGTTATAGCTCCTTGGACGGGTTTAACACCATTATCTTCTTTAATGAATAATTCATTCCCTGTTGAAAACTTAACTATATCATTTTTACAGTGTGTAAATGAAACTTTGAAGTGCAATTTAACTTTAAAGAACTTCAGATTGTAGAAAATTCTCATAAACCACCAAAAAGTGCTGTGCAAGGAATACTGTCTTGTACTGAAGTATAAGCACGTTGTGGTGAGCATGTTTGCAATTTTTAATTTTGCTGCTTGTCTTAAAAAGACTTGGAAAGGGTTCCTGGTTGGGTTTACTTTATTGGCATTTTTATACACTTTTAGCTATGTCTTCTTTTTGAAAATAAAAATATTATCTGTAAGCACAGCAAAGTTCATCTCTTCATTTTGTTCTTAATAACTGAGGAAGAACCTCAGTGGGAAGGTGGGAGCAATACTCTTCTTTCCCACACCAGGTCCTGGCTTTCTTGTTAGAAAACCTCTGTCAGTCAAAGTCCTTGGTGCAAATGAGAGGGCAGATTCCAGGAACTTTTCAGATTTTTTTTTTTTGTGTGTGTGTCCAATATTATTCCCTTCTAAGCAGGTGAGGGCTGAAGTTTCATGTAAGGTTATTTGATTCTCTGTAGTGATCCCTACGTGTTAACTGGAACGTTAATTAGGCTTTGTGATTCTGTGACTTCCTCGTCTCCAGGAAAGCTGAGCTCTGAATCTAAGAAATTTCTTTCTTCCCTAAAAAGGAGATCCTAGTTTTTTAATTAATGTGGGTGTGGGAGAAGCAAAATGGGGCATGATATTGCTGAAGAACGATTGGCTAATTAAACACACTGGTATCATCATTGACCAGGATACCACGATATCATGTTGACCCTAAAGCTCAGCCACAGTACCTGATAATTGATTTCAAGTTTTATGGAGCACATTCGGTTTATAGGTCAGTCTCATACTGTCTTTTAATGTTAGAATGTGCATGTTTATGTTCAGGCATCACACTTCAATTACAGTTTTTGTGGATTTTGTTGCATATAAGTAACTTCATATAAATTTTAAAATTCTGGTATATGATGAAGAGTTTTGCTGGGTCATTGGGCTGTGTTTGTTTGAGGTTGTTAGATGGCTGTATGTAAGGAAAGACAGTTAACCAGAATATGTATTTATATCCATGTAGCAATGACTTGTTTCCTGATGCTCATTGAGTGTCACCTGTAGTGAAACATGATTGATTGCTGTGCTTTGATAATAATGTGACTGAATGGGGCACTGCAGGGCTGGAGAATCAGACAGAAGTCCTCCTGGGTGAGAAGGTAAATGATGTAACAGGGGACTGTTTCAAGAGAGGCATTTTCCATGCACTAATATCATGCTAAGCCATGCCTATTTTGAGAGTTTTATGATATCTCTAAATCAACTCTGGAAGCTGGGGCTGCATCTTACTGTGTCAGTTGTTTTTGTTCTCAGTGGAATAGTGGCTTACGGGTACTGGGGAGCAGCGTGTGCTTCGTCTTCCTAGGGGAGCACATTATCAGCTTTATTTTTATTATGTCCTTGCAGCAGATTTTCATTTTAGACATTTTAAGACTGAGAGCTGCAATATTTTATAAAAGCCCACTTAGCAAATGTGTTTGTGGTTTTGTTTTGGGTTTTTTTCCTCTCTCTGTCTCTACCCTTCCCTTCTTTCTTCCAAGGTCTCAGAGCTTTTAAGTCAGAGGACTCTAAGGAAGGTTTATCGTAAGTCAGGAAGCAAACTGCTCAAAAACAAACAGGTACTCTCTCTCTCTCTCTCTCTCTCTCTCTCTCTCTCTCTCTCTCTCTCTCTCTCTCTCTCTCTCTCTCTCTCTCTCTATCTATCTCT